>JAVJAQ010005464.1:107395-639895 GCA_032362365.1 Zygogramma bicolorata
GTGAATTATATCAATGAGGAATAGCAATTAGTAATTACATCTGTAAATCTTCAGAATTCACGGATTTGACGGCTCATTGACAACCGTGCGGAATGTACAGAGAACCAATAAGCAGTGGAAAATTTATGAATTACCACTCTTATAAGCAATCCTTTAAAATAAATTCAGTCAAACAAATAAAACATCGTATACCAAGTTTTTCCTGAGACATACAAACTCTCGAAAATTAAAAATAAATTCTAAATTACACTCTCTTTTTTGGTGTATGCTATATTCTTTGAACGTTACAAAATCTCGTGTAAATCTTAACATCAAATAATTGTAAAGTGACATTGTATATTCGAATGGTGATTTCCGAAAAAAGTTGAGTACGCTGTGTTTCAGCTTCAGATTTGCGAACAGTGAACCGAAATTAATAGCGCACATTATTATTATTAGGAGTTGAAATAACGGGCTGGATTCCTCAATTTCTCGCAGTATTGCAGAGCAGTTTATATCAAGTTTGCAAGCGGCGTGCAGTGTATTTCTCATGAAAACGTTGAGGGGCGTGGCTTATCGACTCCGGGCGTGAAACTGCAGGATGCGCACTCGTCTAAAAAAAACGAAACTGTGGGACACGAACATCAAAGAGACCGACTGAAACTGAAACTACTGGTTATCCTTTACTGTGTTACGGCCTTGGGCGAATAAACGTGTTGGATGAAATTTACGATTAGCCACTACCAATAAAAGTTTATTTTATCTGCAAGTGCTAATTAATAGTACATAATGGTTCTCATTCACAGAGAATCAAATTACCGAATCAATTACAGAGCGCGTTTCAAAATTTATTTTCAATTATCTTGCGATCTTAGTCCTTGATCGGTGTATAATTTGTTTCCAAATATTCTGTTACCTAATTTATAGGTGTGCGGATTTTTTGTCGAGGCAGTGCGAGTGGGGAACAGTGGTGTATCCTAAAGAAATCGATTGAGAGGTCAATTCACCGCTATATTTGGTTTTCAAGAAATGTGTTCAAAAAGGGTATCGTTCATCAATGAGTTGTCGTCTTCATACAATCAACAACTCTCAGAAGAGGGGAGTTGTGCAAGATGAAAATTAACGAGGTATCACGTTTTACTGTGACATTCCATCAATCGAATTTATCAAAAAACTATCAGCAGATACCTGAATCGAACTCGCAAATTTTTGGACATTAGAAGAGGGAGGGGTAAGGTTGAAAATTGGACGAAGATGTATACAAAACTGAATAATTTCTAATAATCCAGTAAATGTGTTACCAAAGAGTGAGGGACAACTGTGTCCTTCAACCCTTAATAACTCAACCTCAACCCTTAACCTAATAACTTTGTTCTAAAATTTGAAAACTGGAGAAAAATAAATGCTCAAGTTCTTCATTCCTCTTCGAAATAAATTGTAAAAAATTGATTCTTATGATTTATTCCTCATAGGAACTCACTCCGAACAGTTATTGTGCCAGATCTCAAAAATATCCTTTGAGTTGAGAAAAATAAATTTCATCTCGTTTTTTGAAAAAGCAAAATAATGACGTTTTCCGAATATATCCAAATTGTCAATTGTGTGGGGAAGTTATCTGTGATTCCGAACCAACATAATTGATTGCATCACATCACATTTTATCCCATCTGTGTTAGTTTTTGCTCGGTCACTTTTAAAAACTTCAAAATGCTCTCACGAAACTATTGTAATAAAAGTGTTTCGCACATTCCATCCGAAATAAAAATCCTATTGCCAGAAAAGTACGAATGCATCAACTTCAATATTGTTGAGCAATGGAAGTATTTTCCATTCTTCTTTTTTTTTGGCGGGATTAAATTTCCTCCTGAGAGAGCTACTCTGAAATAAAACACTTGTAGTGGTTTCTCAGGATTTTTCAGGTGAAATTCCACGAAAAACTTTTTTTTGTGCAGATTCACGCTAAAGGGAAGCCCTGTAATGTTCAAAGAACACCGCGTGAATCAAGGGACAGGAGATGGGAATTAACATTCACTTTGAATTTCTGAAGTTTGTGAAGCTCAGGAAAACCTCTCTTCGCAAGGAGTTCCAAAGCTCAGCTATCTCCTCACCAGATCTGCCCTTTTCTCGTAGCTTACTTATGTTTCTCTTTCGTTTTTTCGTACAAATGAAAAGGATACGGTGCGATTATACATAGGGATATGATTGTAAACCTCTCTCAGAAATGAGTTCCGGAGTTCAGCTGTTCTGATCATCTTCTGAACAATTCGTTGAGGTCTGTCTAAAACTAGGTACCTACACAGTAGGTTTTGGCTAGAACAAGTCAGAAAACAACCACTCCTCTGTCTAATACCACGAAAGGCGTTGCATTATATCCGACCGGTGCCAGTGCAGGTTTCTTCACAGAAACAAAATTGATTTTGGCGATACATATGAAGGAATTGTTTTTCAATTATTGGGACGGGCACACTTGCGGACCGGTTTCGGGCTATTTGGCCACTCATTAGTACATCATCAACGTGATGTCGATGGCTTCACATTATTAAAAATCAAACACCTTACATATTATCAAGCCTCGACCAAAGCTGATGCGAACAACACGAAGTCATTGCGCCATCTACCAATGGACGAGGTATCCCAAAAAAAAACAAATTCGTCCATTGTGGAAATATTTTTAAATCCCCTACCTGACGGTTTGAAGGAACATACAACCGATGATTTGGAGACACGTTTTCGATGTTTCAGTTATGTAATCCGAGAACTATTTCCATCGAGTTTTCTTCCTTCACCAGCCAAATACTAGGAAAACTTTCTGAAAAGAAAAGGATTTCTACCTTTTCTGCTGACACATCCATCCCCACAGCAGTTCAGATTGTTTATTTTTGACTGCGTTTTATAAAATAACTTTATTACAATTAAGAGCTACAAACTCACACCTGATGAACACAAATCAAAAAATCACCTAAATTGTGATACTGATTTACCCAGTGAAATAACGTGAGAGATTTCCTTCAATATGAAAAAAATCGTTTCCATACATGGTTTTTCCATATTCATGAAAAAAGGCAGTTATCAGAATAACTCATCAAACTGACTTTTACAAATTCTGATGTGAAAAATTTCTAACCTTACGTTAAGTCCGTCCTGGTAAAACCATAATGATATATTTTCGAAAGCTTGACTATATAACAAAGATTTCTTCAAGAAATCCTACTGACCGCAGCCCCCTAATAATCACAATATTTTTTATATTGATCAGTCAAAATAATACAATTTTATAATATATATATACATATATAATATATATATATATATATATATATATATATATATATATATATATATATATATATATATAAAACTTAAGAATTATATTTGGGACAGCAGCAGAAGCGAAAGTGTACTCTTATAACAATATATTTCCAATATTTCGGCAGTCGGTTATTGTCGTCATCAAGGAGCTACAAAATAATGCTGATGAGTGAACGTATGAAACCAAATTTTCCTTACTTACATTGTTAGTGAGGATGGTCGCTGAATGAAATGGCTAAAAAAGTCAGTTGACACATAAAAAAATTCTTGAAAAACATTGATACGTATCAGTACAACACTTACACACGTTAAAAACTATTTTCTTCCTTTTTGATGAAAGGTGTAGTGACGAACACCATGTGGAGATGATGAGAGGGCATGAAATTTTATGGTTATGAAGGCGCCAAGAGTCATCTGTCGAAAATGTCAAATGTCACTGAAAAATTATTATTGAGAAACAATTTGGCCTAAGCCGCTGAGACCTCAATACAATTACAGGTGCTGCAAAAGAAGAGGTGGGAAAATGTAAAATAGTAATAAATTTTGAGAAGTAAATTTACTAGTAGTAGTAGGCCAAGTTTACTACCCTGTGATACTCCAGATGTCGCCATGAACTCCTTCGACATGCATTTACCAACTGTGACCCGTCTCTCTGAATATGCACACCGTTTCATTTGAAGTATAATATAACCAATTACTTTGACGTTGAAGAGGGTTCGAAAATGATAGATGTTTGTCTATTTGTTTCGAAACATTATTCCAGGAATCGTGTCTGCTTCACTCTAACCTTGATGATTGATTTATTGATCATTGTTCGAAAAGGAGATGAAACTGATCCTGATAATACTCGAAGTCGAAGCTAGGATGGTATGACTATTTTTTATCGTATCAATAAATTCGACAAGGAAAATCTGTATTGACAAAAAACTAAAGGAAAAGTTTTCCTTTCTTTCGAACAAGTCGTTCAATGTTGTACAAATAGTTTTGTTTCTGAACTGAATCGACAAGAAAACTGTTTTTGAGGAGCTGCAGATTGTGTTGAATGCAAATAAGTTTTGTGAAAATATGTATCTATCCGTAAGGTGCGATGCAGTATTATTGTTGAAACTGTCCGCTAGTCTAGTATATTTTTTGATATTCTCTTGACCAGCTAAATCAAATTATGTGCTGCGGCAGCAATTTTAGAACATATGGCTGGTGGTGATTTGGATTTGCCCGCAATTTGAATGTTCAATGTCACCCACCAAAACGTTATACATTCTTGAGGAAGATAATTATTCATCAACTTGCGAAACTCAAATCACTAACCACTAGTGTTTTTTGAATTTCTTCCAGTCCCTCATCTCACAAATCTGTCAGTTTATTCAAGACTCGGGAAGAATATCAAAATAATAAATTCAGTGGTTATAGAAGTAGAAGGCGAAACATACCATTATGACACCGACAGTTTGCTTATCTTCAATCAGCGTTTACGTTATAATTGAAGCTTCCCTAACCACGTAATAATCGTGTATATGAGCGCGAGCAAATATTTAAAAAAAATCTTCGCAGAGAAATCGCTTAATAATACTCTTGGTTCAAGCATTTATATCTGCATCGAGGAAGCTCACAGGTGTACAGGATAATTATGATTTTCGAAAAAAATTGCACGCTTGAATTTTCAAGTAAATAAATCCATTGAAATGTATGATGATGGACGAAGATGGTTTCATAATCGACAAATATTTCTGGAAATTATCATTTTTGAATGTTTCACAACGGGCGACAAATTTATGAGATGAAAAATGGTATTGGAGTTGAAAATTATTCGGACATCGATAAGTTCGAATTGGAAATGTAATAATGTAAGTACTTATCATTGATGAATTTAAAGTTCATTGAAGAAAAAAGACCAGATACTAACAGTGGAGTTGTACATCATTTTGTCATATACAGTGTGGCCAATTCAAGATGAAAGCGCCCTTATAAAATTTATATGTTAAAACTGATAGGAGTTATTATTTTTTTATAAAGTAGACATTTGAAAATTCACTTGTGAAATCGGTATATATTTGTGTCAACTTTTTATTTTCTCTGAGGTACAGATCTGACCTGTCCCAAGATTACAATGACCATGTGCGAGTACATCGCCAAAACATGAAATGAAAATGCTGGAATTCTGATACTTTCCATTCCTATTCGCTCATTCAATAAGGTACCAAAACAAGTTTTTTATTTATTCGTTGAATATTAGTTGAAACAACAACAATTATTGTGATGTGATGTTGAAATGGATGATTTCACGTACTAGACTATAATTGATCCGTGTGGGAGACGTTTCAGTGTTCGACGTTTCGACTCCCATGCCGTTATGAAAGACTGATAAATGTATCTCTACCAAGACAACATCCTAATGAATCACCTAGCAGACCGATTACTTCCCAGAAGGACTATTTCCTACATGCTAGGGTCCGAAAAAACATCAATTTTGACATCATACCTGGAGGGTAAGACTTCTTCAAGAACGACGAGAAACTTGATTGATCAATGCTGTTTGGTCTATGGAACTGTAGTGTGAAAAAATTATATTATTTACAACCACATATGTAATGCTGTCATTACGAACGTCATTGAAGGTTGGGAAGTGTCATATTACACACCTCTACTTCCCGCCCTCACTTCCCACCCTCTTTTCCCGCCCTCATTTCATCTATTCTAGACTTTGTCTGTCATTTATTGACTTTATCTGACATTTATTTATATTGCTGACAATTGTATAGCCCGTAGTCACTGTAACAATATATCTACTTGATAATTCTGAGAAAACCACGTTCTTGGTAATTTGTCGTTAAATGATGTTCCCAACGAAACAGAGATTTATTAATATTATTCTAAATAACTTATCTCACGACAGGAATGAATCACTTCCCACCTCGGTGTGCAATATATTATTATTTACCGTAATTCGAACGCAGAACAGGAAGTCAAAGGCAATATTGTAGTTTTGCTTGTCGAATTATAGGGAATATGATTAATCGGAATATCATATTGATAGAGATCTGTCTACTGTCGATCAGTTCTTGATAGTGACTTCAGCATGGGATTCAAAACGCTGAACACTTAAATAACTCACGGATTATATATTGAATCATTGTATGTAATATTCCATAAGAATCAGTATACGAGGTATTGGTTCGGATTTCCATTTTCTATATTATTACCTCAATTGTAACTTGTGGAAAACATTTTTAAAAAAATATACGAATACATATCGAATGAGGCAATCCAAACAAAAAGGTTGAAATGGGTTTTTTGGTCAGAGAATAAAATTGAAGGCTGAATTCTTTGGCCAGAATATCCCTTCCAACCTTTTTGTTCGGATTTGGTTGCCTTATTTGAATTGTATATCTTAAAAGTTTTTTTTCTTTGTAACATGTTCTAATGAAGTTAATAATTTAGACAATGAAAGTCCGAACCAATACCTCTCAGCAAAAAACATTGTCAACCACATTTAGGCAAACGAGAATCAATATGCAAAATTTACAGATAAGTCAATTTGGGCCATTTTTTCCATACATTTCTAGTCCGACCCCGTTTGTCGACTTTTCAGACGTATTATATCGTAACGTATGATAGAGATCTCGACAATTACATAACTATTCAGTATTGGGTTTCATACAAAATATACGGCCTCGCCTGAGAAAGGTATTTATGAAAACATCAGTGAAGATTGAATCACGAGAAATCTCTTTCACTTCACGCGACGTTTCGGTTCGAGGAAGATAGTGATTTCAATTTTTCCCAGAAATCATGTGATTCCGATCTTCAGCTATTATTCCACATGCCGTTCTCCGTTCTTCCCACACGAAATTATACGGCCTGGGATGGAATTTTTCGTTGGCGAGAACATCTATAATTTCCTAGTCCTCACGGGTATCTTGACACGCGGCAATTTAAAGCTGATGTTGTAATGATTCCTTCTATCAGACATCTTTCAGATTCATCGAAAGTCGTAGCGTGCTTTCGGTATGTAAACGATGAATCAATTTAATTGCCCTCACCTATTGGGATTCCAATTCAAAATCGCTACTTTGTCAAGACTATAACGTCTTCCATTTAAAAGCCTCGAATATTCAATTAAAACATTATCAACGTGTTGGATGTTTCTATTTTCTTCTTCCTTCCTTCTTTCTTCCTTATTTATTTTGATGATGGGTCACTGGCGCACCAAGGGGGGGGGGTGATTGATATTTTGACTAAAATCAAACTTCTTATTATTATACTCTTGCAGATCACTATTTTCTCACAATCTGGATAACCCAATTGAAAATCAATGTGTTAGATATTTTTGGGGTATAGTACTGATGTAGGTTCCCTGCCATAACTAGGGCGTTGCGCTTCGCTCGCTATGAAACTAAGATCATTTTTTCGCTGTGAACTGTATTGTTTCATATGTGTCAGTTCAGCGTTGAGTGTTGGTCAAGCAAATACGATTTTGATTCTACATGATTGTCGTTGGGCAGCGCATTGATTTTGATGTACAGGTGATTTGATTAAACATTTGTAGAAAATTATGATCACATAATCAAGAATTCAACTATCATCTAATCATTCCCTGTCATTATAAAGCATTTTCTATCGTTGAAAAAATACATCATCAAGAAACCTCAATTCTGCTATTGTTATAGCATTCTATCGTAATTCTGAAGTTCACATGACCTTGACCCTAAAAAAAAGCCTATGGTGCTAATTTCTTCCCGAAGGCAGTTATGTGTGCCCCCCCTCCATAATATCATTCTGGGTGCGCCACTGTTATGGGTAATGCCTTATAAAGGTCCCAGTTATGATTCTAATAGATGAGTTTAATTTGAATATGCATCCCCCTATATTGGCCAAGTGAAGTGATCAATTTATGTTGCTACAACTTCAAAGTGACGATGAGATTGTGAATTTTTGTGTCAAAGTTGAAAATTTTTGTAGAGAGTCCAAGGTTAAGTGGAAGAACAGGTCAATCAGAGATTTATCTTTGAGAGAACTGAACTTCGCCTTTTATTTTCAATACTACAGTAATACATGCTACAATACAATAATACTTTTTTTGTAATGATGTTTGTAACCATTGAGACAATTATTATTATTATTATTATCATCAATTACCCTAACACCAAACTGATGATATTTGCAATCGACGCGCGTTTCGCTAACAAGTTGAGAAATTTCAGAAGATAACTGATATTACTGATGATAGTATCATTTTTTTCCCTGACTATTTTGTTAGCGAAACGCGCGTCGAGTGCAAATAATATCAGTTTGGTGTCAGGATAAAAGTGTTGCTGATTATTTCTGGAATAATTTTCTGATGACATACGCCATGAAACGTCGGTCGGTATAAAAATCCGTTTTACGAGATAGAGGTAGACAATAAATAATCTGAGAGAACCAAGCTTCCCGGTTTTTCGTTCAACTTTCATTTCAGTCTCATTTCTCTAGTATTGATTTATTTATATAAATGAATTTATAATATAAATTATTTATTCAGTCCCCTTTTTTGAAAAATTTAAAATATATTTTTAAACAATGATATCCGAATCCCATAAGATAATATCGACAAATATCCGAAATTTGCAATTTTCTCAAAAAGAAACTCAAATTAAATTCGTGGCGAGAACTTTCGACAGTTCCAAATTGACGTATGTGGGCAATAGATTCAGTACAAGCATTGTACCCCCTATCCACCTTCCTCTCCTACCCCAACAAATATATTTCTCAACTAAAAAAAAAAATGTTTTTTTTGAATTTCTAAATTGGTAAATGGTTTAATGATCGCCTAGTTGTGAAAACTGTATCTATGCAGTTGTGGTATCATTTTTTCAAGAAACTAATTCTCATATCAGGTTCATATCAACTCACACAATGTTACTTACTATGAGTATAGGCTAAAATATTTTGTACCAACTCCAAAGTGCATTCCTCTTATTTTGAGTTCTCGAATATAGGGAGT
Organism: Zygogramma bicolorata; assembly: GCA_032362365.1. Classification (NCBI taxonomy): domain Eukaryota; kingdom Metazoa; phylum Arthropoda; class Insecta; order Coleoptera; family Chrysomelidae; genus Zygogramma; species Zygogramma bicolorata. Next base: position 116,664 of record JAVJAQ010005464.1, read on the forward strand.
CGAGACGAGTAGTTCTATTTTCTTTACCTCGAAATAGAATTGTCCTACATTATATAACTCATATCTAAGTATAGAGAAATGAGAAGAACGGAACATGATGTATATCTCTCTCATTCATCAAAACTGTAATGATTCCAAATGAATTGATGATGTGATGGACCTGATTTTTGCTACTTTTCAGTTATGGTATCGAAATAAATCAATTTGATAATTAATAATGAGAATTTATTGCTTCTTTCACTGCTTCTGGGTCATCAGTCGATAAAAATCACATGAAGCATGTTAGATTATTTATTTATAGGTAATCGTTGGATCGGTTATTAATATTGAGAAACACTGTCTGACCGACTTTATTCCACTTGGCTATATGTGCATATTATGTAATGTGACACTTTGCTGATCGACAGGAGAAGTATTTGAGTAATGATCGGTGTCGAGTTCCATTGGAATGTTTCACTTTTCACCATGTACTACATTTTCCAACTGAAAACTTTAGATCGTGTCTCACTTCCGATGAAATACCCATGTATTGGGTTGAAAAAATGTAAGTGGACCTTCGTATTAGGCACATCAATATATCGATCACAATACAGTTGATACAAAATGTAGGAAACAAATATTTTTCGTGAAGTCGTCAAGAGAAAGGCACTGAAATATGATTCAATAGAGATGTATGTTGAATATTCAATATTAACTTAGAGAAAAACAACACCGTCGCTGAGCTAGCTTGAAAACTGGACAACCATCAACGAATTGAAAAATTCGCGCGATAGGTCCGAGCCGCTATTGGATACCTACACAGTAGGTTGATGGGCTAACACCTGTCAGAACAAAACTATTCTCCAGGCGAATACTACGCAGATATTCAAGTTATATCCGATCGGTGTCAGTGCAGTGCTCTTCACAGAATAGATTCCGCATATTATTTTTGTAATATACCGTGTGTCACAGACTCATGGTTCACCCTCGTTTTCTCCTTTGTTTTTCTAGCTATATTTTTGAGATTCGGAACATCGAATAAGCTCACTGAACAGCATTTCTCGACATATCTGAAAGAAAAAAACAACTTCCAATTTTTCCGGAAATGACATCAACTTTCGATTCTTGAATGGGACACCCTGTATATTGTTACATGATCGGCTAGGGATGATCATGAGGAATCCAACGATACCAGGTTTGATGATGTTATCTCCAATGACTGCGGAGATATCGCCATTTATATTATCCATAAGCTCAATGAGTGGGAGAGAGAATTGGATTGACCCGCCAGTAAAGTTTCTCTCTCCTACTCGTTGCGCTTATGGATAATATAAATGGCGATATCTCCGCAGTCATTGGAGATACCATCATCAAAACTGGTATCGTTGGATTCCTCATGATCATCCCTAGCCGATCATGTAATAATATACAGGGTGTCCCATTCAAGAATCGAAAGTTGATGTCATTTCCGAAAAAATTGGAAGTTGTTTTTTTCTTTCAGATATGTCGAGAAATGCTGTTCAGTGAGCTTATTCGATGTTCCGAATCTCAAAAATATAGCTAGAAAAACAAAGGAGAAAACGGAGGTGTACCATGAGTCTGTGACACACGGTATATGTGCCGGAATTGATTTTCAGAAATTGGGATGAGCATACTAACAGACCGTCTTTGACCCTTTTGGTCCGAAATCGGTCTGCAAGTTCACTCATCCCAATAATTGAAAATTGAATCCGCCACTTGTATCACAAAAACAAATATGGAAAATGAAAACAAAAGGAGATATTCCAGCTGAGGCCCTCTTACAAACGTCAACTCTCAAAAGTTGAAACTTGTGCGAGCAATGGATTAACCAGTCCTCATGCCCACATGGTGGCCTTCCTCATGATAGGTGGACGTGGTGACTCACACCAACTGGATAGAAGTTAACGCTCTTCGTGGTATTTGTCAGGATAGTAGAGACTTTCTCACAGGTGTTATCCCACCAACCCAGTGGGTAGGTATTCGAAACTGGCTAGGACGTATCAATAAACTCTCTCAATTTGTTACATAACTAAATATCTATCCTTCAAACGAGTACATGTGAAGTAATAGGTATAAACAGGTAATTATCTTTGGTGGAACATAATAGGAATTGTGCTTGTTCAGTGATAATTCACGCTGATCATCGGGAGAAGTTTTCCTCAGTTTGAAATTGAACTCGCATTGCTTTCTTTTACGTTTATATTCATTATACAGCAAACTATCCACTTCTTGTTTGACTCTTGCGTATAACTAGATGTAATTTCGAGCTAAAAATATGCAACGAATTTGTAATGAAATTCAGTCATAAACGATCTCATCTCTATGCAACGGTTGTATCATAATTCATTTGTATTCGTTCGCAACATTGAAGACAGTGTGTACAGCGCCCTACGTACGGTACTAAAAATGATACACGTGAGGATTCTTTTGGTTCTAAAATTCGCACTGTAATAACTAAGAGGGTAATCACGGAATGTTGATAATTAATACATGTGTATATTAATCCCAAACTGACGACTAAATTGTTTTTTTTGTGATTGTTGTTGAATCAGATTATTATTGGAATGTTTTTATTGAAATGGATCTGATTAATTTTGATCGTCTGATGATTGCCATTTTATTTACCAGGAAGTGTTGGACTGAGGTGGCCTTTACTTGATGGAAATCCATAGTTATTACGCTATAAGGTAGACACGATTAAATTTCCACAAAATTTATTGTCTTCGCGACATGTTTCGGTACACTGTACCTTTATCAAGCGAATGTATTTAAACACTAGTTGTGTTTAAATACATTCGCTTGATAAAGGTACAGTGTACCGAAACATGTCGCGAAGACAATAAATTTTGTGGAAATTTAATCGTGTCTACCTTATAGCGTAATACCAGGAAGTGCCTACCAAGATTCATTGGCAAGCCAACAACAACAACAAATCCACCCTTATCTGAGACTTCATGTTGTCAATATCCATAAGGAATATTCTGATTAATTGTTTTCTCGTGGAGTTACACGAACCCTTTCCATTGACTTTTCAACCACAAGTTCGGTGGGTTATGTATCGAAATGACAAACAATTGATTTGAATTTTTTGGCAACGTTATCTTCGTAATATTCTTTCCGACTACAACAATTCACGTACTGGAAGTTATGCTCCCTCAAATAAAAAAATCATGGGAACAAATGAGATCATTTCTGTTTTCAGTGAGCCTTGAAGAAGATAATGGATTTTATCGAAATATCGGCTTAAAATTCAAATTCGTTATTTTGCCATTTCCACTCATAACCATCCAAACTACTACTAAGAATTCGTTGATGAAGTAGATGGCTCTGGCGGTTTTCCAAAAATTGTTCTAAAACAGTCTATTTCATTCTGCCAATTTCGAACGAGCAAGGATTACTTGTACAATAATATTGATTGCGATAGTATTGAGGATAATAAAATCATTTCGATTTTCTTGGGAAGCCCGTCAATATATCGAGACGCGCTATAGTTTGGGTTTTTTTTAAGATACGAATGCGTATTCAAGTTGTTTGTGTGTATTATATTCTCTGAATATGGAAAATGATGAAATATTTGTAATATGGCTACCAGTTGAATAGGGCAGAGGCACCAAATGGCCATGTAAAAAATATACATTTTTATATTGTTATAGGTCACTCAAATTGTGCAACAAAAAATTTCATATGAACTCGTATACGCATGAGTATCATCTATTGAATTGATAACATGAAACAATTTCTTTCTGAGAAATAATAATTTTCAAAACAGAGATTCTCCATTTTTGGCCATATTTTACCCACTTACAGTCAGATTTCACCACTTATGGCATTATATTTACTACAGGTTTACAGGCCTATTATTATTATCAAAGATTATCTCTAATTTCTCCGTAGTTTTTTGGGTTTTTGATCTACCACATTCAGAACTAATATCGGAATCTTTGAATATAACACGTCCAACAAGTCGGCTATTTCTCGTATAACTCAAATTTGCCTATCAAAAGAATTCAACTGTTATTGTTCCGTAGTTTTCTGGGTTTGTAACCTACCACAAAATAATGACGTTCAAACAGTACAACTGTTTTGTTTTTAAAAAACAGCAACAGCAACTTTTCGGGGTAGATCAGAAGTCTTTCCTTCTACACTCATGTAGATTCTAATATTATTTCTATTTTTTCAGAATGAGGTAGGTTAAAAACACGAAAAACTACGAAGGATTCATCCACCACAAAATAATGTCTTTCAAACAGTACTATCTTTATCTGTTGGGATTTCGAATTGAGATCGCAGCGCTACATTCAAGAAAACTCCAACTAATATGCATCACCATGAATTGTGCTCGATAAACTTTAACAGTAGTGATAACGTTAATCATATTCTTAAATCTTGAAATAATATCGCATCGTCAGCTCGACCAAGACTCGAAATCAATAAGCACCACTTTGACATTGTTTAAAACTTTTCACCGCTTATCTTGAAATCGCAACAGACTATCTCATTTTAGCGCCATGAAGTATTCAATTCACCAGCTAGCTGATGAATTTGGCGTATACTTTATGAAAATTCGTGATACCGTAATCCGAGCCGTAATCGAAAATCACTATATTCTGTGATCCTCACCCAGCAACGTAATTTTTAATCAGGTTCAATGCACCACTATTCATTCAGTATCTTGCTCGAAAATAGCATAAGAGCCGCATTGGTCAGTCGAATCTCTTGGTGATTTTCCTTTCATTTTATTTCTCAGAGTGGTTTTAGGCACTGAAAAGGCCTTGTATCCCTTTTAAAACCCCAATCCGCCAGTGATAGCGTCTAATACTAATACCAACTTCACCTATACATACATAAAAGTGAACCTTTCAAAGTTTCTATAATTTTTTGAGATTTCTCCTAATGGAAATTTGTCGGCATTTTTCACTGAAGAGAAAAAAACAATCAACATGCATTCGTTTTCATTTGCAACACTGTGTATTTCGCGAAGATTGTTCATACACTCGTTCATACATTACAACAAAATTACATATAGCCATTTCTGGTTTTCGCAGTCTCACTTATAGCCACCTCTATGACTTTTAGTAAAAACACGCTCATATCTCATTTCCATTAATGGCCATCATGATTTTAACGAGAGAAAACTGTTTGTGTATCTTCCTTGATGAAAATACAGATTCAAGGGTACGTACGATTATTTAGTATGGTTTTCCCAAGAAAAATATTGAGAATTTCTGAAAATTGATAGATCTGACCACTTTATTATTTACATTGAAACTAAAACTCATTTCCAAAACTTGTCATGGCACTTCTTTCACCACCAACATCCAAACGCTTCTATACCCTCGCGATATTTGATTTGAAATTAGCAAGGAAGCATATAAGCCATAAGTGGTACTTGTGCCTGACCCCGAAGTAATTTCCCATGTCCATGAATCGTCGTGATTTTTTGTCAACAGGCTCTTTGCTTCTTCCGTATCCTCTATCATCCATCAGCTCAGGTTTCGCATTCAAATGACGTCCAGCAGAGATCGTTGGCCACCAAAGATTTGTCGCTCAACTATCGCCATTTTTTTCAAGAAATGATTTTTGGCATCTTCTTCAAGTCAATGCAAAAAAAACATAAAAAAGTAACATCAAATAATAAGCTAACAACTCTCTGTCGATAGTTGTGTTTCACTCAGAACTTACTTTCTGTTTCTATTGAAGCCACTTTTTCATTCTCAATTTCTATACCAAGAAAGAGGAACTTGAATCAAATACATGATATTCATGAGATATTTCTAAAAGAATAGAGACTAGTTTGCAAGAATAATCCATCTGTCAGAATAACATTTCAATCTTAAACCTAGACAACTGGATAAATTATAGAATCATTTAGGGTTCTGCTCTGAATGGATTGATATTTCGATTGCACATTCATGACTAATGAATCAAACCTTCAGTCACGATGTTTAGGAACATGAATATTTTTGAGGGGAGAAGAAAGCTATTTTGGCTTTTTTTCTCCAATTCAATATGAAAAAAAAAACAGAACATTCCATTTGCCAGTATGATATTCTTTCTCAAACCCAGATAGGGTGGTTTCACTCAGATAAAATTATCCTTCGAGGTCATCAGTGGGCACATTAAAAAGTTGTAGAACTGTCTCACTGGATACACCAAACTGTGTGGAAAAAGAAGTTTCGCGGAGAGGATTATGGGCTTTTCATTCTTCAAGTTGAAGCAGAAATAATACAAAACGTTTATAAACCAAGTAACATTAAATGATCATGTGAATATCATTCATAGACACTCAATGATTCACAAAGAGATCATCTGAAACAGCTACTCCCTGCGATATTAGCGTGTCTGGGTTGAAGAAGGAAATGCATGAAATTCTTCTGAAAACTACTCTCCGCGTGTGTAGAAAAATCTCAAAAATGTTATCTGTGATTCAAGTTGAGTGATTGCTACACAAATTGTGCAACAAAAAGTGTCTCATGTGTCCAGTGTCTGTCAAGTCATATACGATGTTTCAAACGTGTATGAATGAAATCAGACATCAACAGAAAGTGCTTGCTGAATTTTATATTTTCCTTCATCACATCAACATGTGTAGAGGTATCCAGTGGAACTGAATTCCAGCAGCTCATTCCACATCCCTCTGCAGGGGGAGTCTGAAGTACGGTTCATATAAAGGAAATTTAGAAATTTATCTTGGAAAACAAACTGACATAATTTGAATCACTGAAACTACAGACACCTAATACCTATTATATTTTGATCTCGATAGAACTTGTTCAGAGAGATATCCCAAACTGTGACAGTTTTTTGGCTCAAATTTTCTTGGAAATTCTTACAAGATTCAATGAGCTGAATCGTAGGAAAAATTCAGAATTTATTGAGGAATAATATGACTATAATTCCGATTACAAACTTTTGAAAAATTGTGATGGATATATCTGATGAAAATGGCTACAGTAATAATAGAGTGAAATTATGTGAGAGCATTCAATTCGTTTTTTGTGTGTGTTTCGTTCTCAATAAAATCTGTTAGTATATGAAATGGCAAACCAAAGTGTCTCCAAAAAAATAGTAAACACGTTAGTATAGTAGATACAATGAATGCGTATAATGAGGTTTCTAAATAGAACAAACCCTTCATCAAAATCTCTATGCGTCCAACAGTTACACTAAGACAAGATTTTGTACCTTCTTGTCTTATATTTTCATCGCATAACTCATGTTACTGGTGAAAATACCTGAAGATTTGTTGTAGAAATCTACCATAATGGTATTAGCGTATAGTAAAACTGGTGTTTATAGTTACACACAATAATTAAGACTTTATATGTGATAAATCAGGTCTTGCCCGGGGATTATTCTCTATGTTGGCTGCAATGCAATCTTCCTAAGAATTTTTCTGGTATTTATCGCTTTATTTACGACGCTGCAGAGGAAATAAATGATTATTATACGTATTTATGTCCGTCCTTCGGACGATTAACAAGAGAGGGATGCTTGCTGGAGGTTTACTTTGTACGTCGCGTCGTATACATTTTGTATGAGCAGATTTTACCTTCGAACAATTCGAATAATTATTGGATTATTTATCTCTTATTTTACGAAAAGTAATCAACTGAGATGCAATCATCTTTCTGAACTAGACGGTGTTGAAAGGATAACATTTTGCAACAGAATTTCGCAAAATAAACTGATTCCGAAATTCAAAATAATGAAGCAAAATGAAATACGACCAGGTGACTCTCAGAAATTGACAGTAAGTGATCGATACTATGGGGTTGAGCTACAGAGTATGTTTGGAAATCTGCTTAATCCAATACGGTCATATTTGAGAGTGTGTTTTTTCATGTGACGCCTTACAAATTTTGACACTATTGCCCCACAACAATCTATTTCAGTAACCACTTTGTTTTTACTAGTCACAGATATGTTTTCCTGCTTGCCCTGAATTATTGAAAGTGAGGTTTGAATTATGAAACGTCTCGATACTCAAAAACCACTTTCCTTTCAAGCTCATAGCCATTCACCAATAAGAAAGTCAGTTTGGTGTTTATGGAATATCAATATTCTGATTCTCTATTTTATAGTTAGAGGAAAACCCTCTAACTGCAAATATTAATACCATAATGCGAGTTCAGATCTAGCTGATACTATTGGTGAAAATCTATATTTATAAAATACTTTTACAGTTTCCTATAACATTTTCAATCTGAAAGCAAGGCTTTATTGCGCAAAACGATGCGAATACAATTTCTACACGTGGAAGTTTTCAAATAGCAAGACACGTAGTGTTGTATTGAACACCTTTGAATCTCCATCGTACACGAGAATGTATATGTATTGTATATATTTTTATTGTATACGAACGTTTTGTATATTCCATTGAGCTCTTGTCGAACTTCAGAGTTAGTAAATTTTGAGGGGCAATTGTACACTTCCTTAACCATGTTTTCTTTTTTTACAGTTAACTGGGGACCTCTGATTGTTCCATGAGTGCGACTTGACGGATTATTGGTAGTGCTCTTCCGAAGGCATTATAGTGAGTATGAGTTTGGAACTAATTGCCATCCAACTTCGAACCTAATCAACTGTACGCCATGATTTCCCTGTGTGAACAAGAAAGTGACTATCAATCTGTTTTTGCTTGATTGAAAGTGAAACATGAAGGCGTTTAATTGTCAGTAAACCAATGGACTATGACTCTACCGTTAGTTTCCTTAAAACTTTTTGGTTTATTGATTAATCGATAGGTTAGGACTTAGATCATTAGGTTTTCGAATATGCTTGCATATTTTGAATCGTTTCTCTTCGAGGCATTTTATATCATAAAAATTCTGTCTAAAATATTTTTCATAATACTCAGTATGTGTTAGGTATGGTCGCACAAAGAAAAAATCAGAGACCAGGTGTGGAAAATTTTGAAGGCTGAAAATAGAATAATTATACTCTTGTAGGTGAAATTGTGCAATTCTTCAGAAAAAACCTTCTACCCAAAATCACTCTGAAAGTATTGATTGTACGAGAGAAAGCTGGAAAGTAGTAAATATCATTATCTACAAAAAACCCTGCTTCATTAGTGAAATCCAATCCACTGTTTATGACATATTCAACGGAATCCATTCCCCTAATGGGTAGACTCAGTTCATACTCTCCAGCTAGTTACACCTTTCTGATCATTCTCAAAAGAGTACATCACGTTATCATTGGTAAAGCCTTCTGATTTATTTTGGCTTTATACCCTAAGGTTTAGTAAGGATTGGCTATTTTCAATAAACTGCCAAGGAACTCAGCTGCTAGCTGAGTCCCCAACTGACAATCGAATGCCGAGTGTTACAACTTGAAATTGTAGTTGAGCTTAACTGGTGATTGAATAACCGAACCTGCTAATAAAACTAGTAAATCAATCAACATATCAGTGAATAATCACCCACAGAGGTGGTTCATGTTATGCAATTCAATAGAATGGAAATATGGAGTGCGACCAGGAAGACCATTCTGATATGCTTCTATACAGTAAACAGAAGGGAGATATTCCTATTGAACGTATCTCATTGTTAGAAATCTCACTAAATACAGATTTATAATTTTCTGAACAGATAAGGCAAGTGAAGAGTATTTACGATATCCATAAATTCATGGATGCAAGCCGAATCGATAGATTGGTGGAATAAGCTCCCAGGAATGAGGCAGGCGAAAGAGTTCATGAAGAAACCATCGCCCTGATTCATTGAAGACCTGTCAAACCACAACCGTAAGGTTGTAGGGCTAGTGATGGGTCTACTAACGGGGCATAGCCGGCTCAGGAAACATATGAGCAACATGAGTTTGAAAGAAGAAATCCAATGCAGGTTCTGTCAAGAAGAGGAAGAATTCGCACTGCATGTGCTCTGTGAATGCGAAGCGAAAGCAAGGCTGAGTCACGCAAGATTCGAGGAGGAGAAAACAGAAACTGCTTGCTTTAAAAGGGATCAGTGTCAAGGCTATGGAGTTTCGTCAAAGAAATAAAGCTAGATAACGAGCTCTAACAACCAAGGAGCATCACAATAGATCTGAAAAGATCGCAGAAAATCAGGCCATGAGCCAGCTCCCCGAAAATCTAATCCAATCTAAGTTTTCAACAGACGTCGTCTTCTTCTTCATGTATTGGCCTCAGCTACTAAAACTATCCGGCCAGTGTGTAACGAAATCAGACGTCGTAATTGTCATCCTTTGACGTACGCCTGAATCCGTAAGCGTTATGTGAGGGTTAGCTTTAATAACTGCGTTTGGTATGTAATAGTCAACAGGAATATTAACATTTTAAAAATTTCAATGACGTTTCAAACGAGTGGAGATCAGATCGCAAATGTGACACGTATTTTGTATTTTTCTCCACGTTTTACAACAATTAGTCAATTTTCAACTTGAAAGAAGGTAAGAAAGGTGTACATTCTCGAATGATTGTGGAAAAAATCGCTCGAATACTCATGCTCACTGCGTGAAACGGCTGAAATCTCCTGATTTGTCTGTATGTTAGAGAGCTCATCTCAGAAATATTGATCGCATCCAATAACTGCACCGCCGGCCTAATGCAAAACGGATTACATTCTTCTCGATCTGCCCCAGAACCGATGAATATCCGATTCACCGGAACGATTATCCATCTTTTTAATCAATGTCGTGCGAGCCCGTAATGGGGTTTCAGTTGCCGATGGCGAGGTGGAATTGCTTTTCGGAATTGCTTCGGATTGGATCTTGATGCATCCAGTATGGTTTTGATTTTCACGTTTTGCCGGCAATCTTCTTGGATTATTCGATTCCCTTCTTCCAGCTCACGTGCGATTCATTTTCTGGACTTGCGCAAATTTAACTTGATGATTCCTGTGGAGAAAAGGAAATTGTGAAGAACTGATTGAATTTGTTTTTCTTCGAATTGATTTTGGAAGGAAGCAAAACAATAACCAAATCATCTTTCGAACAATCCCATGGGTAGATGGCGCAATGACTTGGTTTTGTTCACATCAGCTTTGGTCGGGGCTTGATACTATGAAAGTTTTTTATTTTTAATTATGGGAAGTCATCGACTTTATGTTGAGGATGGCACTGCCTTATATTGACGAGTGGCCAAGTAGCCCGAAACTAGTCTGCAAGTGTTTCGGTCTCTATAATTGAAAATCAGTTCCTTTATTTGTATCGCCGGAAGGCTGTGAAGAAACCTGCACTGGCACCGGTCGGATATAATTCAATGCACTTTGTCGTATGAGCCAAGGGAGTAATTGTTTTGTGACAAGTGCCAGCCAAACCTACTGTGTAGGTAGATTTGAGACTGGCCTGAACGAATTGTTCGAAAGATGATTTGATTTAATGCCAGTCTTCAAGTATGCCTATCGACTATGTCGAATCTCAATACAATGACGTCAATACCTACTAGGAGAAAAGCCACCTTTCAGTATTGATACACTTGTTCCCATCCATTACAATCATGAGTTCATGTAACATTTTCGGACAGCCTCAAAAAACTGGTCATATTTTATTGATACCGAATGGTTATAATGGTAAAATGACACCTGCTATGTGAAAGTTATTTTTTTTAGATATCAATTGCATTTACACCAAAAAAAGGTCACTCACACTTGATAGGCGTTACGCTGAGTTAACATCTTGTAAGTCGTGTTCACTGTTACTGATACCTGTACTAATTTCTTCTAATAATTCTTGATAACTTAGTAAGCGTAACGCTTCTTGATTGTGACTGATTTGAACTCGATGCTAAGGTAACGGATCTCTGTTGAAATTATCCAGGAAAGGTCCCTCATGCAGCATGATATTTGCTGAACACCGATTTCATTTTGAACCAATATTAATATATTGTAAGTGGAAAAATCTATGATGAATTTATAGAGGTATTTTTACATAGGTTTATATCGAAAACAGAATATTGAAATTGCATATTATTGGATGCAATATCAATACATTATTGCTTGGTTATATAATTTGGTTCCAACCGTGACGTCAAAATATGAAAATTAGTTTATTTGCATCAAGGGGTATCCGAATATAACCCAGTTTTGTTATCTGATTTTTTGTAGTTTAAATATTTTCAAACTCCAACTCTTCCATGCTCGAACGTCAATTTTCCCCTTCTGAACGAAATTTTCGCAACTTGCATTCATGTATGGAAGCTGACTATGTTTTACTTCCAAAATATCTGATTTAAGGAAACCTTTTTAGATACTCCTTGATGCAAGGAACCTAGTTTTTTAAACGCCCTAGCTTGGGCCACCCTGTATCAAATAATAGCGAATAAACATTTTGCATATCTGATCTGATCACCATTTAACGATGTCGTATTGTCTCATAATTTGAATTAGAAATCATTCAGTTAGTTCGATTAGTTCATGACGTCAACTATAGGTTAGGTTTCCATTATTGAACACATCAGGTCGGGTGAAGAGTTAGAATATCAGAACAAATGGTTATGAGGTGAACTTGATTGAATGATCCGGAATGTCAATCTACAATCTAAACCATCTCGGAAAGTTGCTGCATTAATAAAAAGCGTTCGATGTAGTCAAGCGGTCTACGGTGCTTTTCCTATAATTAATTCGGCTTTTCCACTGCTGGATCAATCCGCGTTCGGGGTAGAAGTTTTCTGTCCGGCTCAGTGCGATAGGCAATTGTTGGTTCCATAAATACCAATCCTGGTGGCTAGAATATCTGGATGGAACACAACTTAAAATATACCTTTTATTCTGATGATGAATTTGTGAATAAACCAATCGCCATTACATAAAATAACAGTCACAACTCATTCTCATTGATGCTCACAGTGTTGATCATTATTATGTGTACCACCTGTTTTTATATAAGTGTATATTCTACCAAGTCCGGACTGGAATGAACAAATGACTCGAAATGGTCTTAATCAATCGTTCAAATTTTATGTCATAATATACATTTTTAAAACTTGTCGACTCTTTGATGTATTTATGTAAAGGTAATGCTCATAGTTGAATGATAATACCCATACAAATATTTTCTTTGACACCTTTCTAACCGATTTGGTAGCGAAGTAGGAATTTCTACTGATGTACAAGGCTCACATACAACCTGTCATTGAATTCAGTTCTCATGTGTGGAGTTTGGCACCAAAACATTCATTGAGGCTCCTCGATTCCATTTAGAGAAAGGCAATTCGTCTTGTTGGCGATTCTTCGCTCACAGACTCGCTCACTTCATTGGAACATCGTAGAAGGGTCGGAGACTTGTCTCTCTTCTATAGATACTTTCACGGTCGATGATCTTCCGAATTGTTATCAATCGTTCCCCGCTTGGCAATATCTACACGGATGACTCGACGAGTACAGTATTCCGCCCGCCCACCCCTTTGTTGTGAATTTGGAAACCTGTCGAACCTCTCTTGCTCAGGGATCTTCTTTCAATAGAACAGCTTAGGTTTGGAACTCCCTGCCAAGAGAGGTTTTTCCTGAGGCTTACAAATTTCAGAAATTCAAAGTAAATGTTAATTCGTATCTCCTGTCCCTTGATTCAAGCGGTGTTCTTTGAACATCACAGGACCTTCCCTTCCGTGTGAATCTGCATATAAAAAAAATTGAAATAGCAAATGCGTCACCATACAAATTATTAAGAAGTCCTATAGCGCTTCGTCACCCAAGAAAATAATCAGCTGGCCCTTCCTTGCACAAGGATCTGCTTTCTGGACGCAGATAAAAGAGTATTCGATGTAAGAAAAGGTATAAAATGAATGAAAAATGTTCTTTCTGAATGAGAACTACATTCTATCAGTTGGCACCTTCTCGTACAACTCAAATTGGCCTCCCCAAGATCTATTATACTTCGGTTGGTCCCATCCGAATAGATCACCTTGTAGTAGTACCTCTATGACTGAAATGCGCAAGTTGAAAGAAAGAATGATTCACGATGCCCCTATCTCACGATTCCTCACTCGAATATCCGTCAATATACTTCTTGCGCTGAATGTAAAAAGTTCTAAAGTGTAAATTGGTTACAAATACGTGAATTGAAGAAAATTTTCCATATGTACTATGGGAAACAAGAAAAACGATGCTCAGTGAAAACAACGTAGAAATTTGGCGAACACTACGGAAACTCGAGGAAAAACTCCATTACTACTCGTCCAGTAAGTAAAATTGTTTTTAATGTTTTTTGTCATGTTTTAGAGAAACCAACGAAATGAGTGGACATATAATTGGAAATAGATGAGACTGACAATGATTTCTGATCATTGATCATCGGCAGGGGCAATCTACCTTGTAGATCAACATACGGCTGAACTTCATTCATCATAGTAGGCCGGTTTCTGCCCTGCATACTTTTTGAGTTATGCCAGCCGAGTGTCTCGCGCCCAAAGACAATTTCTTTTTGGTTGGCGCAGGTCCGTCGTCAGATTTGACATCGGAATTTTCCGCCACCAACAGTGAATCTTTCCGTAGTGATAACGCTGTTACTACTATACCGACTGAAGCAAAGTCTTACGGTAGTTATATCCAGGATGATTTCGCACTGCGGTGGGGTACCTATCTGACACAAGGACAAGAGAACGACAAGGAAGAACCTAAAGACACTCGAGGACAAACTCCGTTCTTACTCGTCGTAAGTAACTTTGTTTTTCACATTTTGTCACGTTTTAGAACGGAACCAAAGACGTGAGTGGACGTATAATTGGAAACGGCTGAGACTGACAATGATTTCTGATCATTGATCATCGGCAGGGGCAATCTACTTTGTAGATCATTCTACGGCTGACCTTCAATCATCATACGCCGTTTTTTTGTCCCGCACACTTCCTGAGTTGTGCTCGCCGAGTGTCTCGCGCACGAAAACAATTTCTTTTTTGTTAGCGCAGGTTCCAGGCCATTACACTACCTCATATCCACCACAACTGAATCCAAATTTCGTTGGGCAAAGGTTTCTCAGCCCTCAGAACAGCTGTGCCTGGTGAGTGATCGATATGCTGAAGCATTCAAGACTACTTTGTCTGACAAAGCCGGTGCTGATGAACCATTATGCAACGTTCCTCCCTCGATGTCGAACCACAGGAGATTTCTGCTTGCACTAGACCTGAAGGTACAACCTTTCCCTTCAAAACACCTCGAGGGCACTGCTCATCGAAGTCAATGGCAATCTTAGAAAAATCAACAGAGGGGGGACACCTCAAGCAGACAAAACAGAGGATGGTGAGAGCGGTTCACGACGTACAATAACAAATGGACGAGGTAACATATTTGAACCTATACGCTGGTCGCATTAAATATTTGACAGCACGTGGCAATATATAACTAACAACTCCAACATTTTGGAATGGGTTCAGAGATATAAAATCCATTTTTATACTCTACCTTATGAAAAACTGGCACCTGAACCCCGACAATTCCACCCAGCCGGCTAAACCTCTATTGTGAGAGTTTAGCTATATATATTACTGGAATTTGACTACATTGAACCAGCCGTCAATGTCAAGAGCAATTTTTGGTTCAGCTATTTTTTCAGGTTTGAGTCTTACTGATAGCTATAGATTTTTTTTTGAATCTGAAACATTTGCATGAATTCATCACAGCCCCTCACTTGGAGCTGTGAAAAATCTGATGTCTGAAAGTTGTTTTGTCAGTGGATTCGACAGATGCCGATAAACATAAGAAGTAATTGCGATTCCAATCTGGACACAAAATTTTTGAATTTAAATTTTTTGTGTTTTGACTCATCTTTGCACTTTATATATTCAAACAAAATTCTCAGAAACGGTTATACATTTTTCGAGTTCGAAAATTTTTTGTATCTGTAGCTATTTAGACGACATCTTTTCCAGTTAACATTACCAAGATGGAGTGTTCAGGAAACATCCAACAAATTTGAGGTATTTTGGTAACCATTAGGATACTATATTAATGGAAAATAAATTCATTCGACACTTGATTTCGGTTTGCCTTGTGGTTGAATATAGGTGGCCGTCTACAAAATTATTTGAGGAGCACCGATGTATAACCTTGCAGACGGATCGAGGAGATTTTGATAATGTAAATTTCCACACAGTGTCACAGTGACTTTTTATGTTGGGCAACTAGAAGGTAAAACAAGGCCTGAATTTTCCAGAATATTACATGCAACAACGAGAAAGCCAAAGGTTTCAGTGAAGCAGGCCAAACTTCACATCATTGTTCAAAACCTTCAGACAGTTCTCCTCAAACTGTCACATTTTGTCGCATAGAGACAACAAAACCGTCAACGCGCAGATCAACCGGATGTGTGGAATGACGCACCCAAACCTCAACGGACTGGCTGGTGATATTTGGAAGTGGTGTGAAGAATTGAGCAAAATGATATTCAGGAACTTAAGTTATCTGGTGGACAATATATATATGTGTATATATATATATATGTGTGTATATATGTATGTGTATATATATATATATATATATATATACATATGTGTGTATATGTGTATATAATTATCAACTGGTGATGTTCGTCTCATAAATGAGTTCGAAATATGAGTTTATAGCAGATCAAATGCCATGATGTGTCACCTTCGGAATGCAATATCGAGAATACGCCTTCCAAGAGCGGGCCAAAAATTTCGATAACCTGAAGTTGATCTGTTTACTAACTACTCCAACACATAGGGTAAAACATTTTTATCTTTACAGCCAAACCCCATAAGTTATGCAACTGATGTATTACATTAACTTGGTCTGACACAAACATTTGTGCTTTCCCAATCATCACCACTCCCACTTTCTCCCTAGAATATTGAAAATGATTGAAGGGGACAAAGTAACATGTTTTGTGTTTCTGTTATCGCAGTCCCAAACTTGGTTTCCACAAATTGATATCAATTTTGAATTCCATTATATTGTATTTTGAACAACGATATATAATTTTTTCAGTTTCGTTTAAGCACCTACATCCACTGTGGTGCCATCTCACCCTGGGTGAACTTATTTTGTCTGGCATCCATTTTCCAGGAGAAAAACTGAAGGGTGAACCTTCAGCGATTCTGATGGCATCACTGATTGCAAATACGATGAAACCATACAATTTATTTTCGTCTCATTGGTGGATATTTGTGAAGGAGATGTGGATAAGGTAGATCGTCCCATGGGTGCAGCCAGGTAAAAATTTTAGTACTAGAAAATAACATAGATCAGCTTAAAATCTGATATCTCATGCAGGTAACTATGATACAATGGAAATGTTTTAGAGGGTTATTTTCAAAATACGATCCACTTTTCTCCCGATATGAGAAAATCTGGGACCCTTACCAAGTGTTGACCAAATTAGAAAAATCGGAAAACCTCATTTTGGAAAATATATCACAAACTTATTTACGATGCAGAAGAATTCTAAGTCGTCTCCACAATTCAATATTCAAAAGATGTCAGGAAGGTGATTCAGTACATGTTTCGAACCTACATAGGTTCATCATCAGCTGAATTAACATTCAATTATGGAGATGAAAAAACTTATTGTTATGGTTGCTCTAAAGCTTGCTAAAGCGTACAAATATGATTCAAGATCAGAATGAGTAGCATTTTTATTGTATGATCAGTAAAAGAAAAGTGTCGCCCTTCAGAGGTCGAATCTTCCGCAGAAAATGTATGACGAGGCCTTTCGGCGTGTGAGTCCCAGCACGGAGGCTCGATGGGAAGTTGAACCCGAGTCTTCCCGCTTGAGGGGCAGACGTGCTTGTCTCTTCACTGACGAGAACCAAATTATCCACAGAAGACCAAGAGAGCAACAACCACAAACATGTGTTTTTTCTCACCATTTTCCACGGTGAAACGTGAATTGTGTATGACATCCACGATTATCGATTAAAAAACCGCACACATTCAATTAGGTTTTTTTCTCATTTTTACTTATAAAAATCCTCATCACCCAGCTTCACCTCAGCTCTTTAGCCGTTTGCTGGAAATGAGTCTGCAATTTGGTGGTGTTGATACTGATCAATTCAAAGGCCACAGCACAAGACATGCTGCCACTTCTGCGGCCAACCAAATCGATTTGAGCACGGACACTATACGATCAAATGTAGGCTGGTCCGAAAAATACAATACTTTTGGTAAATTCTTCATAGACCAGTAATTACAAATGGTACATTTGCGGATTACCTCCGCAATTTCATTAAACGAGTGTACGTTTTCTGGTTATTTGAGTTTTGCAACATCAAATTGTATTAGCATTCAAATACTGTCTGTATCAAATTCTTAGTTTATAGTGGTGAATCAAATGACATTAACATTTCATTTAGACTACTTCATTAGTATGAGATCAGTCTGAATGAAATTTTGATCGCCTTTTAATAATTCTTCAAACATCTACAAGGTGATCTATTCGGATGGGACCAACCGAAGTATAATTGAGGATTAAACGACTTACCTGAAGGAAGTTCAATCCAAATTATACGAGGTTGGTCACATCCGAATAGAGAGACACCCACCCATCTCAAAGAAGAAAAAAAATATATATATTATTTTTTCTGTCATCCCGACCCAAAAAGGCGATATCATCGCAAGGTATATTGACGGATATTCGAGTGAGGAATCGTGAGATAGGGGCATCGTGAATCATTCTTTCTTCCAACTTGCGCATTTCAGTCATAGAGGTACTACTACAAGGTGATCTATTCGGATGTGACCAACCTCGTATAATTTGGATTGAACTTCCTTCAGGTAAGTCGTTTAATCCTCAAATATTTACAAAAACTGCTTATCTTTGTCACCGCTTCGAGAACCAAATCCGATTCCGCTCTCGAAGCTTTTTTTCAATTCCCCTTTTTAAAAATCTGTCAGAGATCTGAGATGTGACATAATATTTTTTTTAAAGAGGGATGCCAGGTGCGATGATTTGTCAACTATGTTTTGACACTTATTTAGCGGTTTATATAATGGTGCAGGTATCTGTTGATAAAAATTTTCTTTCGATATATACGCGTGTCCTAAAAAAGTGTCGACTTTTTCCAATGTGAAAATTGTTCAAGGGTGCCGCTACGAGAAAATTTCAGAGGGGGCACATTTTCCAAATGGAAGTGATGCATTTAATTGAAATGTAGATCTTAATACATATAAGTCTAAACATTGCGAAAAAAACATGAAGTAGTATAGCTGATCGAAACTCTGGTAATTTAAATAATACATCACAGCACTAACATATTGAATAAGTATATCTAGTGCTTTTCTTTAATGTCCCCCCTTTTAATTTTTTGAACGGGTCAACTCACAAAATTGAAACTTGGGATAATGAAATTGATGCATAAATACCATATTTTGGAGTAGAAATGACAGATGAAAATTTCAAGATTGCGACTAGGCGTCATTAATTACTTACTTTGAGGAAATGAGCTGAGTTCAGTTCAGACGATGCTCTAAATGGTTTCCTCAAACGGCTCGACATATCGAACACAGAAAAAAAGATATTTCTACAAATATTGATTATTCTCTGTCGTATATTCAATATTGAAACAGGTTCAGTTTCGTTCACCTCTCTCTTCAAATAGCCCCATGAAAAAAGTCTAAAGGTGTCAAATCTGGCAAGCGTGCTGGTCATTCCGTAGGACCTGAATGGCCAGTCCAGTGACCATGGAAATAATTTTCCAAATATTTTCTTACTTGTAGTGATAGTGCTCCATCTTGTTGGAATAAAAATATCCATATCGAATTCATGAGGATTCACTTTGACGATTTCGGTAATTAGAGGATCAACAGTAGATTCCACCATATTCAATTACAGTTCCCTTGTCAATGTTCAATTGAAATTGGAGATAGTTTACGTGGTTCCCATCTACTTGTGAAATCGAAAACTAAATGAGAATATTTGAACTGAACAATGATGTTCCATGTCGTTCTGACATTTTCCATGAACAAACAATAACCTGTCAAACCTTATCGGTTTTTCGGGTCGCCATATTGCAGAGAAAAACGAATATTTCTAGAAATATCGATATAAATGTGTTTCTATTCTAGTAATTATCGAATGTATCGCCATTTTGTAGTAGGTGAAGATATTGACTTGATATTCTTGGGTTATGAATTATTCGTCAGGAGCTTCAAAATGATGTCTACCTTTTCCATTCATTTTTTTCAGATGGCGCTCAGTCGCCATCTTGAATTTTTCATCTGTCAATTTCACTCCATAATACAGTATTTATGCATTAATTTCACTATCCCAAGTTTCAATTTCTTGAGTTGACTCGTAGGGAAAGAAAAGCATTGTATGCACTATGTACTCACATCTCTAATTCTAGCAATTGTATAGGTGGAAAAATAAGGATTGAACATAATTTTGATTCGACCCCCCTGCCCTTCGGTAACGGAGACCGTGTTTAGAGGCTTACTTACTTCCGAAATGAGTAAGCCTCTGAAGAAGCTTGTCCACTCGCGCTAGCAAAACGTTAGGAAGAAATTCCAAAGAACGACGCCCCTCAAACCCGAAGAAAAGTAGTTATAATAAAAACCTCGGCCCCGAAAGCCTTAACCATTTTGTGAAAAAAGCAGGGTTGGGCTGATTAAAATCAAGTAATTAAAATCACGATTAAAATCATGATTTAAATCGTTTGATTTTTAAAATTAAAATCATGATTTGAAACAATTTTTGTTTTTTTTTATTCAGAACCAGATAACAACATAATATGAAAGTTCTCTCGAAGATCAAAAGGAGTATCTGCTTTTAGCAAAAACAACAAAAAAGAAGTACATAATTCCAAATTCTCAAACTAAACGTAACATCTAAATTTTATTACTGTATATTTTTAGTCTGTTCATTTTCGTTATACAATTCAAACAAGAACACGAGTTTTCCTCCTTTTTCTATGTCTAATCTGTTTCTAATATCCGAGTGTACAACTAGCGAAATGCGTGAAATTGTTGGGAAACGTCAATTTATAGGTTGAGAAGGAAAACAAGCCTCGACAGGAATATTCTTGCAAAAAGCACAAGAAACGCGTTCGTGTTCGTGCCTCACTCGGCACTGTATGGCGAGTGTATATGACAGAAGGAAAACAAATCGCGAGAAGAATTTTTTTACAAGAAGCGCGACAAATGCGTTGTCACAAGTTTTGAGCTGCAAATTGTATTAAAATTTTGCCCCACCCTGGAAAAAAGTCATTTCGAAATCGATATTGTTTTTTCTGTTCTCATATTTTTAGGATATCCATAACTGAACGAATATTCCTGTGACCTTCAATTCACAATATTATGCCAATGTATCCATGATAATGAACCAATATTGGTCCAATATAAGTGTTCTACTTATGTTCCAAAACCGATATTTAGTTATGACAATGTAATCATTCATCTTGTACCTCCTTCGGCAGTTCCTTGTATACCTATAGTTGCATTTTTGCGATGTTATTTAACACCTGGAAATATTTGTCGTGACCCCTCCCCCGTCGTCGGTCATTGCCTGTCTGATCGTGAGAGACTGCAGCACGATGCTGCATTGTTTCCACCACGTCGAAAAGAAGAAAAAATACTCTCACCTGACCTCTTCGCTTTCGGCATAATTACCGATTATTCCTATGGCCGTGTCGCCGTGTGTGGGTTCAGAATTGGCCGAGGCCGATTGTTGTGCCGGCTTCACTTTCAGTTTTCAACTCGGCTGATTTATTTCGGGTCGGTATTATAGGCCAGTGAATGAGTGGTATTAATTTGAACTTCCCAAAATCTGTTATGAAACTTATGAGATCAAAAAAAATTATACTGAAACAGTAAAATATGAACAAGAAAATTGCGATTGAACAATGAAAATGTATGAAATTAAAATTCGATAGATAAATAAGTAGGAATTGATCAAAAAACAGAAAGGGGCGGTTCAAAAAATACGTTCGCATAAAAGGGGGGGAGGGGTCTGGCTGAGTGTGACGAGATGTGACAAGGGGGGACGGGGGGTATACGGCAACGTGACGTTCGCCGTTTATATTTTTTGACATGAGCGCTAGCCAGCGTGACCACTTTTGGTAGAATTCTACTTTTTTAGTAGATTTCTGACGGAAATTGAAAAATTTGGGTATGAAAGAAATCTTCATTAGATTTTAGTAGAAATCTACATGTGCGACATCTTCTAACGAATTCCTAAACTCGTCAGATTTTTTAACGAATCTATAGTGACTCCATCTTTGCGAATGAATTTTCAATTGAGAATGCGAATTAATCTTGTTACAGTACACTGTACTTCACCTTACAAATGAAACAAAATAAAGCGATTTTTTACTGTTTCATTGTGTTATTGAACACTGAATCTTTTGATTATGTAAAATATGTATATTATTTTTGGCCATCCATATTGAAATTGTTTATAAATATCTTAGAAATATTATTCATTATTTATATGTTCGTTATGAAAGATATTTATCAATTTATTTAAATTTCATTATAAAAACTGAATAAATATTTTTAATTTTCAGAATTTGTGTACTATCATTTAGAATTTATCATACTCAGCAAGGTGGGGTCTCAGTTTTTGTGACGAAATATTTCTAGGGGGGGGGTCACAAAAAGTGTGACACTGTGTGACAATGGGGGGAGAAGGGGGCCAAAAAAAGCTGATTTTAGTGTGACGTATTTTATGAACGGCCCCGAAGGAAACAAAAACTAGTGAAATAATTGAAGAAAAAGAACTGAAATTAACCTTGATCAAAATAATTGAATTCAGAAGATTGAAAAATCGAAAAAAAAAATCAAGTGAGCAAAAATATATAAAATTTTAAAACAGAAATTGAACAGAAAACGTGAATTAGGATCAAAACCTCCGAATTAATTGGGAAATGAATGACACGAACGTCTTAACAAGGAAATTGAAATGAACCTTGATCAAAAGAATGAATTACAGAAAATGGATATGATTGACCAAAGGGGTTTAGAAATTTAACAAAAATAAAATTGAAATGAATATGACAGAAAAAGATGTGAAAATCAAAGTAAAACAAACAAATTGGATATTATTCATTTCATATTAGGAGATGTTGAAACGAAGTTTCTAGTTAAGTGTTCTCATGACGCGACCTTTCGATTATTGATTATTTCGTTAACTGCACATTTGAATTCTATTTTTCGTATTTTAACTATGAATTTTTTTTATCTCATACGTTTTTTCACATAGATCATTAGAGTTCATTGTATAGATTTGATAAAATATTTTTTGGCTTTTGTATTCTCCGAATCCAAAAATATGAATTATAACTCCTATGGAAGAAGTAAAATAAAAAAAATGACAAACGCTCTCTGTTGATAGGTACGTGTATTTCATTCTAATACGTTTGATTCATTCACAAAAAGAAAGAAAAAGTCTATCCAAAAAAGCTACTCCCCTGCCTATAGTTCAACGACGAGCGTTGGGTTACATAGAATTCACTTTTTTTGCTCAATTTGTATACCAAGCATATACAAATTGAATCAATTAGATAGCAAACATAGGAATACCTATACTAAGTGAAACCAGGAAAATATTTCATTCCAACCCATACAAGATCTGGTTTCGCTCAAAGAAAAATATCTCTTGAGCTCATCAGATGGAAAGAGGGTGAATAACTGAAAACTTTCACAAAAATCTTCATTCAATTCCTGATAAATGAATAGGATGGTATTCATTTCGAACTATAAACTTTGTTTCAGTTTCAATACCAAATCCATAGGTGGGGTATATTGATAAGTAAGACGCCCCAGAGCGCTTCGACTCCAAGGATACCTGCTCGCAGAAGGCTCTGTCTTTTCATTGGAACTTGTCAAAAAATGGAACATCATATGAAATGAACTACACAGAAAATAATGCAGGAATACAAAAGGAGGAATAATGGAAGAAATGATAAAACGAAGTTACAAGTTGAGTGCTATCACGCTTAGATACTACAGCAGTCGTCTTCAGGTGACGACTAATATATTTTTACTCCACGTTACCATCATACCAATATATTCTCCTGGTCTATGTTTTTATTCTTGAACTTGCTGCATGACGGTTTGCGGTTTCAGAGAACCCACGTGAAACTGGCTGGTATCGCACAGATGTTGATTGAAGACTACCGGGTGTTTTTCGTGTGGGTGGATGGTAGCTGCTCCCCTATTCGGAGAAGAGATCGAAACGAGTTTTTAACGAAAGTTGAGAGACGAATTTGGGAGTTTCGTTCATCACAAGATCGAACTGAATTTGACTTGACATAGTCAAGAGAAAGATTATGTGAATTTGTATTCACTTCGAATGTTTGAACTTTGAAGTCGAGGAGTTCTGAAGTATATCCGTAAAGAATTATTCTAGTAAAAGATGGAAATGGATAATCATTATCATTATTCTTTTGAATGATTGATAATTTGACGTGCATAGCTTTTTCTGTAGATATCGAAGAAGTGAATAGCAGCACTCCGATTTCGATGAGTTTTTTGAAACTGTTTCCTCCAAGTCATAGAAAACTCTCTCAAATCATACAATATATCGAATGACTTGCCGAATGGTGTACTGAGACTAATCACAGGAATTTCATCACCAAATTCAATAGGAATGGTTTCAAGCGATCAATTCAGAAAAGATATCAATATTTCCTCAGATAGTCGTAAAAAGGATCAATTCTCCTTCGATGAAAGAAATGAATATGTTTTCACGTTCGTGGCAAGATGTTTAAAATGGGGGTTCAAAACGGGGTTTTCTGCCAAACACACGTCTCCTTACGAATGTCAAGGATTTGAAATGTAACGTGAGTTTCCTAGATGTTGAAAAGTAGAGCATCAGTCACACTGTTAGCAAAAATTAAAAAAAAAAAATTCAGTCCATCGCTTCTAATGTATCTGACTTATACAACTGAAATACTGTTCAGTTGGGTAAATCAGTAGAGCTCAATCTTTGGAAAAAATTCAAAGCTTCGTAGCATTAGGCCCCTACGGATAATGAAGTAGACAAAAAAATATACAAATATGCAAAGTCAAAATATACTAGGTTATTAACCACAGTGTAGTAACACTATAATAGTATCACACTCAGCATGAAAATTTCATATAACATTCAGTTGATAGTACAAGGTTTTTTCCAAAGTTTACTGAAATTTGTATTCAGACATAAAGCTGTTTTATTTTGTAAACATGAATTATATTTCTGTTAGCAATTTCAAAAAATAAACTCCCAACTCTTTTGCTGTTACCACCTATTTCATCATTTCTTATTTGAAAATTCATAATCTTATTGCCCTGATAACTACCAAATTGTATAGCCGAGCTAGCTAACATTCGCAAGCAAGAATCAATTCAGTTCACTTTTAGAGGAGTGTGAACGGTGAAGACCTTCGGCTGATTGAAATTCAGATATTTGTTCCATTGGGATACGGAATTATTTTGTTTGAAAGTCTGACGAGTGTCGATGATGAAACGTGCAACGAGTTGAAAGATCTGCTTGGCATTGGTGAATACAATGTTTTTATGTATCGTATTGTAGTTGCAGTCACATCTGCAAGTTTGGTCGCAGAAGGCGACACACAAGTCATAATGATAGTTTGGTTATATGTTGTGTCCGTTGTTGGAGATCTTCGTTGGGGAGGTAGGAGTTTGATTGTTTCGGATGATTCCAGAAGATAGCGTTTCCCTCACGGTTAATTCCATCTTATTATAGCTCATGATCCTATTATCTATAGAAGTTGCTCCAGACGCTACGGTGATCAAAAACATCACCCTTGCCCAAATACTCACAGATAACGAACATCTCCTTCATGTAACATATGACCCAATGCTCTGCTTTCTGCATGCACTTGTCGGAATAAAAAAAGAAGAGAAACTAAAATCCAATAATAGTCAAAAAATAGTAAATAGCTATATAATGATGTCCGTTTGTGTTGTTGACTTATGAAGTTGTGAACAAAGACGTTTTGCAGCTCTAGGTCAAGGGGTTAGATATATGGTATGAAATATCGGCAGCATATTGCAGACTGCCTCGAAGTATCGACCGGAGTGCCTCTGATTATTCTAAATATGCCTGAGTACCTTCCGAAATTCTTAATCCTGATGAGAATCCCGGTGGAATTCGTCAGACGTTGTTACCATTCATGTTTAACACTACATCTAAACTCATTTGTAATTTTGACATTTCACCAAGCCAACGACACTTGCAACTAAGATGTCTAGAAACCCTGGTGTAGGGATTTATACCTGGGAAAGTTTGGGGTCTAAGTGGCGACACATGCCTACTATGATAATAAGCATCATGGCTTTTCGACATCAAATCAGTTCAGATGGCGTGTGCAACGAAAAGAATTACAAATTTCCTAGGAAATGTATAAACGGCCGACCTGACGGCTGGCTATACTTTTACTTTTGGACGCTGACTGATCAACAACCTATATTATTCGTTTAGAATACTGGCCAATTTCTCTATAATTGTGTTCCTTCCATTCGATTTTGTTTTTTATGAGTATGACATTAGATTTTGCTCATTTTGTTGACTGCTCGAATCGAAGAATATAGTTTGTCGATCGACCGGTGTGCTATGCACTTCCAATCAGCGTCAACTAGCGATGAAATTGAGAAACACACCACGATACGTAAAAATGACAATAATGACAGAAAAGTGTCGCCATAAAATTCTAAACAATATCGCATCAGTCCCAGCACCATCCTTCTAGACATCTTACTTGCAACGAATGTTCTTCCATCTGTGAGTGATACTCTTGATAAACTTGATCTGTCATGAAACTATAAAAAGAAATCATTCCAGTCAACGAGCGGGCCTATGCACCTGCTTGATGATTGACTTTTTCCAACACTGATAATTGGAATTAGGAAACTAAGAACGATAATCTAGACGATATTGTTGAGATATTTTTATGACCCAACTTTAGATTCATAGGAATCGATTGGTAGAAAGAGGGCCAGAAATTAGTTTCAATTCGATTCAGTTTGATGCATTTTCGACCCTCACTATTCCAGACCAATTCGTGTTCGATTTATCTTTGACCCCCCTCTAGATTTTTTCAACCAATCATCTCAGGTCTCTAGGAAAACCTCTATGCAAAAGCTCATTCAAGAGCTTGAAGTGGAATCCGAACCACTTTGGCTCCGTGGCTGGAAAGCAAATACCGGATTTGAAATATGTTGGTACTACCAGATGTTCCATTTCATCAGTAGGAATACAACCTCTTGAATCGCCATTTTGAGAAATGAGGGGCGGGCTGAGTTATAAACTTCTCAAGTGGTTTTCATGGTTGAGAAAAAATTATTCCTCCATTTGAATGATTTGCGAAAACATTTCAGAAAACACATTATTTCTTGCCCTTTTCCTTCAGATACAACCTCCTGGTACCTGTGTCAAATAAACAATGAGATTGATACCTTTGGTATAAAAATTGAAACTTTTTGTAGAGATTAATAACTCTAACACAGAACTGATATTATTTGCACCCGACCTGATTTACGCTGAGAAAGTTTGTGTTTTCAGGAGAAGAATAGTAATACTGAATGTGTGTTAGGGTAATTGATGCCTACAAAAACTTACTGGTATTTTATAAAGAAATGACCCGAAAAATATTCATGAATATGTTTAAACATTCAGAAGGCTGTTGTGAACATATTTCCATCAGACTGATAATATGTTCATTTCATACTGCATCGTAACAGCCATGTTTAAGTCAACGATTATAGTCCGGTAAATGAGACTTTACGGTATCAAATCCGGTAAAATTTTTACCGGACTCTAATGAAATGGGGCAAGAATCAAACAATTTATTGTGAAAACAATACATAATTAATAAACATGTAATTAAAGACAATCTTAACATTAAAAGTAACATGAATTTTGCAATCTGTATTCCCAGTTATTTCAACTTTCGGTAAACCATCGTGGAGAGTGGAACTCGAGCAAGCACTTGTACTAATAATTTCTTTAGATTTCTCAATTAAAACATGCACAAAACTTACTCCTTCCTAGATCATTTTAACCACTTTGTTCTTTCCTTCCAACGAATCCTCAATATACTTTTCTGCCACGGAGGAACTCTTCCATCCTCCATGTCTTTTGAGAACGGAAAATTCCGCTCCAGCATTTGCTGGTATAAGGTAAGCGTCCATAGGTACGCATCGTACGGATCGTATAAAACGGATCGATTTGTGGTAGTGCGTCCACTGTATCCGTAGCGATCGGATTGCCGATGCGATGGTCGGCTTTATAAGTAACATTCGCATTTTCGTAGTGAGTAGACGATCGGAAACATTACAGTGTGTAATGTTTCCGATCATGGTAAGTGATGAAGAACTTGTCATTATTGCTTTGTTATTAGATGAAGAAGAAGGGAGGGGAAATAAGAGAAGACAGATTGTGGATACATGACATATTCAAAAAAAGATCACAATTTGGAGAATATCATACACTATTCACTGATTTGCTCCATGATATGCGTAATAACAAATATAATTAAAGCACGTGTGTGTACTTAGTGTCGAGATGTAACAAAATTCAAATGATCTGTGAGGCGACCAGTGACTACCTATTGTGACATGCGTCCACTTATCGGCAATCCGCATGTTGTCATCCGCACCAGTCGGAAAAGTTGCCCCTTCGATAAATTTCATCGGCATTACCGACGGACCGATACGTGCGAGTCGTCCGCTGCCGGTCAGTGGACGCATATGTATAACTTACTATACTAATAATTCTAAAATCCGTTTCGTACGATCCGTACGATACGTACGATGCGTACCTATGGACGCTTACCTAAAGTCGCCGATGTGCGACGAAAAACTATGGCCGGTGTACAACTCGGGATTTGCTAATCCTAGAAATTCCGCTATTTTCTTGGGAAGTCCACCGACTGTGTGAATTCCAACGCGCTGGGAAATGCACTTCCCATTACGGTATCCTACGAACACTTTGTTGTGACCTAAACCTTTGGGCCGCAAGGCAACGTATCTTCGGAACAGTTCCAACACACTTATGAGAAAGGGATTGTGATTACCAATTGTGTAGAAGTTTCCTGGATGTCATCCAAAGACATTTCATATATCTCTTCGCGGCGACAACCACCAGCGACGGCGATTAAACCAACAATGTAACAAGAACACAAAATTATCAGTAAATATTGAAATGTACATCTAAAATTATTACCTTTGCCAAAAGATATTGTTGATCTGGTGCCTCTTTCACAAATTTTACCAATTCTTCTCTGGTGAGTGTTTTGGCTTGTTTAGGTTGATAGCCAACAGACTGATTTTTAAGGAACGCTCGATGTTTAGAGAATCTTGATATATCCACGTTACCATTAAATTGTAGCATGGCTTTAACCATCGAATACTTCGACCAGAGTGAATAACTGGACATTTTCTTCGACTGGAAAATCACCAATAATGATTCCTTCAAAAGAATATTAAGTGTAACTTACCAGATCAAACAAATAAGCCAGCATTATTTCCTCATTGAATTCACTGACTGCGTTTACCCTTTTCCAGTCGCAAAACTGTTTATATTCGCCATGGTACCTTTCTGATGATTTTGTGGGAATCAGAGAGCCGGCAGCTTCATTATATTTACGCAAAACATCTTCGGGAATGTTATTGTTTGTCGACATTTTGTCTGTTGACATTTCGTTTCACAAAAGTCAACAAAACAAACACCAGAAACAGTAACCTTAGAAACTAGCGTTTCCATCATGAATGATCATATTTTCAATTTTTCTTTTATTGATGTAAGATTTAGTGTCTGCAGTATGAAATAAAACGGGTCTGCAGTATGAAATAAAACGCATTACGACATACGACCGGGAAACTTTTACAGTAACTCGTCTCAAAATTACGGACTCGGCTCCCCCGTCGCCTCGTCCGTAAACATTTCGACTCGTACTGTAAAAATGCGTTTCCCGGACTTATGACGTAATAGTGATTCACGTAACAAGTCCGGAAAATACTGTTTTTTTGGACGAGTGGACAAAATTCTAGGACGAGCGTAGCGAGTCCTGGAAGTCTGCGAGTCCAAAAAAACTATTTTCGGTCGTGTTGCGTACACTATTTTTTCGGCAACTGACCCACTTCCCGGACGCTTTTTCTTTGAGAAGGTAGCATTTTCCCGGCCTAGTCCGGGAAGTACGTATTACCGAACATCTTGTGGTCTCACTCTCACTACTGATAACCGATTTGAGAGGTCTCGTACAAGCTCTCACATGCATTTCTCATTTGAATAAAATCAGTTGTCTCATGATATTCATGAATAATGGAATGACGTACTCTTCGGGAATAGACCCACTCTTATTATTCTCAACTATGAGTCATCAGGTAAACTTTATACTTATACATACTCGTAATCATCAAACCCGACCAGTACGAAGCTCTAATCCTACCAGTAATAATAATTCACCAACTTCTCGGTACCCACCGCCAGAAGTAGGTCTTCGAACGTAATATAATCCTTCCTACATTGTGTGGTACCGAGTGAAATGGGTACGCCATGTAATAGCAATGTGTGTGCGACTGCCCTCGAGTTCATAATTTCTAATTTCGTAATACGTCGTAGAGTTACAGCGAAAATATTCGAACAGGTAATGATTTTATCGTTACACGAATGATTGATCTCGCCTTCTGTTGGGAGAGATTAGCGTTTGGCATTCGTGACATATAAGTCGCCACTTTTCTGTGTTGAGATATTTTTCTGATATTTGTATTTAGATCGGAGGTAATCTGTTCAGAAACTGTCCATTGGGTAGCTGTATATAGGGTGTAACTGAATAAGTGTAAAACATTTAGGGAGGTGATTCCCCATCGAAAAAAATAAGGAACTTTCATAAAAAGAAACTTCATTGGAGCATCCCTTGTTGAGATACAGCCCCTTAAATGGGGTACATAAAATTTGTTAACAATTTTTTTTTACTAGCACTGAAAAAGTTACAACATTGAAATTAACCTGACGTTTTGTACTACCAAAAAGACACTTAGCCAGTAGTTTATTTGGTTTACCCCATGGTTGTAAGGGGTGGAAAACGCAACCCCTAAAATTTATTTCCAATGTAACTTTTTATTCGTTTACCATTGAAAAATTCATTTCCGATTGCCTGTTTTTTACCCAAAATAAACCAGTTCGAAGCAAAAAATCGTTTTACGAACAACTACAGAGATACATCGTCATAAATGCGAGCTGGATTTATTGTTATTTTGTAGTTAGTACCTGCATTGAACGATTAAAGGATAATAAACAAAACTAATTTATTAATAACAAAACTCACAACATGTAGCTCAAATCATAGAAAATTCAGTTGTTATACAAATTTTATGTACCCTCTTTCTAGGACTGTATTTTAACAAGTGATGCTCCAATGAAGTTTCTCTATATAAAAGATCCTATCTTTTTTTCGACGAGGAATCACCTTCTTAAATGTTTTACACTTATTCGGTTACACCCTGTATAATAGATAACGATGTCACATCCTCACTGTGAATACTTCGCATGGGTTTTTTTGACCAACTCTCTTATCAGTGCGCCAGGAAAGCATAACCTGATATATATATATATATATATATATATATATATATATATATATATAAAACGGCTGCTCCTACAATTTTGTTGAAATTCAGTATGCAGTGATTTTCAGGGGCGATAGCGATCTAGCTAGGTTTCATTATAAGGGAATAGCTATTTATGACCCTTCCTGATGTCCATCGGCGAGTAGTTATACTATGATAGTATATTATGCAACGATCGTGTAATAACCATTACATGAGAGTTGCATACGCTATTTTATCTACACCCAATAAATAATGAAAAATTGAAAATATTATATTATTAGGTATTTATATTGAACACAATAATAGTAGGTAATCAATCGTATTTCTTTGAAAAATTCTTCAAAATTATAATTAATGGTATAACCACGGAAAATGCAAAAATGAAGAATGAAAAGAAAAAAAAATTAAAAAAATCTCTGCCGAGGTCAGGAAGTGAACCCGGACATCTGCGGCGCCTTTGACCACTCGGTCATGAGAGCTCACTTGATTTGGTCGAAAATAAAAACATATGTGTTGCATTTGTCAAATGAAAAATATAATCCTTTTTATTGTATCTTTTTCTTGTCTAAGACATCTGTGGAGGAGTCGCTGGTAATTCTTCTATACCACTGCTATAAGACATTTTCATACGATTATCGAAAATTGACTAAATTCTTCAAAAATTCAATACCTGCACATCATGCTTGATTGAAAAATGATGGGTTTCTACTGGTTGAAAATCTGTTTCGTAATGAAAATCTGTATCGTAATGGATTTCATTAAAAAACGAGCTATGAGCATATAAGTGTATTATAATAGTACGGGGGTAGATAAAACTCTTTACGACTGTTCCTGACATCTATTGGTACAACACCACCTAAGCTACTCCAGTAGACCTGAATCTCGGAAACGACTCCAACGCTTTTCGTGATATTTCGTATGCAGGACGTTGCGAGGGTGATAAATTGATCTTGCTAGGTTTCATTTTAGGAAATTGTTACACTCGTGACTTTTTTCAAATAACCAGATCATATTTTTTTATTATTATGTCGGTGAAATCAAATATAATATTCATACCTATTAGGTCAGTATCTAATTCGTTTCTGAATACAGTTTCTGAAAGCACGATTTACCAAAAAAAAAGTGCAGGTAATAATCATAATAGTAGATATTCATTTTCGAAACACATCAATGTCATTATTTTTCTTATACGTATATGAATTTGCGGATAACAGATGAAATAAGACTGAAGTTCCATATCTACTACTGCAAAAGTTTAAAGTAATATAATAGCTTTTCGATCATCAAAAATCATTTCGAATTGGCGCCAAATCTGGGAATAACATCAAAGATACTGTTTTGTGGTTATTTGTTTACGTGCGAGTAGTAAAATTTATTCGATAAGAAATCTGTTGTGGTTTTCTTTATCAATATCCCAAATCAGTGTTTATTCACTTGTTCTATTCGAACTTGAGTGTAAAATCCCAAAACATGTACATATCAATTATTGAAATCCTTTATTTTATCTACCTGTTTCTTTGAATTTTCATAATAGAAATGTCTCGTATTCTGATTCAAGTGGAATCTATCATCTAAACCAAATCGATTCTTATAATTGAGACTTTTTTGGCGATATCACCAATGAAACAATTTTTAATACATCAGTCGAGTTCTTGAAACACACCTTTTATAATATCTCTCCAAGGTTGATTTCCAAGAGGAAGTGTCGTCGGTTAGGGACCAAACTGATTGAGTGAAAAACCAAATATTCGTCGGTGTTGAGTGGATAAAATTGAATGTTATCATTCGATGAAAAATATAATTTGGAATCACCGATATGCACTTGATAGTGATGGTATTTATAGACGTTAAGTAAGTGACGGTGAATGTAATTTATCAATAAATTACAGAAATAATATGATTCCTCATTCGGCTGTTTCACTCTTATATTTTGTACTAGCGACCGCCCCGTCTTCGCATGGATAAAAAATGGTTATTGTGGGTTTTCCCTAAGAGATAGAATAATACCATCGCGGACATTTTTGTAGACCCTTTTGAGGTGAACTATACTGTGGGATATTATTTTGATCTATCTCGTAGGGTTCAGCCAGGCAGCGTCTGCAATGTGAGCGCAAAAAATGTGCTTATTTACGACATCAAATCAGAAACCTCTAAAATTATCTGTGTTTTTCTACTATATTATGCATGTATCATACAGATAAACCTTCCTCTTGAATCACTCTATTAATTGAAAACAAAAACGAATCAAAATCTTTTGCGAAGTTTCAAAGATCTAAGCATACATATGGACAGACAGATAGCGGGAAGCGAAATTGTTTAACCCATTAACGGCCAAGACAACAGAAATTTGTAATTTAGAAAAACCATTTATTTTGCACGTTCAGAACACTCAAACAAACAATAATTCGTCATTAAAAAAAAATATCAACTGACAGTATTGAAAAAAACGAGTGGGTGCGTAAGCGCACCTTTGGCAAAAATGGTTATAATAATCTAATTAAAAAAAAAGAAATAAATTCAGAATAGGTGCCCTATTTCTCAATATGATAATTTTCGGAACAATCTGGGTTGACATGCACTTTACATTTCTTACATAAATAAATGATGTTACTTTTACAAAATCGACATTTTCTTCTTGCACTGTTGGTATATCTGATTATCACATCTCCAACATTATCAAATCTTATATCATCTGGTAGAGCTGATTTAGACGTTCTTCGGTATAATGGGTTATATTCGGCACCATTCGAGGTTTCATCAGTTTTGCTTGAATGGTCACTATATTTTAGTAGACTTCTTGCTATTCCACTCAGAGGGATATCGTCTTCTGAATCATAACTATCTTCATTCAATTGTATTCCAGAAGTTCCAGCAATATTTGCCTCAACACGTTCTGCTATCCCTCTCAAAGGGATGTCATCATCTGAATCATCACTATCCTTATCCACTTGTATTTCATAAGTTCCCGCAATATACCCTCTATTATTTCTTCTCCGATTATATTTTCATCAATGTTCTCCTCATCGGTTAGACTGTCTGTTTCCGGCGGAACATAAACAACATCAATCGAATCATAATTTTGATAATCCAACTCTTCCTCTAATAAAGCACTCAACTCTTCCGTCGTCAGTGCTCTCTTCATTTCCCATTTCGAAAATTGACTATAATGATGAATAATGATATTGAAATACCAAAATCAACACTCGAGTTATGATTCTTACCTCATTTAGACAATGTTATCAAAAAATACGAGAAATCTTTCCTGCCGTTACTGATTTGCACTGAAAAACTCGAGCAAGGCGAATAATCAACTGACCATCGCAACGTATCCTGATATTTACGATGCAGAAAATGGACTTCTACCACAGGTATCCTGATATTCCCAAGCTTGTCGAGACTCGCATACTAGTGAATGAAAATTTTCACCATTATCGGCCAAAGGTGCGTATACGCAACCATCGCCGGCAAATGAAAAAATAAACGACATCCGAAAATATTTACGTAAATGAAAATACACGTTATCATTGAGCAAATATTTCATTACTGTTCGGCACGAAATAAATTTATGATTTTATATTCAGTACCGAAAAAAAAATAATTTATTGGAGAATTACAATAACGGTCAATTTATAAAATTTTCAAGCGAATTTGAGAGATTGGAACAATCATATTTTGGATTGAATAAAAATATTTTTTACTTCTTCTGGATCATTCTTATAAATATCCATCAGAATAAATATTAATAATATTCATCCAAATCACAAAAAAATAATAAAAAAAAGTTGCGTTTACGCACCTTTGGCGGTTAATGGGTTTATAGTGACCCGTTGTGAATCGGAGTTCACGTCTACGAAGGCGTTGATTTGAGTTTTACACAAGTGATCATGTAACGCCACCTGTCTCAAATAGAATGGATCGTAGTTTTTTCCAACGGGAGTGAAGGGCTTATGACACCTTGTTGGAGAAGACTAAATAGTTCGGTTCCGTTAACCAGTTGACGAAAGTCAACCCTGAGAAGTCGAAACTTGTGCAAACGATGGATCAACGAGGCCTTACCTTTTAACATGTGATTACCCAGGACGGTGGCCTGGCGGGGATTTGAACCCCGATCTTTAACTGGAAGGGGGACATTCCAACCTCTACACTACCGAGACTCTGAGTTATCTATTCAGTGTCTATTAGGGGTTTGCAGCAGCCTTTCCCGCATCTGTTCTATTCCGAATTGAAATAGTCCTGAACACATAGTTCATTGCATATAATTCCCAAAAATGTATTATAGGAAAAATCTGAGAGAGAAGTTCATTTTCCCTCTCAAGTTATTGGAGACGTATTTTACAAACACGTTATGTGTAAGATCGGTAAAAATATAAAAAATTTGAGAGAGAAGTTTATTTTCCCTCTCATGTCATTGGAGACTTATTTTATAAACACATGTGTAACGTCGGTAAAAATATGAAAAACTGCGCTACTCTGAGCCCTTCTGACGACAGTATTGTAGTGACATTGTTAGGTTCGATATCATCACAATATCGGTTCGATAGCTGTCTACTAAAATCAGGATTGATTTATCTGGTTAGGGGCCGTTCATAAAATACGTTCGCATACAAGGGGGGGGGTCTGGCTGAGTGTGACAAGATGTGACAAGGGAGCTCGGGGGGTATACGGCAACATGACGTTCGCCGTTTATTATTTTTTGACATGAGCGCTAGAAACCAGCGTGACCACTTTTGGTAGAAATCTACTTTTTCAGTAGATTTCTGACGAAAATTGAAAAATTGTGCTATGAAAGAAATCTTCAGTAGATTTTGGTAGAAATCTACATATGCGGACTCTTCTAACGAATTCCTAAACTCGTCAGATTTTTTAATCAAATCTATAATGACTCCATCTTTGCGAATGAACTTTCAATTGAGAATGCGAATTAATCTTGTTACAGTACACTATATTTCACTCAGTGGCGGATCCACGGAGGGGGTTTTCGGGTCCGGACCCCCCATTTGGCAAAATAAGAGATTTTTTTTTTCAATTTTTATCGGCTCCTAATTTCCAAATTTTGTTAGGGAAAGAAAAAAAGTCACATGAGCAAGACAAAAAAATTAAATAGAATAAATTTTTTGCTTTAAAATTGCAATTTTTCTCGAATATACTATGTATGAGTAGAATATGCTGTTGATTAGGTTAAATCAACTCGATTCGATTTAAAAAAAGTGAAGTCTCGAACCTACTTTACCTCCTGGCTACACCTTCAAATTTTGCTCATGTCAATCTCTTTCACCTTTTTTTTTGTATTTTGACTAGTTGTTGCTATACGGTAGCACATAATTTTCTGTTATATATATATATATATATATATATATATATATATATATATATATATATATATATATATATATATATATATATATATATAGGTACATTTTGAGTTATAGACCCCCCTTGACCTGATCCTGGATCCGCCACTGATTTCACTATACAAATGAAACAAAATAAAGCGATTTTATATATTTATATATATTTATATATATATATATTATTATATATTTATATATATTTATATATATTTATTATATATTTATTTTTTATATTTTTTTATTTTTTATTTTTTATTTTATATATATATATATATATATATATATATATATATAGGTACATTTTGAGTTATAGACCCCCCTTGACCTGATCCTGGATCCGCCACTGATTTCACTATACAAATGAAACAAAATAAAGCGATTTTTTACTGTTTCATTGTGTTATTGAGCATTGAATCTTCTGATTATGTAAAATTTGTATATTATTTGTGGCCATCCATAAATATTTTTAACTTTCAGAATTTGTGTACTATCATTTAGAATTTATCATTCTCAGAAGGGGGGGGGTGTTAGTTTTTGTGACGAAATATTTCTAGGGGGGTCAAAAAAAGTGTGACACAGCGTGACAATGGGGGGGGGGAGGGGGTCAAAAAAAGCTGATTTTAGTGTGAAGTATATTATGAACGGCCCCTTATTGGTCTCGGTAGTGTAGGGTTAGCACGTCCGCCTTTCAAGCAGAAGACCAGGGTTTGAATTCCCGCCAGGTCATCATGCTGGTTAATCGCACATTAAAAGGTAAGGGCTCGTTAATCCGTTGCTCGTAAAAGTTTCGACTTCTGAGGGTTGACGTTCGTCAGATGGTTAACGGAACAAACAATTTCAGAACAAATACCACAACAATCAATAATACCATGTCTGAACTTTGTTTTCAAAATATGAATTTCAATGTCTGCTACCGAATGTGACAAATTAATTTGAGTAGCAGATTGGTCATGATACTGCGATAAATGTTTGCTTATATTAATATTGGTTGAATATTGTATTTACATTGAAACAGAAAAAATCAGAACGTGAATAATAGTGATCGCATGTCGCTTCTCAATTGGGATATCGAAATCGTTACTGCAAGTTTAAATGAATGAACAAAATGTCAAAAAAAAATCAGTGTTGATACTTAGTGAATATCAATGCTAGGTACATAAATATTTTTGCCAAGCGATTTAAACATTCAACTTCACCTTAACATAAAACAGTGATCTTAAGGATCATCTAGTAATTTTCATCGAGTATAATGGTTTCTCACTATTGAACAATTGATGTTGCAGTGAACATAAAAATTTGGTTGGTACTCGATAATGAAGGTTGAGTGCGGTTGAATGAGATAAATTACGAATGTTTAGAATAGTGGA
Organism: Zygogramma bicolorata; assembly: GCA_032362365.1. Lineage (NCBI taxonomy): Eukaryota > Metazoa > Arthropoda > Insecta > Coleoptera > Chrysomelidae > Zygogramma > Zygogramma bicolorata. The sequence continues at coordinate 154,845 of JAVJAQ010005464.1, forward strand.
ACTAATAAATATGATGTGAAATAAATGGAATATTTCCCAATGCCACATTTTTGATCGATATATCAATTGAAGTATTGTACCAATATCAATATAAATATATAATATTTAATTTTCGAATATTGAACCTATGTATGTGGATTATTCTTCAGAGTCCCCATACCAGCTCGAAAAACACAAATTCAAAGAAACATTCACGTTAATGAAATTAAGGGTGACTTGGTAAAAATAATAGACTGGGGTAACATGAACTTGGTGGAATTTAATGCTAGGAAAACCCAGGCATGTCTCTTCTCATGGAAAGTCGATCTATCATCATCTAGTATCCAGATGTCAGGAGTAACTATTCCTACAAAATCAAGTATCTCGATGCTAGGAATTACGATCAGTGATAATCCATCATGGGAAAACCATGTGAGATCGATCGCTAAAGGTGATTCCCAGAAACTTGGATTTCTATTTCGTACGAAGAAATATTTCACTTCTCGTCAGCTTCGAATGATCATCAAGGCTCAGATACGACCTGTCTTGGAATATAGTTCTCATGTGTGGAGTTCGGCACCAAAAAATTCATTGAGGCTTCTCGATTCTATCCAGAGAAAGGTAATTCGTCTTCTTGGTGATTCTTCGCGCACAGACTCGCTCACTTTATTGGAACATCTTAGAAGGGTCGGAGACTTGTCCCTCTTCTATAGATACTTTCACGGTCGATGCTCGATGGAACTGCAAATAATAGAAACGTGTGATTATTTATAATCTGTGATCCCAAATTCCTTCTGAAGTGAATCGAGGGCAATACAAGCGAAGCAGAGATGAAAAATGATGAGAGAAGAACCATTTTGGATTCGACAAATAGAATGATACCAAATATCTAGGAAAAGGCTTGAACAATATACGAACGGCAACTCTCATGAGTCGTGACTCATACATGCTGAATATGGAACTGCAAATAATGGAAACGTGTGATTACTCATGATCTGTGAGCCTCAATTTCTTCTGAAGTGAATCGAGGACAATACAAGAGAAGCAGAGAAGAAAAATAATAATGGAAGAACCGTTTTGGATACGACAAATAGAATGATACCAAATATAGTTTGAATTATTATTATTGTTATTTATTATTTTTATTATGAATGTTAATTCATATCTCCTGTCCCTTGATTCACACGGTGTTCTCTGAACATTACAGGGCTTCCCTCTCGTGTGAATCTGCATATGAAAAATAATAATAATAATAATATCGAAGAAGCGTCTCATTGATGCTTTTTCGTTTTCACAACCTCAAACTGGAAATTGTTTGCAGGAGTCAGTAATTTCCCTTGTTCGAACGGGTTTTTCTGTCATCATAGTCGAGCAATTATGGCAGATCGACACGAAGCAGTTCGCAATAGACCGCTGTCACTGTTATTAGAGCCGTAGGTGCTAAGTGGCTTATCCGGTTCCGCTCTGAATGATGACGGGCTTTCGGGGCCAATTGGGCCCTTTGAAGAGTCGAGCGGACGGAGGACATTAAACGAAACATTTCCATTAAATTCGGTGCGTGTTAACGGGAGTCGTATTACGACCGTGATTGAATAGTATGTAACCTTAGCTCAACACTATTAGTTGACACGATAAATGAATTACCTAGGTCCAGGATTTGCTGAAATAATGTGGATTCATGCAGCTTCAATTATCGGGTAACAATGATCAAGTAGCGATCAACAATAATTATCAAGTAGAAATTGATGAAAAAAAGGGATTCATGCAACTAAATTCAACAATGATCAAAGCTTGTGGAAGGGGATCAACTTTAACTTCAAATGAACTTTTGAGTTGCATTTTCATTCATTTTTATGTACCCTACCTTTGTTTCGGAGAGTTGAAGATTGAAATTGAAATATCATTGTTTTCATGAGAAAGTCCACCAGAATCGCATGTACAGTTTCAATTTTAACTCGCTCACATTCCACGAACAGAAAAACAATCGCGAAAAACAAATTATTTGAAGAAAAATTTAGTTATGATCATATAACCTGCACGTTATAGAGACACATATTTCACAATTGAAGTAAAAAAGAAAGTTTTCAACTTTTACTTGTTGCTCGTTAATTGATAGTTGATAATTTGGTTGCATGAATCATCTACAGTAAATTAGGCACTTCAACTCATCATTGATATTTGGTACTTGCTACTTGTTAATTGTTCATTGATAATTGAAGCTGCATTAATCCACCTTTAGTTTCCAGATCGTTAGGGTACGGTCACGATGTCCAGTACGACCCTGACCACTTGAGACGGAAAGAAATATTAAGGAATTATCAGTTATCATATTCGTTAATGTTTGAATACTATTATTTTTTTTGGGGTTCCCAACCTACCACAATCTAAGAAATAAGAATTGATATTGGAATCTATACAAAAAAGGGCAGATTTTCACACTACCCCGATAAGTTGCTGCGATAATTCAAATACATTTCCTATTAAAGATTTACATCAAGAACAGACAGAATAGTGGATCTGAGTTATCAGAACGCATTCCCACTGCCGATGGAGATCAGTTGAATGGAATGACACTCAAATGATAGCAAGAGAGAGCAATAGCAGGAGACGAAAGTTGAAGGAATCTGCTTTTATCATGCTGTCGACGGATGCTTGCATCTCAAATACTTCGGTTGATATGGATCGCGCCTGGCTGCCAGTCGTGAAAGACATAATTTGTCTTCCGTAGTTTTTTGGGTTTGTAACCTACCACAATCTGAAAAAATTAGGATTAATATTGGAATCTATACAAGTGTAGAAGGTCAGATTTTCAATCTACCCCGAAAAGTTGCTGCGTCTATCGAAAAACAGTTCTTTCTGGATATAACAAGTCCAATTAGTCAGCAACTTCTCGTATAACTCAAATTTTGCCCATCAAAAAATATTAAGGACTAATATATCTGAAAATACTCTTCGTAAACTTTTCTGAAACTGAATCCGCTTCCGTTCCCAAAATTTTCAGGCAAAATCCTGTTCAAATGCAAATATCTCTTGACGGCAATCTTCGGAATTGATATTTGTCAAATTATTTCAGATTTGACATAACATTTTGTCCTTCATGAATATGTTAACTCTTGGAAAAGAAAAAACGTATTTTCAATTCAAAAATGATTTTCATCAACAAGAAATTTGGTATGGCTATGGGTTCACCATTTTCTTTAATTTTCAGTGATATTGATATGGAGTATTTCATAGAAAGTTATCCAAATGGTTCAAAGGTGTGATGGAAATATTTTGATGATGTGTTTGCTATATGGAGTCATGGTCAAAATGAACTTGACACATTTTTGAAACATATCAACAAACAAGAACCAACAATGAAACTCACATTAGAAACAGAAAATAACAATGAACTTCCATTTCCAGATGTAATGATGAAGAAATCGATACACCATGAATATTCAAGTGTAAATCGAAAGTAAACACATACCAACAGATATATCCACTATACCCCAAACCACCACACAAGTGTCATGTAAGGTATAGTAAAATGCCTTTATGACAGAACAAAAAATGTAACTCACAAGAAAAAATCAGTGATGAGATAAACTTCATGAAATCAGTATTGAAAGATAATGGATATCCAGAGAAATCCATAGAAAAAACTTCGACAGAAATTCAAAATCCGTACACAGTCCATAATGAAGACATACAACCTACACATGTTACACAACCTGTATCAAACATTATACCTTATGTCCCTCGTTTGTCTGAAAAAATAAAACGGACCGGCAACGGGTATAATGTTTGAACAACATTCAAAACAACAAATACTTTGAGGTCAATACTCACACATACCAAACCAAATAATACACCGGAAAACACAAAAAATTGCATTTATCAAATTCCTTGCTCGTGTGGTCAAAAATATATCGGTGAAACGTCTCGACCATTGCAAGTGCGAAAGAGTGAACACAAGATGTACATCAGGAACAGATAGATAGGGGGTTCTTAAATATCAGAACACATTCTTACTGCCGATTGAGATCACACAGTAGAATGGAACTACTTTGAAATTATGACAAAAGAGAGCAATGGCAGGAAACGAAAATCAAAAAAATCTGCTTTCATCATGCTGTCTGGTGAAAAATGCATATCTATGAGTTCGCTTGATATGGATCGCGGATGGCTCCTCCTCCTGCAGGACAAAATTTTATGTCAAATTTGAAATAATTCAACGAATATGAATTACGAATATTGTCTACAAGCGATATTTGCATTTGAACAGGAATTTGCCTGAAAGTTTTGAGAACGGAAGCGAATTCAGTTTCCGAAACGTTAATGATAAGTATTTTCTTATATATATATATATATGTATATATATATATATATATATATATATATATATATATATATATATATATATATATATATATATATATATATATATATATAAACCGTCTAAATCCTCATGCAATGAAAATTCACCTTGGGGTTGCAGTCATAAATTGAGTTTGGCCTGATATAGTGAAACTCTTTATTGAATTGGCGAGCTTTCGAAAATCTTTATTTTATTTTTTCGAAAGCTCGACAATTTATTAAAGGATTTCACTATATCAGGCCAAACTCAATTTATGACTGCAACCCCAAGGTTAATTTTCATTGCATGAGGATTTTCCAAATTTAGACGGTTTTATTCAACTAGTCCAGTCAAGAGACTACCCTTCTCTCTCTCTCTCTCTAAATATTAGTTATTGTATTTTCTTACTGGGCAAATTTGGGATATACCAAACTATTTTTCCCTTCAAATCAATAAAAAACGAATACGAAAACTTTTTTTCCTTCAAATCAATGTAAAACGATTACTAAACTTCTTTGAAAGGAGTAGGATGAAAAAAATAGCATTTGAAGCACCCCGTATCATGAAGCCGTGAATCGCAAATGAAATAATTTTTGTTGCCAATATTGTTTTCATGAAACTGCTCAAATAGACAAAATCCATATATTCAAACAATATAAAAGATAATAGATAGTAGTTTGTAATTAAATTACATTCATGCACCGAAAAAACATTTCATTCACAAACCAAGGGCTCATCAGTGAACACGTGAATAAAAGGAGCAAATTTTCTACTGGATACGCCAAACATTTTCGAAACAGTTGATTCTGTGCTGACATTTTGTGAATGAATTAACATTTCTGTAGCACATTCATTATTATGACTACTGAACCGAGCCTTCGGTAGTGGTATTCAGTAAAGTGATGATTTTAGTGAATAAAAAATACTCATTCCTAAAAATCAGTACGTGGGCCCAGAGCGTTTCGGTACTGAAAAACTGTAACCATACTTTATCCACACACGGTTGGATATGCAATAAAAAAATCAAAGATCTTTTGTACGTGAATAATTCTTCTTGAATCGCACCCTCAACATTACGTACCCTATGATGTCAACATTTATTATACAACGGTAACACTACAGGTGCACGTAATCTCTTTATCTGTAATAATCTGTGGAAAGATAATTGAAGATAAAGATAAAGTATATTCGTCAGCAGCAAGCGCTGCCCGTTCTCATCTTGCTGACTATTTGTTTATTACATGTTGAGTTATTTGTTTCGTTTCGAAGAAATGTAGACGGCCTTTCTTTGACTCTTTGTTTTATTCAGTTTTTGTGCCTATGGGTGATATGAATTGTACGTGTTGTGTTTGATAATTTGGATACTTAGTGACTGAAATGATGGTGGGTTTCAAAAAGAAGAAAAATAGTGACAGAGATGATTGGTCTTCGTTCACATCTTCCAGCACGTATGTATTGAGTTGCTTCTGATGCAAGGGATATGGTACATTATACAACAAACACTTGGACTTTTATGAATGTCGATACCAAATATGTCTGTGAACGGTAGTGTTTTTCCGAAGTATTCTTTAATGTGGATTTTTCTAATATTGCATATTGGGCATAAGTGCTCCAAGCCTCCCAATCTTTAATGTATTTATGGTGTTAGGGATGTCCCAAATTTCCCTAATATCAAATTAATCACAATTTTCACTACAAAATTTTTTATGTCCCTTTGAACTTCACCATGTGAATTTTCAATTTTTTTCATCTCCATAATTCAATGTAAATTCAGCTGAGGATGGACCTATGTAGGTTCGAAACATGTACTGAATTACCGTAATGACATCTTTCAAATATTGAATTGTGGAGACGACTTTGAGTTTTTCTGCATCGTAAATGAAGAAAGAGCTCCCAAGGTCACTCCATGTGAACGTGAAATGAAGTAACGCAACCATAGTAGTAGTGGGGCATAGTAATGAAAAAAAATCTTATACTCTGATTTTCCTACAACTGGAATAAGAGATGGAGTGCTTCAAATCACTTCATTTTCAAAACATAAATGAGAGTAAACAGGGAAAGACCAATCTACCAAATCTGATGATACTCTCTGATATCAGTTGTTACTTTGCGTAACTTTATATCAGGAACGTTCATATACCGGGTGAGCCGGAACCGATTCACTTACCTGTATCTTCGTCTCGATCTTCGTTGTTATTTCATATGGATGTTTCAAATTCAGTACTTTGATTTGATGTTATTGACACTTCCGATTTGACCGGAATCACATCCGTTTTCCATACCTAATCGTAATTTCAAAAAAATATTTGTGAAAATTCATTTCCTTGGCCATTATTATTTCAAAATATCACCAATTTTTTCACCTTTGACAGTTGCATCGCGGTGGCACCATTTAACACTGTTTTTCCATCCAATTTGTTCGCCCAGAGACCTGTCGCTCTTCTCTCTTGCTCTTTTTCTCTATCAGTTTGTTTTTGAAAGTAATAGCCAAGCTCAAACTGAAAATGAAATACCAATGAATTACAAAGGTATATGTTCTACTTCTATCCAAATTCTGATAAAAAACCTTAGTGTTCACAATATTTTCCATCTGCTCTAACCGGAACATCCTGCCATTTATACACCAATCTTATTTTTACCTACTCTTTCTAAACTGATTGAGAAGCTGAAAAACAGAGTGATAGTTTTTTTTGAGAAAGCACCATGCTATAAAATCCTTTCAATTCGGGTTCGAAAGAGCAAACAAAGGAATGAGTGATTACTGTTTGAACATCATTATTTTGTGGTGGATCGATATTTGTTCCGTAGTTTTCTGGGTATTGTAACCTACCACAATCTGAAGAAATGAGAAATAATAATGGAATCTGTACAAGTGTAGAAGGGCAGATTTTCAATCTAACCCGAAAAGTTGCTGCGTCTATTGAAAAACTGTTTTTCTGGATATAACACGTCCAATTGGTCAGCAACTTCTCGTATAAATCAAATTTTGCCTGTCAAAAAATAATAAGAACTAATAATTATGAAAATACTTATCGTTAACGTTTCAGAAGTGGATTTTAGTTTTTTAGTATATTACAATCGTTTGGCGTGATGCTCATGTGCGTTTTCCTAGTTCGTTCATACCAGAAAATAATGGCTGGTATCAAAATAAAAATACATTGGAATTCCATTGGTTTGGGGAACAATGAAATGAAACAGCGATGAAACAAGTGAATTTCAATTAAATATTTTCTCATCTATTATTGCACTTTCAAATTATTATTCGTTATATACGAGACTGAATCTATTCCACTTATCATGCTGGAGAATTGAATACAGAATGTTCGATGCCTGGAAATGAATTTTATGAAGATGGGGAAGACAACTCGAAACTTCATGAGAACAAATATTTCAATGATGTATACGTCGGACAATTAATGAGATTCAAAAATGTTTCTGCTCATAATATGATTTTTATTATCATTACTTTTATTATATCGTCGTCTAAACCAACCTATTTGGGCTCGTACTTCACACTGCTTCGACCCAGTGGGCGAACGCGCTTGTAACATTTACCAATAACCAATCCCCGCATGGTGGGGTGTGTGATCACTGGATCCGAAAATCGTGAGTACTGAGCAGACGAAACGAACCGAGAATAACGACCTTCCTATTATTATTGCATTATCTCTGCAAGTAAGTAATGTAAGTATTATACTTATAGTTTCTGCAATATAATGCCATATACTATTCCCCCAGAGAATGATGGCGAGGTATTACTAGTCTCTACCTTTATTCCCTCTTGTAGTCCTATCACAAAATTTCTCGAATTGAATATTTCTATGGAAAAGATATGAACAAACTCCAAAGTGTCAAACGCTTGAGTAGGGTTTGGGTATTTGTATTGAGATGAATGAAACTGAACAATCATTTATTTATGATGAATAAATCAGTCGTAAATAATGTATTCTTGCAATAATGACTATTATTCTCTCGATATATTACTAATAGCTGCCTCAAGAACATTTTTTTTCATTTATTCGAAAAATCATTTTTCAATAGTCTGGTTGAAATTGAGACCCAACTAGTCGGCATGGCTTTTTAATTTTTCATTTCCTTGAATATTCAACTTGAAGATATGAGACTTTCAAAATGCCCCAAAAAAATTCAATTAGGAAATTTTCCTCATGAATAAATCAAGGGTAGGTAGGGGGCCGCTGCCCTCCGGCCAGACCTCGACTTGTTTACATTTCCCAGAAGAGATCTGTTTTGTGAGGCTTGCATTATAGGCGACTCCGATATGGATCGTTCGTCAGGCTGCACGCTTGCTACACAAAGCATCACTTTCTCTGTTATATATATTCATATACCATATAAAATGATTTCAATACCGATGCCAACTTCCTAATTGTTGATAGTCACAACAGTCACAGCAGTAAAAACTTCTCGACGCTGGTCAATTATTAACCTTGTTGATTTTTCAACTGACGATAACAGAGAATTGAAGAATTGCTAGGTAAATCATATCAACTCATTCATACCAGTTTGTGAATGATTCAGGAGCTGATGAAGATTAGCTATCATTAATCATCAAGTTTCGCAAGAAAATCATCATTTACTAGTATGCTATGTAGAAATGCTCATTCCTATGAAATTACACGTGTTCATTCCGTTTGCTATTTGCCATTGTGAGTCACCTTCATGCATGTTTTTAATAAAATTATATTTTTAAAATTCTGTTTTTACGTCACCCTTATAAAATGCACCAGTGGAAATCTTTTTGAAGTAGATATTTGTTTCTGTTGATGGAATATATGAACATTCATTGCTGGAATATGAGGGAAATGATATGCATTACGATAGTTGTCACTGCCATTTCATCATCATCTCTATATCAATATAAGATGGCTGGGTTGATAGTCACGAGAATTAATATCACCGAAATCAATCAAATTGATGAAAGACTTGTCACGAGTTGAATATTTCGGAAATAATTTATTATTCATCTATTCACCCACTGAGGAGCTCGACAGATAACTTTCACTGATCGAAAAAAAGACTTGTCCGGGCTTGAATGAAATATCCCGTTGAGTGAGACTTTTTTCACAAACAGCTCTCTAATTTCGCTTTGAGTAGATATTTCCTATGTATGCTATCTATTTGATTCAATTTGCAACTGCTTGCAAATTGAGCAGGAAAATGTGATTTCTATGTAACTCAATTGCCATATAGGCAGGTGAGTAGCTGTTTTAGATAAACTTTTTGTAAATGGATTGAAAGTGTCTGAATGATATACACGTGTCTTTCAGCAGAGAGTGTCTGTAATGATTTTTCTGTTATTTAACTTATTTCAGAGACATTGTATTGTTTTCTTTCTGATTCGAAGGAGAAAAGATCAAAAAATAGTTCCTCAAACTATTATATTCTTGAACACAGATAAAAACAGCTAACTGAGTACATGGAATCTCGAGGCTCAACACAAAACTACAATAATAATATTTCCTCTGTCTTCTGTTTCAATTTTGCGATCTACTAATATGTCGAACACTCAGAGACAAGTTGTTTTTATTGGGTCCATTGAATTAGTATCAAATTGAAGAAACATTGAAGATATGTTTTCATTGTGACATTAATAATGAGCGCAATGATTATTATAATAGTGCAATGTTTCAAATGCATGACATAGTGCTAAAGAAACACACATGACTGATGAACACAACCCAAATGTGGCTTAGAAAGTGTGACGACAGATATTTGGTGTAGTCACCTTTTCAAAATAAACCAATTCATATGAAAAACTTTCACAAATATTCGGGTATTTCAATTCCAAGAACCCTCTAAGGGTTATGGGGGTTTCAAATATGAATTCTTCGATTTTTTTCTCATCCAGAAATAAGGATTTATTGTTGGTTGTATCTCAACTCAAGGAGATTATCTTTCACATCAGAATATAGTCATCAGTATGAAATAAGAAGTTCATCATTTGACGGCAATTCATTGGAATACAACTAACTCTAAGGAACACACAAATCTATCAAAAGGTTCAGTTCCAAAATTTGCTTCCCGTTTTGATATTTTTCTATTAGAATGGAATCAAATCGATATGAATCTGTTGCTGAATCGTTACTCCAGAATAATTTTTCAAGTTCAATTCAAAACTTGAAGATATTAATATCGAATATTCTTCGACAAAATTATTACTTTATACCGTGATATTCTGGTGATAATTGTGATCCAGAGATATTTCTCAATCGATTACTCGATTAAATGAACTTCAATGTTATTGAATTGGCAATATCTCTCATGTGAGATAGGAAAACCGTAAGTCCATTCATAGCATGAATTGAAATTACCATGAAGTATAATATCGTATTGAATCCTATCCATTAGCGGTGTCATAACTTTTTTAAAGCTCGTTTAGACAATCGAACTGTTATAAATTTTATTGCTTCTATATTGTCTTACTGTAGTTCCTGGTTCATTGCATTGTGTCGTGTTACATTATTTTTCACATACCATGTGCTTGCATGCATGTGCTTCGACGAATGGCATATGGTCGAATACCGTTCAAGTATTTTAGTAGCCCGCTACTTGATCAGAGGCTATATGATTGAATCGATGACCTCTTTTATCTCAAATTCATAACTGGAAATGTAGAGGAGGTACAAGTAACTCCTGAATAATAAAGCAAAATCACGTAATGTTTCGACTGAATTAATTCGAATCAGTATTTTGATAGATATTATTTCCCGAACGTGTTTGGCAATATTTGGGTCAACTAGATCACAGAATACAGGATCAAATACAGAAGTGTAACAGCCGCCGGCGCAAACTTTGGATGGTATCAACCACCAAAAAAGGCGCTGATTACGGTAATTTTATTCAGACTGAGAGTGGAGAATCTGAGACGCAGACTTTTATATGACTGTGAAGCATACGTTTTACATGTATTTTAACGATTTTTTTATTACCCGTGTTTCATCTGAGAAATGTACGACTTAATGTTTCCTCAGAAATGCGTGGAGTAGTTATCGCTTTCTCAAGAATATCTGAGATACTGCCCGTACTCTGAACGAATCAAATCAATTCAAATTTCCAAGTCAAATATTGTATACGACGAACCTACATGTTTTTCGGACCTCATAGTGAACGTACTGAAAAAAACTTTCGTAATATAATGCAAGTCATCTTGAAGAACGTGACGCCATATATTCGGGAGGAAACTGTTTTTGCACAGATGTGTGGTAACATTTCCACATATGGGTGGTAACATTGGCATAGATTATTTTTTTGATTTGGTAGTTTGATTCGATCGATTCAAGTATGTAATATCTGCCCTTAAATCGTTGATAATAATTCATAATTCTCCATTTGTCATTAATAAATTCAATTATTTTTTATGGTGAGATCAACAGGAATGTGGCGGAACACTTTTCAGTATATGCAATTAGCATGTTTTCCATCTTATTTCTGTAATCTGTGCGTAGAGAAACATTCTTAAGAGAAGAGAAATATCGATATTATAGGGTATATGACGTAACAAAAACGCTCCAAATCCTTTTCATCTCTACAAACAATTCATGAAACTGAACAAATGTTCACGGCTCATCAATTTCATGAGTACACTTAATAATGATCCGCAGTTATAAATCTCGATTCGTGGCAATAATGTGAAGTAATATTTTTTCGTATCTTAATGCCGATATAGAGGATTGCTATTCGATCGAAGTGATATAAGATAATGAATGGGGATAATAAAGTTCGAACAACAAAACTACTGAGAATTGAAATGTATTATCATCTATCATTGAAGTGTCAATTATCCGAGTAGGTTTCAGTTTGCAAAAATAAATGAAAGATGAGTGATGGATGTATCACCAAAAAATGGAAATTGGTTGATTACACTGGTTTCCAAAAAAATATTTTTTTTCTCTACTTCAGTTGTGCTAGTTTTATGATAATTTCAATATTTCGGAATAGGAATTAGTATGAAAAATAACGAAAAACGTAATTTTTTTTTCCGCATTTAAAAAAAAACTCCTTTTTTTGCTTTTAGGTCATTTTCAAAAAAATAATATGATATTGAATAAAATCTGTCAATAAATCATCAGAAACCATTACATAAATGTAAATACTTCTTCTGAGTAGTATTCTTTTTGTGTTTTTTTTATATTTTCTGTAGTTGTTTTACGACAAATCGTCCTACAAAAATCGGCAAACATTGCTTCTGACCATTTTTCGTTGTAGCGCCTCTCTATTTGCAATATATTTTGGTGAAACCTTCCACCATGTTCATCTGATACTGCGCCAAGATTTTCGTAGAAGATATCTAAGTGAGAGTCCAAACCTGAAAACGATATTTTCCATTTCAATCAGAATAATTTTCTATTTCTCTGATTCTATTTTGCTGTATCGTTGAAAAAACAAATATTTTTAAATATAATTCCTAACTTACTAAAATATCCGGTATAAATTGAAAAATAGTCACTCTTTCTCTCTATTTCTATCAATACAAACCGTTTTTGTGAGTTAAAATATGACCTGAATTGAATATAATATCGTTAAAGCAAAAACAACGGATAAAAAATACCTAATATTGAGCTATTCAAAAATCATTGAAAAAATATATTCGTGATAGCAGGAAATGGAAGGCATTGAGGAGAGTGAATAAAGTTGGAGCAAATGCTCGCACCCAAATATTTTGGGACAAACTTATGCGGGGCTGTTGAGAAATGAAAAGGACGGATCTATAGTTTGAACTCATGCTTACTTTTATTCACTTCACCCATCGTTCAGACTAGAGTTACCAGTTATTAAATAAAACATGTAGCAGCAATAACGTTTCTATCACTGAAACTTCCTGAGAGAATTAGCGCTGCGAAACAAATCGTCTGGATGACCGTCCATTCTTCTGAACAGCCCAAGGCGCAGAATATCCAAACATCGACTAAGCGGAACGAAGATGTTTTTGTTCCGCATTTTGTCGGTATTTGTTATTAGGCTAACGGACACTGGTTATCGGTAACTCGAACTCTCGCCTCGAAAAGATACTTAATGGCTGCTGGAAATGGTCCGAGGTACGATAAAGACGATATCAAATTTACCGGTTTCGTACAGGGTCAGGCGGTGCTTGCGAGCTATGAAAACGTTGCTGGCTGATCGTGAAATAGGAATTTTTCAATTTAAAATTATAACGTTGGTTAAAAATCTCCAGGGATTATGGAGGGAATGAGAGGAGAGGCCGTCATCTTGAAAAAAGGTTTCGTTCAATTTCTCACATACCTACAGTGCATCGTAGCCAAAAATGAAAATAAAAAATTTTCTAGATAATGTTATTTGGAATTCCTGATCTTATTCTTAATTTCGTACAATCAGTACTCTCGAAGTTTATCTGGACCGCAGTTGAAAGTGAAGGTTTCAAATCTCTGGGACCTGACTCTTCCATTGGTATGAAAGCATTGGCAATATTGACCCTAATAAAATAACAGTTCCTTTGGAACCTCAAATGATGCTGAAATGATACCAACAGCTTCAATCGTACGAGATAAAAGCACTGAGCCACCTCGGTGTAGAAACAGCCAGAAAATGCCCATCAATGTCCAAAAATGAACTTCGTTTAACTACGGCTCGGTGCTTCGCAGAGGCTGCGTGCAGAAATATGAAAATTTGGAGCATTACATATGCGACTGCCCTTCCTTTTTACCAAGAAGATTTCACCATGAAGAAGATACATATTCGGCGAGTATAAGTCTCGACATAAAGGAAATATCACATGGTGATATTATCTATTAGCTACCTTGAAACTTCTAGTGAAGTGCCCTAACTCATTTGGAGGAAGCACAAAGGTCCGAAGGAGGCCTCAATGCCTAGCTCACCCTGAAAACCATTACAGATCCAGGTCCAGGGGTCAATGTATTTTGCAAAAAATTTCGAAATATCTGTTTTTTTTTTATATGCAGATTCACACGAAAAGAAAGCCCTGTAATGTTCAAAGAACACCGCGTGAATCAAGGGACAGGAGATACGAATTAACATTTCCTTTGAATTTCTGAAGTTTGTAAGCCTCAGGAAAAACCTTTGGCAAGGAGTTCCAAAGCTCAGCTGTTCTATTGACAAAATATTTCTGAGCAAGAGAGGTTCGACAGGTTTCCAAATTCACAACAAAGGGTTGGGAATTCTGCACTCGTCGAGTTATCCGTGTAGATATTGCCAAGGGGGGAACGATTGATAACAATTCGGAAGAGCATCGACCGAGAAAGTATCTATAGAAGAGAGACAAGTCTCCGACCCTTCTACGATGTTCCAATAAAGTGAGCGAGTCTGTGAGCGAAGAATCACCAACAAGACGAATTGCCTTTCTCTGAATAGAATCGAGAAGCCTCAATGGATTTTTTGGTGCCGAACTCCACACATGAGAACTGTATTCCATGACAGGTCGTATCTGAGCCTTGTAGATCATTAGAAGCTGAAGAGAAGTGAAGTATTTCTTCGCACGAAATAGAAATCCAAGTTACTAGGAAGCGATTGATCTCACATGGTTTTCCTATGAGAGATTATCACTGATCGTAATTCCTAGCAATGAGATACTTGATTTTGTAGGAATAGTTACTTCCGACACCCGAATATTTCATGATGATAGATCGGCTTTTCTTGAAAAGTGACATGCCTGGGTTGTCGTAGCATTAAATTCCACCAAGTTCATGTTACCCCATTCTATTATTTCTGCCAAGTCGTCGTTAATTTTATTGACGTGAATGCTTCTTTGAATTTCTGTTTCTTGAGCTGGTATGGGGACTCAAAAACTCAAAAATGTGGTTGACGGTAAAGTTACGAGATACGGTTGAGTGGATTCTAGTGGACAAATTTGGATTTTATTATTACAAATCAAATTTGGATCCTTTTCGAAGATTGATTCTTCAAAAACAATAATAAAAGGCATCATAACTGAGCGAACTACTTCAACTGCCCTACCTAAATGTGGCCTTCTAATAGTGGAAAAAAATCAACCTACAGAAACAGCTGAAGTTTGTCGATGCAGATTACAGATAGTTTCAAGAAAACAATTTTTTCGCAAAACATTGAATATTTCTATTTGAAAAAATCTATTTGTTCACCAAAAATTATGGGAATTGAGGGAAATTTTCATGACTCTGTCCTTTGTTCGACCTGGTAGTTTGTTCTATTCGAAAGTGAAGTGAGGGGTACTTTGAACTGCCGCACTGTTCATTCTCTCATCGATCAAGTCACAATTTCCCTTGTTCAATTAGGCTGGTGGCCCACACGACGGTAACGGCACGATTTGCCGCGCGCGGTAAATCGTACGCGATATCGCGTACACAACTGTTTCGTACAATTGAATGCACTGGTCGCCCACTGGTTGAAAAATGCCGCGACGGTATTAAATATCGTCGCGGCAGGAAGTTACCGCAAACACTTGCGATATGGCGGTCAGGAATCGCGCGAATTCGTATCGCATGACTTCTGAACGCCAATAGGATTTAATGAGTTCTAGCCCACAGGACGACATCGACGATATTTTTAATAAGTGCTGTGTTGTCTTTCTGCGTGCATGCATTGAAATACAGGTACCCATGTCAACGAAGAGAAAATTTACCTTCGAAATAATCGATTTAATTGATAAATGATAATAAGGGGAAATATAAACCAGAAGAACATATTATTGAATTGGCTGTAGGAAGGTCTCAGACATATTATAGACTCTTTTAATCGGTCGACTAAATAATCAAACGTGTCTGTGCTGATACGAAAATAATTAAAAAACTTCCCACGATTTTCTCTCAGCTTTTCGAATAATGTATAAAACGCCCCATCCGCATATCTAACTCTCAAAATTGGATGGACCCAATATCGCCTTTGAATCTTGATAGCTCGATTTCTTCGGCGCCTACGTAAAACAATAGCTAACAAAATTACTTTTTTTCGATCCATCCCTTCGAAGCTCACAGCAACAACTGGCTAAAATCAATTTGGCAACATGCACTATTTAATTTAAATGAGTTTCGTACGATATACCGTGTTGTGGGCGAGAACACAGCAGATGCGGCGCGATATATCGCGCGCGGCAAATCGTGCCGTTACCGTCGTGTGGGCCACCAGCCTTAGGAATCCCAGAAGGCAGAGCTTTGTGCGGGGAAGTATGCCTAACGTTTTCGAATGTTATAGTGATAAAAAGCCTCTTAGTGATTAATTGTTAGTGTATTCATATCCTCTGTTTCAATTGTAGGCGAATCCGGAAACTGGTAGTACTGAGTCGGTCGGTTTATCCCATACACATACCTGCTAGGATTGGTCTCTGATTGGCTCTTATTGGCTATTCAAACGACCAAGGAAATTCCGAAGAAAACGGTGTCGATGTGTCATAGAGAGCTTTTTTGCCCTTTTGCTCTTCCAATTACTGTTTTCAATATTGTCTTTCAATACAGTTGCAATAATTTGCCGTAAAAACAACTACCAAGAACAGGAAATTGCAGATCCATTTTTCTTCGAAATATACAAGATAAGTTTCAAGTAGTGAGTGGAAGCAATGAATGGTGTGCCAATTTTATTTTCACGTAAACGTAAGAATATGAATCATCAAAATCTCAATGGAATATTGAAATCTTTTTCTCCGTTATTGAATGGAAAAAATCATGAAAATGATTCATCTCATCATAACTATAGCTCCAATTTCTATACCAATTTATAAACTTTGAATACAAAACATGTGAAAAAACCATGCATTTATTTCAATTTACCATTGCCATGGTGAATTCTATGAGCTGTATCTATGTATGTTTATGTGAATTAACTCTTTTTTGTATAATTTCATTCCAATATAAAATGTTAATTGAAAGAAGAAAACCGATACCTTGAAAAAGTTTCTCAGCCGTATCGGCATTTTATTAATCGATGTCGATTATTCAGTAGAACTCTATAAAATTATCTTAACCTTATTTTTACGCAACAATAAAAATAAATGATCAATGATAAAATCAAGTGGATTAGTACTGTCTGAAATAATGAAGCTATTGTTTCCTAGAGATTGCAATGCTATCAATTAATCCTTACCGGTTTAATTTATAGTTTCATTAATTTCAATTATTTACCGATAGACGAAAGATAGCTCATTGAACTTGAACAGTTCACCGTTACTGCTTTCAATGGATTAGGAGAAATGAAATGATATATTGTCATTGATATCGAAATGTGTACCTGGATTCATTCATATATATTCAAATCTGAGTGAAGAGTTTCTCTATCTCTCGAGTTTGATATTAGGAAGAGTAAGGAAGGAAATCATACTATTTGATGGCATAATTCAAGTCTGGTCATTTTTATAGCTATTATTCTGTTATTATTTGTTGCAACGTAAATGGAAAAATCATTTGAAAATAAGTGCAAACAAAGTTGAAACATTCGAACGATTCAAGATGCATCAATAGCATCAATTTTTTTTTACTCATGCTCCAGAATGATTCTATAGATTCAAAAGTGGTCGATCTTACACTTAATGTAGTATTCAAAAGAGTAAAACTGGTGAGAGACAAACATGAATAGGAACTAATTCGCGATTTCCAATACGAATCAATTCGACATCTGCAGTGAGACATTTCAAAATTATCACAGATATGGGAGCGTACTACTTTCGGCAAAATAATTTTCATTTCTCTCTTGCTCTTTGGAGAATCTCATCAAGACTATGTAACGTCAATATGGAATCTATCGAACGCATGTCTTATCTATAAATTGATCATGTAGAAGAAATATCTGCTAGTTGTTTCTTCTGAACTGTGGAGTCAAATTTGAGGATTTGTTGAAATTTTTTGAAAATTTCACACTAACAAATTTTGTAAATGAAATGCGTATTTTGTCTCGCGGTACGAGGCAACTCAGGAATTTTGTAAGATTTTTTCCGTAGTATTAACCTAGAGCGAATTATAGTGGGAATTTTTTGACGAAGCAGAAAATAATATTTTTTGACATAACACGTCACTTGTGAGGCCTTGTTTCCTTGCATAAATGGTTTTTCAGGGATATTATATATTACTGTGGTATTTATTTCAAATCATGTTTGCAGAGAATTTCTCATTTCTAGAATCGGGAAACTTGAAATAAATAAGAATCTGAGTTCAACAATTATCTGTTGAATTTGCTCAGGGATTTAGGATTCCTGCGAACGCTTATGTGACCAGCCACCAATTATTTGATTTCCATACAAAATGATTTCCCCTTTCGAACGAAAAGCAAATGAATCACGATTTCGGTAACCTTATTATAGTGAAACTCTTACAGAAGACTTAAAATTTTTCAATATTGATCTTCATCGAGGATGGACCAAGTTTATCGATTTTATGTAATAGAATCATAAGAGATGTCTTAGTTTGATAATTATTTTTGACTTCACATCTTCATTCATATTGCCATTTCATATTGCATTTTGAATTCTCATTCTATTTTTATATCAAAAATGTTATTGTAGTTATGAAAAATATTTCATTATATAAATACATGGAGTTTCCCAATTATGCGTTTTGTAAGTTTTGGTGGTGTGGTGGTGGAATCGATATAATTGTGTTTTCTTACTTTTTCCACTTGGAGATGAACAATAGACAACTAATATGATAAACATAATTCGATATCGAAAAAAAATTAAAGAATATATTTTGGATTGAGGTGGCCTTTACTTGATGGAAATCCATAGTTATTACGCTATAAGGTAGACACGATTAAATTTCCACAAAATTTATTGTCTTCGCGACATGTTTCGATACACTGTATCTTTATCAAGCGATGTCTTTAAACACTGTGTTTAAAGACATCGCTTGATAAAGATACACCTTACTCGAAACATCTAACACTAGAGTCTGAGTCAGCCGTTGAGTGCCTGAGACCATTGTGCATTTGGTGTCAACATGGTTTTATTGTATTCGACACAACGCGTCACTACATCGTGGAGACATAGAATTCGTTTTGGGAATTTGAAAGTAAAGAATTTAATGAAATTATTCATAATCAATTCTATGCTATATCAATTTCAATGGTAGCTTTCCTCGACCAGTCAGTGGGAAGTGTCCGATTCAAACATTCTTTCCCATCTATGATACTGACAGTAATTTTTATTTTTATTCCGACAGTTATTTTAAGAAACTCACTAGAAATCGTCATCAATACAATCTCACAATAATGATGTTACCGGTGAAAATCTCACATTTACTTCAACTTAAATTCATCCAAGCTATTGAATTAGTTTTCTTGGAGATCTTGTTTGAGAGTGAACATATTATTAGAGTATCTAATGGCATTAGATATCAAATCGAATATACGACGATATGATTGGGAGTCTCAAGAACTACTTCACTAAACAATTATGTTACATACTCATCGTTAATTTTTAGTATTGAAATAATGTCTCAATTTATAAACCTCAAAAATGATTTTCATATCGGGACCTGGAGTCAACCTGAGCGTAATATACCATTATAGAGTTTCATAAAGCCATGGAAACCTCATAAATGATTTGCACACTGATTTCTCAGTACAGGCCTAATTGAAACTATAAAATGATGAGTGTTGCATATCTAGTTTCCAATGAATAATTTCCAGCCATAAACTTGAGAATGTTGAATGTCAATTTTCATTCAATTTGTTTTTCAGATGTGAGGAAATAGCGAGGATAATGGAGGAGGAGGACGAACGAGGCCCCGAAGAGGGGCATGTCCTCGTGAGGATCCATGTGCCCGAACTCAATGTACAAAAATGCCTTCAATTTCCTAGAGATCAACTGGTTTGGGACGTCAAGCAGCAGTGTTTGGCCGCATTACCAAAGGTGGGTACCTTATACTTGAACGTATGTTTTAAGATACGTGTTCTTTCATTGGTTTCTGCAGTCTTTAGGACAAAGATGTAATTTTTCAATTCCGAAATGTAACTATCATAACTAGTATGTTAAACGTTATTCAACCTCTTTCGAGGAGAATTTTCTATGAAGAGATCAGACAATTCATAATAAGAGAAAACTATTATTGAATATTCAGAACAGTCAGGAATAATTCATGATCGGCATTATGGATATCGTCCCTTGTGGTCATGCGAATTCAATTCGGAATAAGTTTCAACTATAGTTTGTCGTGTCTCCTATCACAGTTACGAAAGAGTTTGCCTCAAAACATTTCAGTACAAACGTATATTCCCGTACTCCAATGACAAATTAGCTCATGTTTTGGATATTGAATAGCTTCAAATCTATATGTCAAGAGCGTTTTAATACGTTCAACATTAAGGACTCTCCGTGCTAATCCGCCATCTTATGGTCGCCTCCCCAGTAGTATGCTTTGCTGAAGTTTTTTATCTGATATTATATCTCACTATGTGCTTGTCGACAAGGTTTCTCTTGAACCCCAGCTGTAATGCAGGTTTCCACAGTATCAATTCCATCGAATCTTATTCAGTACCCAGTTTTGCAGTTGGCAAGCTTCTCTTCCAGACTTTCCATATTTGATCTTCAGAGAGCAATGAGTAAGGATATTGAAGATGAGAAATCGACAAACATTTTACAAAGGGAGTTTCTCTAAGAAATTGTATAATTTATTGCCAGTGAAACCCAAGCATATCTCTTTCCAGCGTCAGGAGTCACTAGTCATGTGAACTTATTCATTCCGATGAAATACTCCCACATGAACATGTGATTGATAGAAGTGTGCTTTTCAAAATCTTTGTTTTCGGTTACATGCTGAAAACTAATTCAGATACACTTCGACACTTCGGTAAGCGTTCTTTAGACTGACCATAACCAAATCATGGTATTAGCTAAGAAATTGATTGTTTTCTGACAGGTCTCTTCTTATAATTTTTGAGGCACGAATCTGGCCTGTTGTGGAATACTTTCCTCATTTGAGAATTTCGTTACCATTACATACATTGAGCTACTGGATTCCATTCGGAAAGAAGCAAATTCTAATAGGTATATGGTGATTAGCTTAAGGACTTATCCATTTTTCTGAAACAAACAATATTTCTCGACACATAACTTGAAATAAGTTAGGCATCATGAATATAGCATTCTTGTTTGAATTTTTCTCATTTCACTTGCTTCTGTCTTTTCAGTTTTCATAATATATTTTTGTTCGTGAGTTCATAAGAGAGAGAAAAATCTTGTAACGTTCAGGAAAAATAGCAGAATTCAGAGTAGAATTGGATTGTAACTGGTGTTATTATCATAATCTTGGAATGTGAGTAATAGGATCATCAGTAATAATAATACATTTCCAGAGCATCAATCGACACAAAAGCTCTATTGATTGTTCGTGGTATTTATTTAGCCATAAAAATTATATCTTCACACTATTCATACTAGTTATGATAATATTGATTATCATTGTATGATACGCGTCTACCTTTATAGCGCAAGTTAAACAATATAGTCCTGCCTTGTTGTACGACAAATATTAACACACATAAGTGACTCAACAAATTCCTCCTAGTGCTTATCTTCTACACTGTTTGTTTCTACATTCCTTAGCCTAGTTGAGCTTTTTTATTGTGACGCAGGTATTGTTTTCTTATCTGTTATATTGATATTGTCGTGTCACCGCTGTGGTCTTAGTTAAGGATAATTTATGGGCCGATTCACAATATTACTTTGCGAAAGTGTTGAAAGATTTATTACATCGCAGGGAACAATTGTATCACTCAATTATTTTTTCACGATTCACGTAATCGAAAGTCGAAATATAGCAATTAAACTGAAAACGTATCTCTATCTAACTGAATTTGCATCATCACCGGATGAATCGATATTATTGGTAACTATATAAACAAACTCTGAATATCTTGTTCGACTACAAAAGTTTCAGTGGTATTCACGACACCAAATTCTAAAAGAACTGGAGAAATCATATAACTATTCAATGAAAATACTGCGATTTCATTTGGAGTATCGCTACAAATGTGAAATACCGGCGTATATGTTTATTATACAGTTCCGAACATTCATTGACAGGAGAAATATTATTCGTCTGATATATGAATCAGTTTTCACTCAGGAATCTATTCAATCACCTATACATATATTTTGATATACAATTTTGTAGACAAGAAAATTCCGCATACAGCTCCATTTTTCATAAATCGTATACACCCAGCATATGCCTTCTGATATACAGTTTTGTAGACGAGGAAATTCTCTATACAGCTTTATTGTACAAAGTTCCTAGTGTACACCTCGTATACACTTCAGATATGCATTTGGCAAATATTCGAAGCATGATTACAATTTGATGTTGGGACTTAAACATTTTTCCTTCTGGAGGAAGTTGATTTCACAACATGTAGTGAAAGTAACTGTACCAATACAGAGTCATCAATACTCAAAATCACAATCAACAATACTTCCTTGTATATCTGGGAGCACCAAGGCCTAATTGTGCTTTCTCCACATGTCCTACCGTTTTGAAGAAGTAGATAATTTAGAAAGAAGATATCTCTCCCTTTCCGACTAAGTGTAGCTATTCGTTGAAATTGGATCTATTCTTGAATAGTATACATACAGTATACATACATACGCTTTCATTTTTCTGTTTACAGCTCCTATCAAGAGTACAGTTACTTAGTTTTTCCTCATTCTGAGGATGAAGCTTGTATGTGGTTTCCAGTGTTCTCAGGATATTGACTGTTGTTCTAGGCTATTTCTCTCTCGGGATCGCAGTAGCTGCTTTCATTCAAGGGCCTTCCGTGGAGAATCCATATAAAATTTTGCTTCCTTGAATTTTGTTCATTGGAAATTAGGTCGACAATATATTCACTTCACTTGTTGAACTTTTGTATCTGAGAATTTCGCAGAAAGACTACGCTGTCGATCTCACTGCAGAAGAAGGTTTATCTCAATTCCAACAACCTTCTATTTTCAATATCAACATGAATGTTAAAATCAGAATGAAAAATCAAAATCACCTCATTTCTGCCAGATAGTATCAGTATACATGTACCAGAAATGTCAATGTTCACCAGAAGGTAGTTATGTACACTGTTAAACAGAATTGAGAATCTAAAAGATAACACAATAGACCCAAAAATTAATCATCGAAGAAAAAATTTAACAAAATCCATTGGATTTGTCAAGAGATACTCATCCAGAGATTGAATATATTTGCTAATTGAATTCAGCTTGATTTTATTCTTAATGCCCTCATTTTGAAAATCATGACACCGGTTCTTGTTGGAGCTTTGAACGCGTTGTAGATTCTTGATATGGGCAGATGTAAATCATCACCACAGTAGATATTATGTGTATGGGAATCTTTGATATGAAAATATATACAGTGCATTTCTTTAAATTCCCCCCATCTTTAGCTTTTGAACGGGTCAACTCAAAAAATTGAAACTTGCCATAATGAAATTGATGCATGTATACTATATTTTGAAGTGAAATTGACACATGAAAATTCTAAAATGGCGACTGGGCAACATCTTAAAAAAAAAAATGGAAATGTGGTGTTGTGATACATCATTTTGAAGCTCCTGACGAATACTTTATAACCCTAGAATATGAAGTCAATATTTTCACCTCTACAAAATGGCGGAACATTTAATAATTGCCTGCACACATTGACGTTTGACTTCATGATTTGTATTCAGGAGATGCTCTAAATGGTTGCCTCGAACGTCTCAAGATAAGAACAGCCCATCTGATATTTCACGTCGAACATTTTCGAACACAGCAACGTGGATATTTCTACAAATATTTATTAATCTCTCCCGTACATTCAATATTGAAGCAGGTTCAATTTCCTACCTTCTGCTTCAAATAGCCCCACAAAAAAGTCTAAAGGTGTCAAATCTGGTAAGCGGGCTGGCCATTCCGTAGTACCTCGATTGCCAATCTAACGACCATGGAAAGTATTATCCAAATAGTTATTCACTCGTCTGGAGTTATGTGGTGGTGATCCATCTTGTTGGAATAATAATATCCATTTTGAATTCATTAGGATTCACTTCGACGATTTAGGTGATTAGAGGATCAACAGTAGTTGCCAGCATATTCAAATACAATTCCCCTGTTGAATTTTGTTCAATTGACCACTTTTGAGATAGTTCACGTGGTACCTATCTATTTATAAAATCAGAAACTGAATGAGAATATTTGAACTGAACATTGATGATCGTTGGACTGATATTGTTGTTTTGTTATGAACAAAATTAACATATCAAACCTTATCGGGTTTTTGGGATTGTCATATGACAGAGAAAAACGAATATTACTGGAAATATCGATATTAATGTGTTTGTTTTCAGGTGAATATTAAATGTTCCACCATTTCGTAGTTGGTGAAGATATTGACTTTTTATTCTAGGGTTGCAAAGTATTCGTCAGGAGCTTCAAAATGATCTATCGCAAAACCCCCTTTTCGAGTAATTTTTTATCCAGATGGCGCCCAGTCGCTATTTTGAAATTTTCATTTTACTCCAAAATATAGTGGTCACGCATCATTTTCATTATCCTGAGTTTCAATTTTTTGAATTGACCCGTTCAAAAATTGAAAAGGGGGGCGGCATTAAAGAAAAGCACTGTATAAGGCCCTGGACAAGTTAAATTTCGTAGTTATCGTTCTCGTTCTTTATTTTCACGATATCTTCGGAATAAAGCGGGAGTTTTTTTTCATGTGAAATCAAATATGAAGAGTGCGTTATTATAAACTACAAGTCCATTACAATTTATTAGGGAGTCAAGGGACCCAGCAAGAATCATATTTAGGGCGATGTTACTATATGAAATAATATCTGTCACCACCATGCCATCACTTTTTAACAGTACAATTAATTAGCTATTCAGAGGAGATAACTGAATATCATACCCAAAAATGGTAATTAAAACAACGGCTTTCTCCAAGATGATAGATCTTTAAAAACTGATCACGGAAGACTCAGGGTGCTAGAAAATTTATGGAGCACTATAGAGCATTCACGTTACAGCTAGAGTGCATGTAAACAAATACACCTGATGGTAGAGTAGATCAGGACAGGGGTTTGAACTACTGAAAAGATGTACATGGCGTTTTCGTTGAAAGATCCATAATTTCAGATCGACTTCTTTTCTTTTTGGAATTAAGAAAGTCAAGAACAATACTCATTCACACTGGCTTCACATACGCCTGTATAACTGGCCACTTTCGTAAAAATATGATCAACAAACTTTCGGGAATTTCATGAACTTCATCTTTGTCTACGTTGAGATCATATTCTTCCAGATACTACTCGAGTGACTTATAGTTATTCTTTTTCGAGAACTATGAGTATTTGAGGCGTACAGGTATACATACCTGTATTGGACATATTGTCTAAAGTAACACATGTACTGCTAACGATAAGTATTGAGACTATTCAGTACTACTCTGTGACAGCCTAATACAACTCTGTGCGTTCTTCGATATCACAGCCAGCCAATTGAAACGTGAGGACTAACTGTCCACGTGCTCATCACGCTAGATTCATTGTCTTACGCGAACTCTATCTCTAACGTGAATAGACTATAGTACACCGCAGAAAAGTGGACGCAATTTCATTGATTTTCCATGTTTTCGACAAAAGCTTTGAGGACTTGCTATTTTCAAAGTTCGAATTCCATCATTTCTGACTATAATAGTATATTATGCAACGATCGTGTAATGATGGTTATTAATATATGAGCATAAACCGGGATACGAAACGAGCCGAAGGTGAGTTTCGTATGGTTTATGCGAGTGTATTAATAACCATTACATGAGAGTTGCATACGCTATTTTATCTACACCCAATAAATAATGAAGAACTAAAAATATTATCATATTAGGTATTTATATTGAACACAATAATAGTGGGTAATCAATCGTATTTCTTTGAAAAATTCTACAGAATTATAATTATTGATATAAGCACCGAAAATACAACAATGAGAAGAAAAAAAAATTGAAAAAAGTCTTTGCCGAGGTCTTGAATTGAACCCGGGACGTTTGTGATTACTGCCCGCGCCGCTGACCATTCGGCCATGAAAGCACATTCGATTTGAACGAAAATAACATATGTGTTGCATTTGTCAAATGAAAAATATAATCCTTTCGATTGTATTTTTTTCTTGTCTAAGATATCTGTGGAGTCGCTGGTAATTCTTCTATATCACTGCTATAAGACATTTTCATTCGATTATCGAAAATTGACTGCATTCTTCAAAAATTCAATACCTACTGATTTTGACTTGACAAACGTCAAAATGCAAAGCTTGCACATCATGCTTGATTGAAAAATAATGGGTTTCTATTGGTTGAAAATCTGTATCGTAATGAAAATCTGTATCGTAATGGATTTCATTATAAAACGGGTGGTGAGCATATAAGGGTATTATTAGAGTACGGGTGTAGATAATAGTATATTATGCAACGATCGTGTAATGATGGTTATTAATACATGAGCATAAACCGGGATACGAAACGAGCCGAAGGTGAGTTTCGTATGGTTTATGCGAGTGTATTAATAACCATTACATGAGAGTTGCATACGCTATTTTATCTTCACCCGATAAATAGTGAAGAACTACAAATATTATATTTATATTTGTATTGCACATAATAATACTAATTGAACGAGTTTCTTTGAAAAATTCTACAGAATTGCAATTAATAGTATTACTTCGAGTGATAAAACGATGAGATATGAAAGGAAGATCAAAAATCAAAGAAAAAAAAAATTACCCGAGGCCGGATTCGAACCAATGGCTCTTCATTCTAGATTATACAACGTCAGCGCTACAGACCGCCCGGCTACGGAGATGTCACAAAACCTGATGAAAAAATAAGTGATAAATCATGCATTTGTTAAATGAAAAATTTAATCATCCTAACTGAATTTTTTTTTATGAAGGTGTCGAAGGTGATTCTCCCATATCGCTGGTATCAGACATTTTGTTATGATTATCGAAGTTTGGCTATATTCTTAAAAAATTCAATACCTATACCGACTTTGACTTGACAAATGTCAAATGCAGAGCATGCACACCATGCTTGATTGAAAAATAATGGGTTTCTATTGGTTGAAAATCTGTATCGTAATGAAAATCTGTATCGTAATGGATTTCATTATAAAACGGTTTGTGGGCATATAAGTGTATCATTAGAGTACGGGTGTAGATAAAATGATATATCGTTCTCCTTGTGTGACATAGGACGTACAAAAATCGCACACCCCCTGACTAAGAATGCGGATACACTTTTATCGCAATATATTTTACTGTCGATGTTTGTGTCCCTGTCTCTAAAGCGGTTCTTAGAATAGGCATGTTCACTTTGTTTATACTGTCATAGTTCATGGAACGAAATGTCTCATTCTAACGATGTCTGTATTTCTTTCGACGAGAAAATAGGCTATTTAGTTCTGCTTTCATCGTATAGCGCCCAGCGACAAAGGGCTCTTCTGCACATACAAACAACACATTTTCTTGGATGACTTTTATGACATGGTCTTTGAGTGGAGTCGAAAATGAAACGGTGGACAAAAACAAGCAACGTTATGAAAATGGGTCAAACCTATTCCCTTCGGCATATTTTTCACAATTTTCATATAACTTAAAATTTATGTTGAAGAGCATTCGGATACAAGTAATGCTGCTTTTAGAATAAAAGAATTAATCAAATATGACCTCGAGTTTCAACCAAGCTTCGATGTGCAAAATTGGGGTTTTCTATGAAAGCTTATTCCATAGGTCATTTTATTATTCTCCATTCGAATGTTCAGAAAATTAAAATCTTCAACTGACTTTTGGCTTATTTTTATTCGAGAATAACAAAAATTGATCGAACAGAATTTCAATTTGGACTCTCATCGCCTTTTATAAAAGATTGAAACTCCAGATGGTACATATTTTTCACTTCTCCAGAAAAAATTGTCCAGAACGTATTTGCTGCTGTCATTTCAACAATTACAGGAGAAACTTTGAAGAAAGTAGGAGTTCGAAATGGAAAAATTCTATTGTTGACAGAAAACATTGTGTTTTTCAGTAACGAATGTTGTTGGGGTTATTTCAGAAGTCGTCTTTTTATGATTGCTAATTATTTTTTGACATTGAGTTCCATAATTAAGAAAGTTTTAAGTGGAAAATAAATCCCCCTTTCAACTGAAGTTTCGACTAAAGACTCGGTACTGTTCGAACGTTGTGTGGAGTCCTCTATATGAGATGAATCCATTACATTGAGCTTCGGAGTTTATATACAACTTTCTATATAAAAATACCATGACGATAGCAGAGGTCCACCAATTTTTCATTCTTATGTTGAATAACCATTTCAAACATGATCAATAAAATATTGTTATAGTTGTTACCACAACAGTGAAGACAAAATTTCAGTTTCTGCAGTAGACCGATCCCCCATTTGATGTCAATTCTCAAAATCATTTTTCAAGTTGAAAAAGTTTATCGCAGTAAAATTGATGGGGATACGATTTATTGTTTACAACAACATCGTCAATGTTACCATTCAGTGTATCACCACTTCAGTGAATGTAAATCTCCTTCAAAAAATATTATATTTATGTTTCTTATTCAACGTAATCAAAATAAATACACCTTCTTTGGAATTTATTCGAAGTACATTAGTTTTAGATCATCTAACTGTGATAATAACTTTGACTCCGTATTTGCTCATAAATTCTTGAACCACACAACTTTTATAATAATTACCCGAATGATGAAAGTTGGATTTTACGACAATTCCACTATTGAAAGAGTTTGCTGAATCTTTTATTGTGAAAATTGTTAATTAATCCACATCGCACTTTTTTCAGATCATTCGAAAATGAATTAATATAAAATTGATAAAAGCCGATTATGCCTGATATTTTTGAGTGATCTAATTGAATAACAACTCATTTGTTTGAGTAGTGTTAGTGCATTTGAACTAAATTTGGGTTTTTCAGTGATTTTGATCGTATTAATTTTGTTTTTTTTTTGTGGTGGTGCTTTTCACACGTACGCATAGGTGGCCAATTGGTATAGGGTAGGTACACTTTATTGCACGCTTGTTGCATGATCTAATTATGTTTCAGTTGCATGTTAAAGTGCTCCATATGGAAAAATGAGTTCGAGTTTGATTTTGCATGACAAATTGGAAAAAATTTCCCGAGATCATATTTCAAATCAAAACTTTGATTCTGAATGATTTCCTTGTTTATTTCAGTTATATTGGAATGAATTGAAATATAGTGCATTTGGTAGGCGTTCAAATGAAAAATTTTCTGTTGTTTGCCATAAGATTTCAATCCATGATCGATGAGTTGTTTGTGTAATTTTTTTTCCTATGAAATATGATCAATTTGCTCAAAATTTATTATCGTTGAAGTTTCGAATGAAACACCCATAATATTCATAGATTTTACAGTTCAGCAGTTCATGAAACTGAAAATAGTATCAAAAAAATTCTGGAACTGAATAATCCGAATTATGGTAAACAACCAACATTTACTTAACAATCCACATGAAGTTATAGGAGCGGGCCTGGATCGGTTTTCAATCAGTATTTATATCTGAAAACCTGCCAATGGTCAGTAAAATGATCGACAGGGAAATGGGACATAGAGTTAGTTAGCAGTCGATATTACAGTTAATATTCCTGATAGCATATTCGCTATATTCAAATTTTCTAACAAGGTTATAGGCTATAATTTTCAATAAATCTGTCACACAATGCATATTGCCGTCTAAAGGCGGATTCAACTCATACATAACTTATCAACTCATGAATATAAATCATCAGGATCGAATGAGTGTATTCAGACTCAACTTAACTTGTAAATTTCGATGTTTCATCTTTCTCTTGAGGAGAGTTGAGTTGGTTTGCTTGAACCGCCCTAATAAAATAAGGAATTTTTCTCCTAACGAAAATCAAGTATTTTTATGAAAACTATGAAACACCGCATTCACAACTTTTCATTCCAACCTTCTTCTTGAAGAAATTATTCGATTTCCTAAAAATGAGCAATGAAATAAAGCATTTGACAGGATTTTTTTCTGTTTCACTATTAGACAACATCGCTTACATATTCCATAGATAATAAAGGAAAACGAATCAGTAGAGTGTATAAGTTAAACAAAGATCACATATTTTACAATTGTGTTATTCTGTTTATTTCTATTCCTAGAAATTTTTGACATTTTGTGTGAACAAAAATGGAGGTATTAACTACGGTTCTTCTTCTTTTAACATACCACTCAACCCAACTCTGATCTACGCTTCGTAGGCGACATGTGAATCAGAAAACAAAGCATTTGATAATTAAAAGGACTTTTTCCTGTTTCACTATTAGAGAAGTTGCTGACTAATTGGACTCGTTCTATCTAGAAAGAACTGTTTTTCAATAGACGCATCAACTTTTCGGGGTAGATTGAAAATCTGCCCTTCTACACTTGTATAGATTTCAATATCAATTCTTATTTTTCCAGATTGTGGTAGGTTACAAACCCAAAAAACTACGGAACAAATATTGATCCACCACAAAATAATGACGTTCAAACATTACTTAAAAACAAATCCTTTCAAAAATTGAAACCCGACGTATGAAAAGTTAATTTGAATAGATTCAGAAGTGAATTTCAGAAACTCATGAATGAAAGTAAACTTCAATCTAACTAACATTTTTTTCATTAACCCCAATCGAGGAGAATTCCCCATTGCAGGGCCAATATCAGAGATTATTAGTTAATATTTTTGCTTTAAATATTTCATATCGCGACTAGGACATACTGTACAAACGTAGCAGAACCCGCAGATGAGAAACATTTCAGAAAATATATTGCAGAAAGATTGCAGGTACTATGAGTTATGTAAAGCTACATGCACATATTATTCACTTATTTTTCACGAAACCCCAATCATAGAGAAACACATGCCTGTGAAATATTCAAAACTGCGGTACTTCACTGCAACTGCTTCAATGCATTAGCAAACTTTCAATTGGGAGAAAGTAAGAAATAGACAAATTGAAAATCAATCAAGAGATTGTTTGGGAGATCATGGAATATTCCCATTTGCATGCACATAACCTCTACAGTTTTATCTAGTTCTTTGCACATTTCCAAAAGTAATATGTTGAACGACTTCCATTGTTCTATTGTCCGACGTTTGAAAAGTTAATTTGGATAGATTCAGAAGTGAATTTCAAAAACTCATGAATGAAAGTAAACTTCAATCTGTTCAAACTAACATTTTCTTTATTAACCCCAATCGAGGAGAATTCCCCATTGCAGCTATAACAAAATTTCTGTTGGAGACATGCGGTGTTATCTCCCAAAACTACTACGCTGAAGAACTTTAGCTAATCCTTGCCCGCACAAGGCTCTGCCTTGTAGGCATACCCGTTAGAAATAGAGGTAAAATTGCACATTAGATAAAAAGTCCTATGATTTCATTTTATGGAGCAAGTGCATAGCTCAGAACTGGAGATTACAGAGTGAGTTTCAGTTAGCCACTTTACTCTCACTTGGTTTCGTGAAATTCATGCACGATCGCTCAAGATGATTCAGTTTGAAACTATCGTGAGTTTCTAGTCATGTTGACATTTCCAATTCGACCAATATGCAAGAAGTTGATGAATTCCATTTAGTCAGAACTTACACCATAAAAAATCATTGGGATTTTTCAATTTTTAACGCAAGCTACGTATAAAGGGCTCTTCACTATGAGCGTTTAGACGTTTCTGACAAGCCAGACAACTGATCAACCTAAAAATTTCACAATATTCATAAATAATATGATTTACACGCCTAAAATATTTCAATCGAGGCGGCCTTTCCACTTTTACTAAAAAGTATCGGCTACAGTGATTTTTCGAATGGAAAACTGTGAAAAACATCATAATTTTTTTTCACTTTGTCAACAGCTTCATGTACTATTTTCCTATACCTATCTGTTACTGTTCAGAAGATATAAATTTATCTCTTATAATCGCTGACAATCTTGAACTCTCTGCTGCTAAGACTATCGAATTCGAAATTGAGTGGAATGATACCATGAGGATCTTCACTCCGAGTCATATTTTCATCAGCCTCATACAGGGTCTTCAAAAATGCAGATACTTCGATCACATGAAAAAATTAGTGGACAACAGTCTTAAATCAGTCGAATCAAAATTGATAAGTACCTTGCAAAAAGTTAGAATCAGTATGCAGTGAGGTATTGAGTGTCTCTACCGTACAACATTGCAAATTAATATTTTTCAATAGTGCGCTGTGGAAAAATAAGTGATGCAATTTTGAAACGTCACACTTCAGTTGGTGGTAATAGCAATTGAAATGATTTCTTGATTATAATAATATTTTATGGCGAGTGCATTAGAATTGCAATTGAAACATGCCGAGTACGTATTTCATGCAATATGTGTACAACTTAATAATGTGATAAATCGACCACTGAAAAAACTATAGGTTGACTTGAACCTTCCGTCCAAAAATTAATCGTGGAAAGCCTAAAGTGGATGATGATAACAATGGCATAACAGTTTTGGGATTTTGCTGTGCTACTTGGGGTACTTGTCAAGACTCAAGAGAATGAAAGTTTCCATAACAATATCATATAAACAGATAAGGCCAAGTTTACAAAAAATGAAGTTTTCAATAGACACAACAGTCATTATTGGGCGCCAGAGGGGTGTTCGAAAAAGATGACAATTCAATGTATTTTCTGTCATGAAGAATAGGTTAATTTTTCATATCGCGTTTTATGATGATCATTTGAATGCAACAAAATATGAAGATTCACTGAAAAATTGGAGGCCAGGAAGAGCACCCCATAATTCTCGTTCAGTAGGCAATGTTTAACTGAAATATTCGGAGACAGATGGATCAGTAATAATGGACCTTTTCATTGGCATCCTAGAATCCAGAGTTAATAAGATGCACAAAAAACTAAAATATTTTGAGGAGATTACATGTTTGTTTAAGTAGAGGTGGAGATGTGTTGAAATTCTGAAAAACACTGACATATGAGAGTTGAATTGAATTACTAATTCATGAAATTATTTTCCGTTTCGTTAGATGGTTGAATAGTCTTTAAAAGATTATTCATTCATTATTTTATTTGTGACTGATGAAGGAACATCAAACGGAATGTGTTAAATTACAAAAATAAGTGATGAATACAAGGAAACCACGTTAGTTACTGTTTGAAACAGTTTTTCTCGAAAACCGTTCGGAATCGTAAAAGGATTATCTGAACAATGTCAATCTAAAATTGAATGTAGAGCTGGAAAATGTGGAAATATATAATAAAATGGAGTTCTATTTGAAAAAATTGACTTCCACTGATGTTTTCGTGATTGAAGTGTGAAAGTAGCAACGTCGCATCATCTGAAATATTTCAGGCGTGTAGATCATATCAGTTTATGCATACTGTGAAATCTTCAACTTGATCCGATTTCTGGTTTGTCAGAAAAGTTTGATCAACGCTCAGCGTGAAATTCCGTAAATCTACTGGAAGCTTAATCGCGATTACCACTTTTGAGTAATTATATCAAACAATTTGTTTTCTAATGTACTTTAACATTCTCTGTACTCTCCTATAAGCGATTTCCTCCTCTAGAAAAAAACCTTTAAGAGTTTAACGACGTAGTAAATCCAACCAAACTAAAGTGGTCGGGAAATGCACAAACTAGGCTTCGACGTTAATCCTATGAGCTACCCACCCTCGAATTGAAGTCATTGTAACAAAACTCCGCTCAATTCCACTATTCCAAGTTTCTGCCTCCAGCAGATTTATTCGCCCAATTCCACCAAAAAAACCGTAGCCGAACGCCAGCGTTGCTTGTAGCCTATATTTTTAGTGGACGAGTCAATTTATACGATTTACGGGCTTAGAATCCAACCGACGAACAATCAATCAATCCTCTTTCGAACGCTTCTTCCTCTGAAATGCCGGAAGGGACTCGTAACTTTATTGATTTTGTTCGTGTATAGGAACTCCAGGATGTAGGTGTAGATAGAGTATGTATTATCACGTCGTGAGGAAATTTCGAAGTGTGGAGTGAAAATTTATATTGAAAATCTGAAATCGGTCATGAGATGAATGTAAATATTTGCCAACGTTTCGAATTTTGACAAATTCATCATCAGGGCTCTATAACAATGAGTTTGTGTTAAAGTGGTAGGATATAAATAAAATAAGAGAATGCCAACAGACTATTGGAACATTTTCAGTGGTTCAAAATGTTGATTAATGAAAAAAAAATTTTTTTTTTTGAAAATACCAGAAATCAAAAAAAAAATTTTTTTTTCATTAATCAACATTTTGAACCACTGAAAATGTTCCAATAGTTTGTTGGCATTCTCTTATTTTATTTATATCCTACCACTTTAACACAAACTCATTGTTATAGAGCCCTGATGATGATTTCATTAAAATTCGAAACGTTGGCAAAGAAACAATAGTTTTTCTTTAATCAAATTGATCCCAATCCCACCAACACCACCATTGAAGAATTTAACTCTGGATCACCAAACCTACCAAAACTGTGAATATTTGATTTACTGAAACTTCCAGAAGCATGCCGTCAATTTCATTCTTCTTGACAGTGTTTCATATTGGGTGTTTGTGCCCTTCTCTGAACTATTCAATTATTTTGAAATATAGCTGGGTGTGTGAGAATGAAATGGAAAAATCTCTGACAATAAGGGAATTGAAATTGTGTGAACAAAAATTGAAAAAAGGTGACATTTAATGAATTCAATCAATTGGAAAAGAACGGACACTAACGAAATACACAAAAAAATCAAATCAAAAATAAAAATCGAAAGTGGAATTGAAATGGTGAGTGAAAGAAAAAATTCGATGGAAAAATGTTGAAATCTGAAAAAGTACAGAAATGAGAGAATGCAATAAATATAGTGCTCATCATAAGTGTTATCCCCCCTAACTCGTTACAAGAGACTTTTTGGGAAAATCGCCGAGACATGTCGATTTTTCATTAATACATTGTACATTTTTGTATTGATGGTTCACCACTAATTCCATCCCTAACTGGAGGGGAGCTACCCTATCGAAAAATTTAAATAGCATGTGGTGGTCAATGATAGCTCATTTGATAGAGGATTTTATTCTCTATTCAACGATTCAATTCAAGGAATTGAAATTTTCTACATTAATTCAAGAGTTAGGATTATTCAAGAATAATGACAATTGACGCTCACTCACTCTTAGAATTAAAAATTCAGCCCTGTATGATATCGTTTTTGGTTCAGACGTCAAGTGAAACTTATTTGTCATTTCAACTCCATGTTTTTGTAGGTGTTTTCGGATGTTTGAAGATAAATGGCAATATAAATAGTACGTTGATTGTCGTTATTCTACATGCAGTCATAACACTTGAATTAAAGTTGCAATTTTTAATTCCTTCGAACGGTTGAATAGAGAATAAAACCCCCTATCAAATGAGCTATCACTCACCACCCCATGCTATTTGAATTTTTTGAAAGGGTTGCTCATCTCCAGTAAGGAATGAAATTAGGGGAAAACTGTTGATACTCAAATGTACATTCTAGAAATGAAAAATCGACTTGTCTTGGCGATTTTCCTAACAAGAGTCCTGTAACGAGTTAAATAGGGGAAAACACTCATTATGCGCAATGACAACACTCGAATTATATTTTTTCTATTTACACATGTTTCTACAATTCATTTTGTTTGTGAAGTGAATGCTATCTCTGTTCAAATATTTCTGAATTTTATTGATTTTCTTTTTGATGTTTCAAGAGCTAAATCCGAAAAATCAGTTTTCGGAAACAACAAAATCTGACAGCCTTCAAAAAAAGTTTTACCCAACCTCTCTTTCTTTCGAATATTTCATGGCTGAAGCTCACCTTTGCGAAATGACGTCCTTTTGAATTAGGAATTGACACCTACCGAATTTCTCCTGATAATAAGCAACCGTGAGATTTTATTATCATTGTCTCACCCTATAATTGGGGATAATATCCAACAAAATACGACGCCAGCATTTCAATTCGGGTTGAAACAATGGTTCAGAATATTGGGGAAATACCTACTTCCTTCCAAAAATGCTTATAAAGTTAGGAATCACAAGTAGGTCATTATCATTTGAAAAAGTTGTAGTGTTGCTGAAATTTTTCATTGAATTGATCTTTTCCATTCCTCGTTTATCTTGGGCTCACGAAAGGAGTTCTTGACTTCGAAATGATTTGCGAAACATTATATTCAGGTAAATGTTGTCCAGGCAGAAGAATATTCCCCTTTTTTGTCTCAAGATAACATCGGGAGCCCTTCCGAAGTCTGTCCCATTGTGAGACATTTTACGTGCCGTCGTGAGAAAGGGCGTCTTTTATCCATAATGAAAATATCGACCTTTGCCGGAAGGTAGAAATTTTCCTATCAGTTTGGATCGACGGACCCTCCGTGTTCCACTAGGGGAATCGAAATCATGGGAGATTTCTCCGTCATAAAATGTAATATCGGCTTATGTTTCATGCAAGTTCTTGAATCGATCGTAGCAGTTTATTGTTATAGCATGCAGTTTTGTGAGGGGACGCGAAGCATATTCGACTATATTGGGGTTTCCATATTAATTTCGAGATGACAGGTGATGATGAATACAAACATCAAAGTAATTTAGGTGTGGCTAACTCGGTGACATCAACCCTTCCGAGTTCAGCAATTTCTTTGAGAGTCTTTGCACTTGAGTAGGGAATCCACGATTTTTGTCATTCAGAGAGTATAGAAGTAATATTCTTCTAGTGAGTAATAGCTGAAATATCATTCAAAAAATGACCAGGACGTGCTGAAACGTTGTTTTTTTTTAATGAAACCAAACACTTCATAGTTATTTTATTTGTTCAGATACATTCTGATTTCAATTATTAATGTTATTGAATTGAAATTTGAAATTGTCATTCGTAAATAACTCTCAGGCCTCGAAGTTCTCCTTAATGTTCTCCACTTAGAAATGATATATTCAGATATATCCAATGTTTGGACATTTTAATTGGTCTAATAGTATGAATGAATCTTTCGTTTATATGTATACCAAATTCAAATTATCCAGCCAATCCGGGGATTCGAAAGCAATATTACAAAAAAGACCGTAAATTTACAATGAGCTCACCCATCAGAACACCTACCCTAATTGTTGATCACGCAGCGTTAATTGCCCATACACGTGTTTCCAGGGGGGAACAGCTCCAGCAATCGAGGAGAGAGGTATATCCATTGACTATTCGATTAGTAAACCCGCCTCAACAGATGCAAGGCAGCTTGTAAAAATTCATCCATGAGAATTATGGGTTAAACATTAAGTACACCTTAGGGCGTAAGTGTTCCTGAAATTACGATTTGTTTCTTCTTCAAGTATTTTTTGTTTCGACGACAGACTTCAAAAAATCGTCCCAAAAAATCTGTGAACCAATGAGCACAATTTAGTAGATTATGCACAATTCATGATTTGATGGATATACCAAATATACAATGCATAAGAGAAATGTGGTTTATTGAACATTAAACCCATAATGCAAAATTCTCCTTCCCCTTCATCAGACGTGGCGTCGTCATTTTCTGGGTACTGTCTTTACCTGTGACAAAGGCATGCCAAAAATAGGCTCATATTTCCTAGGCTGTGCATGCGCATCATCAATTTGTACACATCTTATACTGCCCAAGAAAATTTAAAAATTTATGGTTCATCAATTATGAAATATCCATAATGAAGAATGCATAACAAACTGAATAAACCAGCACATTGTATTCAATGTGTTAACATTACGGATAGAAAATATATCATTCGTTCATAATTCTCAGGTCTTTGAAGTTCTCCTTGAATTCACTCCATTTGAAAACAAAGAAATGGGATGAATACAATGTCTCGAAATATTTCAATTAATTAGTCTGATAGCATTAATAAATCTCTCATTTACATGTATACCATACTTCGAATCATTCACTCAATATGAGAACAATACGACAAAAGACTGTAAATTTGCAATGAGAATAGAATTTTCTGCACCTATGTTCTTGCATATGAGTGAGGTGAGTTGATTGTGCACCAACTGTAGATTTTCCGGATCACCATATTCTTGAAATATCAAATGAACCCGCTAAAAATCAGTAAATTGCCTCAGTGAGCTACGGCACTCAAAAATAGGATTGTTGTTTTTGATTCAATCAATATATTCAATCGAAGAGCCATACCATCGGAAAAACTTGCCTGCGGAATTTTGATTCTGTCTACGCCCATTCAAAACTATGTATACAAAACTTTTTGTCTGATTCCACGATGCAGTCAAAAACGCGGGTATTCACTAACTTGATTTACAGCTTGTTTGCTTCACCGATGGATAGGATAGTCAGATTGTTCGTCTAGTTGCAGGAAGGAAAGGGCATGCTAGGACACCAATTAAGCTAACAAGTTGTTAGTTGTGCACTAAGCAGGCCGGTGAAGCTTTTGATAACACAAGTAATGACTGAAAAAAATATTTACCCATATATCATGTAGATTACCATATAACTTGATGAACAGATGTATTTTGAAACTCATGTTCTTCAATGACAGAGACTGAACAGTAAATCCAAAAACTAGACTTCAAAATTAACAATCCGTTTGTTTTACTGAATGCAATGAAGAGAGTTTGAAGGCGGATCAAAGATCTATTTAAACATTCAATCATTTTAACTCATTTTCATTCAATATAATTTGAGATTTGAATTAGAATACATTCAGATGCCGTGGGATGGGATCTACATTTTTTCCACACGTAACGCTCTCAAGTTATCTCAGTGTGGATTTGATTTGGCACAAGCAATCATTGAACTTATCATTGGCTCGAAATTTTCCTGTGAAAGTTTGTAGATACATCTTTTCCCTCCCCATTGAAATCGAAATGGAGACACATGAAAGGTAAATTTTTTTTCTTTTGCGATTTTACATTCATTCATACACCCATGCTTAGGTAAACAAAACGCTTTCACTAGTTTTAGCTCATTATCATCAATCAAATATGAAAAAAAATTACACGTTTTCGACAAATCCTCAGGTCAAAACAAAACTAGTCAATTAGTCGACACGTTCGTTCTCCACATCTGTGACAAGCTTGGTGGCAAGCCCTATTATTATTTAATTCAACCGCCTCGACCTTCACCATAACATAATATTTCAATCGTAACAAGGTTAATTGGGTGGACTTGCTTCTAACTTATTTTGACATTTGATACGTGGGCTGAATCAGGATATTCATAAAAAAAATCTCATAAACTTTTCATATAAAGTTTTTTCGCACGACAGTAAAAGTTCTTTCAACAAATTGTCAGACCTTGGTCACTGCCCAGTCGATGTCTGTGATCGAATTTCCAACTTTTCCACCGACTTTTTATGTGTTTGGGACTCAGTTGATTCTATGCCCATATGAAGTGGCACAAGTTGGCTCCAGACGAAAAAATAATAAAAGAGATACAAGCGAACGAAAAATCCGAGATTATTTTTTTACGAAATGTCTTCGAATTGAGTAAGGCGTCATAGAATTCAGTACATACTTTTCATCGTATTGCAGTTCATCGGGATTTTAATCAAATAGATAATACTCTCACAAATATACTATTTGAAATTTTGGATTCTACCGTGCATTCCGAGTTGTGTGCCTTGCCAAGACGAACCGTCTGGATAGGAGAAACTGGTTTCATTATTCCTGGAGTTTTCTCATAACTGAAAAATTCGTAGAATTCGGTGCTGAAATCTCTTTTCTATATATTTGCTCACCTGGATGGCACCAGAGACACTAAAGCTTCAGGAAACCCTTTTAATATAATATGAACGTACACTACACGTTGTGCCACGAACTTGTTCTATTTCTAGGCAACAAAATGTAACATCCGGCGTATCCTGATATGTAATTGAGTGACTCCATTGAATGACAAAGTTGATGAATATAGGTTTCAAGAACATAAATAACAACTCAAAAGAATTACCTCAATGAAAAAACATTTTCAATAAAATGAAACCTGAGCAGTTTTATAAATTTCACTTAATTTTTTTTTTCCATAGGTGTTCGTTCATTTTCTTTTTCTCTGTCATCTGTCAGTCAGTATGTATTTTCGAATATTATTCCTTCAGTAATTTCTCATTTATTGATTCGTCAATATAATCTGGTAAATCACTTCCACTTTGTTCATCAGTCTCAATAGAACTTATTAGGTGTTTCATTTATAGGAGGTCTTTTATAACGTTTCCGTAGTTCAGTAGATCATCATTGGTAATGATTTATACTTAAGATTCAGCAAATCTCGCGAAAACGACTTTCCTACATTCATATATTCATTTACCCTTAGCCCCCTTTCATTAAAATCTGCTTTTTCCAACTTCTGAAAACAAATGAAGAGCTTGCTGATATTCACTTGAAGTGAGTGAATCACCGACAAATTCACGGAAAGTTTCAGTAACACGACATTTTAAAGGGTCCCTAACCCATCATTTTGTAAAAATAGATTTGGTGAAAATCGCTGGATTTTTTATATATAGCGCTGGGAAAAACTCACCATAATCAACTGCCTGAGTGCCTAGTTTTCAGAAAACTCACTTATTTTACGTCAGATTTGATTGATTTTCTTCGATGAACGTTGCTGATTCCAAAAGTAACAGCTTCAAGATTCAAATATTCGTTCTCAACTGAATATATGGAACTTTGGAGACACTGCACTGTACATCAGAATGAAAGGACTATTTTTATGGCGATGAAAAATACCAATGCCATCAGGAACTCATAGTAATAAACATATTGGAGTCGTTCATCTCGCCACGCATCGTTCCAGGCAGCTTGCCGTCTTTCGAGAAACCAAAATTTAATTTTGGAGATGCACGTGCTCGAAATTAGCGCTGCGATTGGTTGTCCTGAGGTCACACGTCTTTCCACTCCCTTCATTTCATCAGTTTATTTTGAATATCCTAGGACATACCAATGTTCACCTAGAGGCTGAACATCTCTCTAGACAGGCGATCCTGGAATTAACAAAAAAAATGGTTAGGGCTTTCGCGGTTGAGGTTTTCAATATCACTACTTTGATTCGGCTTTGAAGGCCATCGTGTTTTTGGAATTTCTTCCTGACGTTTCGCTAGCGCGAGTGGCTATCCTCTTTAGAGGCTCATACATCTTGAGTTCAACTCAAGATGAATGAGCCTCTGAAGAGGCTAGCCACTCGCGCCAGCGAAGTGTCAGGAAGAAATTCCAAAAAACGACGGCCTTCAAACTCGAACTAAACTTATCATACTGATCCCGGAATCAATATTATCATTCGAAAAAATAAAAAATTTTATTGCAAAATCGCCAATCTACGGTGAAGAGTTCTTCATGATTGCCTCATACGACAGTTATGGCAGTGAATAGTGGGTAGTCCGTGGAATTTACGACCACGGTATCTAGAACTGAATAAAGGACCTCTTAGTGGCAGGCAATCAATCACCATCCTTTGTAATTCCAGAAGTCGTAAAAGCTAGCATTTGTGGTAGGTAATGGCGATATCTAATTACATTCGAAGATTTATGTCTTGAAATCGTTAAAATTAGTACCTTGAACAATAATTAATATTGATGGCTGATGTAAATTTCTTAACCTTGTAAAACTCTGAGGATCAAAAAGTTTTCTATCTTGAAGTATATTCTTTCACAAATATCCGAACTGAGTTTAGTGTTGATTAAGTTACAAAAACTAATACTGGAGTTCTGCGTTGAATAAAGTTCGAGGGGTTATTGGAAAACTTCTGGTTGTAATAATGTGTTCGAAACTAATTTTCTTCACTAAATTGAAGTAAGAATCTAGCAAAAAGTTTGCTCAAAAACAGACTAGTTAGATATTTCAAATGAATATTGGTACTGAATATACAGCTTGAAGGTTTTGGAAATTATCCTCCACATGTCAACTCACGTTACATTTTCAGTTACATTGAAACTGTGAGAAAAAAAAAATTACTTTCGTTTTCACTGACATAAAAACCTTTTTCTTCAAGAGAACCAAAAACTCCCTGTCTATGAAATGATAATGAGAAGTGATTTCGAGGTAACCTCATGAAGTATAAAATTCTCCAAAAATTCCCGTCTGATAAACCACATATCACTTCTCTGCCAGACCTCTGTTGTTCTCTTGATAATTGAATCGATAAATAGACCGTTCATAACTGATGTTGATTTAATCGATTCGATTTCACGTTATTTAATAACAATACTATATTCTTCGTGAATATACTTAAAGTAAATTGAAACATTCCTGATGATTTCTGACTGAAAAAAATGTAGTTATTGCATTCGAATTCATGGTATTGGACTTGTTTTTAGAAAACTGTATGTATAATCGTAAAAAATTTGGCATTTGATGCATATATTCCAATAACCTGCACGCGAATGTTTTTTGCATGAATGATATGAGGAGCAAAATGTCAAAATATACGGCGAGTAAAGGAAAAGTGTTGTTTCCAGAGATTTTTAAAAAAGTATCTCTTTGTTAACTCTTACGAGTGCGACCAGAACGCAGATTTTTGTGCGGGCAGAGGTCGGCCGAATTGTTTCAGGTGCCGAATGGCTCTGGGGCGTCTTACTTATTTGCTATTCAACTGTAGGAAAACCCGGAGTACTACCGGGTCGGTCGGTGTATTCGATCAAGATATTCCACCCACTGGGATTGGTATCAAGGCACCCAATAACTGTCTATCGCACCAAGCAAGCAAAAAAAAATTCTAATCTGACCGCGGTTTGAACCAGCAGTGAAATAGCCTGAATATACGACAACGCCATAGACCGCTAAACCACCGGCCGACCTAGCTGAAAAGTTTTTTCGTCAGAGGACAACCACTTTGGTGACCAATATCAAGACTGATATTGTGTTGGATCTTTTTCGCTCCTATCTGAATTTTTTCCTGAAAATAATGTTGTTGGTTTCAACGAGACCTGAAATCAAAACTCCAGAATATCTATCAGTTTCTTCTCTTAGATGAACTTTTCTGCCAGATATCTGAAGACATGGTTGTTTCGAAAATTGCCAAGTGAACTAGAAGTTGAAGTAGTGGGTGAAATAAAACTTTTTGCGAAAATCGATATGCAGAGCTGGGAATCAAAATGTATGCAAGGAGTACTACGACCTCGAAGGTTTTTGTACGTTACTCTCATCTTCGACTAATAGGATTCCTAAATACTGAGTCTTCTGATAAAATGATCAGTTTTTTCCAAGCAACTTACTAGGCTAGAGCTTGACACTTGCAGATCGATTCTTGCAGGATCAATCTGTCTACATGAGCAATTGCAGATATTTCTTATTCAACCATGGGAGTTATTCAACTTTCTTCAGCGATCTAATCACTTGCTTCGTCCTTTAGTTCAGTTCAACTACATTTCGACCAAGATGTATAGATTTCTTTGTGTTTGCTCAACTTGCGATACTGTTTCGTCAAATGCACTGGGCACTAGGATTCTTGATCGTCGAATGCTTTCATTACTCAATAGATGTCAATGAAGACAAAATTAATGGCTCCATTCAGATTCAAACATCGCAAATTTTTTCTTTGAATATGCTTCTAATTATGCAATGTATTTTTCGTTATTTTTGATGATTTCTTCTCCGAATCAAATTATAGGAATTGCAACTTCTGTGAAAGAAGTAAAATAAGAAGAAGATAAACATTACCAACACTCTTTGTTCCTAGGTACATGTACATCATTCATAGACGTTTCATTCACTCACAAAAAAAAGAGTCCATCTGAAGCAGATACTTTCCTGCCTATAGGGTACGAAGGGCACTGAGAAACAGGGAAATCACTTTCTCTTGCTCAATTTGTATACCAAGTATATGGGATTGAATCAAATAGATGGGATATATAGGAAATATCTTCACAATAAAGCAAGAAATATCTCATAAGTTCGTAATTCTCGTTAATGGAGTCTTCATAACCTTGAATCTGCTCTACATTGTGGATTACTCGTGATTATACATTTTCGTGAGATCCTATGGGAATTTCCGTAAACGGTTCATAAGAAAGAGAATCGGACTTATCTCGGAAAAACCTCACTGTTATCATTTCATTCAAAAACTATTATACTTCAAACGAAAAGAAAATGAATAAATATTGCCACTGAGAGAGGAGTTGTTTTGAGACTGATGACCTTCTCAGGATTGGTGGTTAG
Source organism: Zygogramma bicolorata (assembly GCA_032362365.1). NCBI lineage: Eukaryota > Metazoa > Arthropoda > Insecta > Coleoptera > Chrysomelidae > Zygogramma > Zygogramma bicolorata. The sequence goes on from JAVJAQ010005464.1 coordinate 199,310, forward strand.
GAATTATTGATAGACGAAAGAAAAAACAAATTTTTACTGATTTTAAAAAATAACTGTGAATAATTTCTCCAACTGTATCCACAGAACCAGCTCGCAACTGTGAATGAGTTCCCGAAAAAACATTCTCATATCCGGAATGTATCATCATCATTTCATTGAATGAGTGTTCCTTTGCTCCTGTCAACCTTTCTCGGGATGCGAAATCATGTGCATGATTTCACAATTACAACTGCTTGATTGAGTTTGATTATGCATATAGATAGAGATATTTATAGATGAGAAGTGTAATTTTTGAGACAAGTTTGGGTGTCGCCTTCTGATTGTAAAACTAGACATTTGTCATAGTAACAAGGTTTTGAATATTCATGGGATCTATTGGGAATCATTCCACCCCTTAGAAAGACACCTTTCCATAAGTTAATGTATATTACGATATTTTCGAGTTGAAATGTAATGTTTCTCTCGGTTACAATGTTGAAGTAGACTTTTTCTAATGATCATTATTCAGAAACAGATCGAAGATGTCTTGAGATTATCCGAACATACATAAACTCACAAAGTCAACATTTGTGCTCGGTTTGTTCCGTATCAACGGTATATAGTCACTATTCATTTTAGCCCATGTCACTCAAGTCTTTCTTTCTTTCTTTGACGAGTTCTGCAAGCTATTGAGCTGAATAATTCAATTTTGAAAACGCCCTGTACAAGAAGAAGTAAAATAGTACGCACTTGCTGCATTTTATGGCATTCCCAAGGATTGCTCCAGCGAAACCACTTTTTTTTCATTGTTATTTTCATCAAAAATATCTCTGCTAGCTGCAGTATGATCTATATGCCAGTTACATTCGATTTTTTATGAAAATCATTAGCAAACTGAATATTTTTCTGCACAGTTTAAGGAATATAGATTCTTTTTCGTAAGCGAATCATCGCTTAAAAACCAGTGTTATCTAATTTTTTTGAATGCATCGCTCTTTTTTGATAGCATGGATAGGACACATTATACATAAACCTCTTGTATGTATGTAGTTTGAAACAAAAGTCGCACTCTATCTTGGATACTTGACAAAAAAATTCTATTGAAATCGATGAAGTTGTATAAGAACTGAACATAAGTTCCATTCCATGCGATATTCACCTTTTTCAATCAGAGTAACAATTTAGATTTTCATTAATTAGTAATGAATCGAAATTACTTGTGAAGTAATATCCTTAATTGCTCAATAAAATTGGATGAATGCAATGCTGATTCACTGATATTGATCATCTCTTTTTCAACAGGAACTGAAGGAGAGTTTCAACTATGGTCTTTTTTGTCCTCCGGAAAATGGTAGAGCTGGAAAGTTTCTGGATGAAGAACGGAGGTTGGGCGACTATCCTTTCAACGGTCCAGTGGGTTACTTAGAGGTGAGTCTTGTGTAGTTTTGGTGATGAATGAATGAGTGGTAGGATTAATAGGTGAGATTGTAACCTCTGGTGTGAAAGTTACGACTTCTAGGAATGAATCACCCAAACATCAAACTGATATAACTTGCACACGCGTTTCGGTAATAAGTATCTTTAGGAGATACGGTGCATGCAGATTCTTTTATAAGTTTGGCAATACTTAAGTAACGATAAGACATCAAAAAAATACAGTCATCAATCATATCATGAATATAAAAAATATATAAATTATTTTGTCAGGGCATATAGAATCCGCAGTGGATAAAACATTTTGTGATGAAAACATGTTTCATACAGGGAGAGTGTAATAAAGCTCGCATTTTTTATATTATGAAAGAAATTATTGAAAAAAACATCCCGTGTGTTTGTTGATTTTGAAAACTTTGCTCCCACAAGTTACAGAAGGCGTAAAAGTCCAGTGTCGCCCAGCATGACAATAACAATATAGAATATAGAATATAGAATTGGTGGTGAAAACAGTCTGCGACTGATGAAGGATGAGCATGATACATGGCTCCTCGATGCATTCGAAAGTCTAGAAATAGCAAAATGTAGAAACAGTGTGAATGGTGACAAAAGGCATATTCCTTTTAGCCTACTATACAATTATTCATTGAGAAATTAATTGGAATAATTGATAAATAATTAACAATCCATATCAGAGCAATATAAATCTTTGCAGGTTGTTCTCTCATTACTTCAGATGGTGAAATATATAAATAACTAAACTTAGTCTTTAGATTCAATATCATTTTTTTTCTCCTGAGGATGCTAACATTGTTAACGAAACGCCCGTCGAGTGCTAGTGACGTGATCTCCACAAAAGGTTCCAGCTTGTTAAAATGTCAATGAAATAGTATGAAAACCCGTTTCTCTGACGCCATGTGATCTCAAACATATGCTAATGCTGAATATAGTGACACGATATTGAGCAAATGATATTTTTAGTGGAGTTTATACAGTGCTTTTTTTTTTCAGTGTCCCCTCCTCTTTAATTTTTTGAACGGATTAACTCAAGAAATTTAAATTTGGGATAATGAAGTTGGTTGAACATGGTCGTTGGAATGGCTATCGTGGTCCTAACTCGTTCAAAAAATGAAAGGAGGGGGACATAAAAGAAAAGCACTTATAAAGTATATCGGTCTAACATATACTTGAAAGACTGAATCTGTGGTATCCCTTAGGACCGTATTTTTGTGAAGTAGAAATTACACAATTTTAATGATCAATGGTTCAAAAACTCTTCGCTATGACAAATATTCATTTATTTTTATGTTATGTAAAATCCTAAAATTCAATTGACGGTAAGTATAGAACTCTTCATGCAAAACATTGAATTCATTCATCAAAAGGAATTAATGAAAATAAATCAACATGAAAAAATATTCGGTGATCTTCACATGTATTAGAATTTTTAACAAAATCAGATATGAGGGTTTGAAAATACCACATGAAAAAACAACATTTGAGTGCCTTTGAGAGTTTGGAACTCATTTCTCTTCAATTTAAATGCATTTTTGCGGCATTCACACAAACGAGAATTCCGGAATAATTATCTTTCTTAGACGGGTTCGAACCCACATCTTCCATTCACTAGATAGTTTCTATTTCCACTGAGTTATCGAAGACATCGCATATTTGGAAGTCATTCCTGTCAAATTCTAGTGTTGGTTCTAATTATTCAATTGAGGAACTTCGGTGGTTTTCGACTGTTGGGGGTGTTAGATGGGGAAGGATACTCATTCATTATCAACTGGTCTTGGCACCAAATTGTACCTTTCAACCAAAGCATCATCGAATATGTCGACTTTAGCTGGGTATCAGGTGCAGATACCAACCAGATGATTTCAAGCCAGAGATAGAAACGGAAAATATCTGGTTTTTGCATACTTCACAGAAGAAATGAATGCTTAGCCGCATTCAGAATTGAGAATTCAATAAAAATTAACTTCCTCAGACGGGATTCGAACCCATATCTTCCATCACTAGATGAATTCTCTTACCACTGAGCTACTGAGAGACTGAGTTCTCCATCCGACTATGAGATGGAGAACTCAGTGTCTTCGTTAGCTCAGTATTAAGAGAATCCACCTAGTGAATGGAAGATATGACTTCGATTCCCGTCTGAGGAAGTTAATTTTTCTTGAATTCTTAATTGTTCGAATGCCGCTAAAAATTTATTTCATTTGATAAATATGCAGACTTCAAAAAATTTTTCGTCGATTCTTTACTTCGAAACCTTCAAGAAAAATTTACGTTCAATTTGGAACTTTGAAAAATATGTGTAGGAATTCGTCACAAATTTTCTGCAGTTTGCGTTGGTATAATAGATGACGTCATGGTGTCACTATATCATATTTGGAATGAAGGGCTCCTACCCAGTCATTTTGGGTACTTTTGAAAATTTTCGACCCGATTCCATCTCCTGCCGAAGTGGAAGTTAGATGCAATTATCAATTGAAATAAAAATCCAAAGTTGTCCCCACATATGTAATCTTCTAAAAGGAACGTAATTGAAACATGAACTATACTTTTGATCCAATTATCAACGCCAGAAACCACTGATTGTGGTGGTGTACAATATTGAGTTGGTGGGGATAGTGCTATAGATGTTAACAGATAAATGAAATCATGAAGTAATAGTTCTCTTTCCCGAATTCACGTTGAGCGTTGAGAATAACTAGAAAAGTGGAATTTCTCCACAAAAATACGGCAGCAGTTATATCTACGTCAATTTGTTTAATGGTATATTAATTGTACTGATTTTACGAAAAAAGGCCATCAATAATGAATTAACAGGAAAGTGGTGCACCAAACTATAGGTACAAATCGCTCACTGTTTTCCTACTAGTGATACTAATATCTTATATTTTAGAAACTTATTCAGCAACAAAGTGAATAATGAGAGTTTTGTTGTAGGAAATCGATCGTTCAGTATAGTATTGTATTCTTGTGTATGTTATAGTGTTGTGTTGGAAATGAAGAACATTTTTCCTCATGGATTTTGCTTGTGTTTGAAGAAGAAATATAAGGTACGATTTGAGAGTTGTCGTAAAATTCAGAATATGCAAGACCGTGAATAATATCCGATGAATATCTGATTAATTGATATGCGTACATTTGCCAAAAAAGACTTGAAATAAACACTATTAGCTTTGATTCACTTTTACATTTTGACCTGAGTTTCAATAATTTGAGATATGATGATAATAATAATGATATTAAAAAAATACTTTTTTGTGAATGCAAGTATAATCATTTGCATCAATCTGTGAATAATTCTCAGTCAATATGAGAGTGAGATGAAAAAATAATATAGTTTTTAGTCAAACACAAGGGATATAATTCGTTTGTGATACCTAGATGAAATTATAATAGATATTCGATATGGTAGAATAGTTCAGTACCTTCAATAGTGAGCATTAAATAATACGTGATCAAAATATCTGACTGATGGTGGAGGAATCTGCAATTTTCCTCTATCTGGTCAGGTACCGCACACCAATGGAGTACGTATTTTTCTGACAAAGAATGGACGTGGACTTCGCATGGACGTGGAAAATTGACATGGATGGAGCAAGGTATACAAATCCCTAGCGAGAAAGGAAAATATCATTCTCTTGCGGAAACCAAAAAACGTTGAACTCTATCGAAGTAGGAAAGCAATCCTCCAAAAAATCCCAGTTGAAGAAACTCCGAAAAACTTATCTTGACAGCCTCTTCATTGAACCCTATAAAGAAATTCCTCGTTGGAAAAATATACCTGAATCTATCGACTTTCCAGAGAATAATAAAAAAACAATAAAAAATGTTCATATATTGACATTATTACCTTCGCTGAAGAAGGGTTACTCAAACCAGCAAAAAAAGCAGAGTGAAATGGCGTCACTCTTTTTTTTTCTGAACAAGTGGTGGTTTTTCAGTCATTTCTAGGGTAGTGCAGCCATTCATGGAAATCTTAGCAATCAGAAGCAGAAGTTATATCCGAAAACGTTTTTGATCAGATTGATGAAAATCGCACCATGCAGCTCACCACTTTACAAATCGGAACCCATCAGAGAACCGACTTCCTGTGGTCAGAAACCAATTTTCACCTTTCGCAGGTGAGCCAAAATCGCCTACCGAGCAACTCTTTTCTGAGGAATTCTCAAAATAGGTATGGCAACGCCTCATTTCAACGAATTTCGGTTTCTCTCATCTGCTGGAATGTCACCCGAGAAAGAATCCGATTTGGACCGAATGATAAAGAAACTACAATCTACATAAAGAAGAGAGGGATGAATGAATATCCATTCACCCAACATTAAATAATGAACAGAACAATTATTCTACCCAACCCCTATAGGTTATAGTAAATTAGGAATAAGATTTATTTTATTTTTGATGAGAAAAATTTCTCATCCCAATAAAATTGTGGCGACGAATTTCAGCAGGACAAGCAGGTGTAAACTGGGTTGCCAGTTCTGCACGAAAGTTGTCAACGGTTTATAAAATATTCTTGGAAAATATAAAAAGCAAAGAATATACACTAGGCTTTTTTATAAACGCTACAACATACAAGTTTATTGTATTGTGAGTGAGCCATTATGTTATAGCTGCCCCGATGGTGGAAGAAAAAAAAGTACTTCTTTTTTTTTTTGGATTGAGGTGGCCTTTACTTGATGGAAATCCATAGTTATTACGCTATAAGGTAGACACGATTAAATTTCCACAAAATGTATTGTCTTCGCGACATGTTTCGATACACTGTATCTTTATCAAGCGATGTCTTTAATCACTGTTTGAACACTGAGACATCGCTTGATAAAGATACAGTGTATCGAAACATGTCGCGAAGACAATAAATTTTGTGGAAATTTAATCGTGTCTACCTTATAGCGTAAGAAAAAGTACAGTATGGTACACTTACCCCCCTCGTTAAGTAATGAATTATATGGGGAGTTACTTTTCATAGTCTCGCGAGTTATTTGAAAAGTCATTCCACAACGTTCACTTAAGGTACTTTGCGATTTAGACAAAAATTTCCATTTCATAGGTTGAAAAAAACGTGAGATAGATATAACAAACCGAGCGTGTAATAATTCATCAGTATTCAAATGTCTATCAAAATAATATTCGTTTATTCCACTATACTTAGCAGTTTTATCCTCATTTTGTGATCATCAATAAGACTGTGGAATGTAGTACATCACTCATATTCAAGTATCTTAATTAGTCAGGAAGTTATATGTTGCATCTATGAAAAGTTAACTCGAACGGCATAAAATCTAAACTGGTATGAAAACTTCGATAGTTTCTTTGTATGGCATGGGCGGCGTAGTATAATTATTTTTCACAATTACTATTTGTGTGTGGAGGGTTTTATTTGGTATTAATCTGTAAATTAATCAGACCCATTACATTAGTGGTTACTCTACTGTTCAGAATGACTTTGCATAAACTTTTCTGTGAAATAATTATTGACATTGTTTTTTTTATTCGATATATGGAAACATCTCAGGATGAATTAATGAAATGAAAAGTCATGAAGACCACACAACTCATAATTTGGTTGTTGACCCTTCTTCTTTTCACGAGATTCCACAAGATAAATGATAAGATAAGATTAGATCATCCTTGACTATGGTGACCTTCACAAATTCATTGAATCTCAAATTTCACATATACGAATACCTATCATTATTTTCTTCGTATTCCAATGTGTGAATTCATTTCTGAAATATTCGAATATGTCATGCATGCAAAGAAGCGTTTGATGACTGAAACAGCACAGCAATTATTTGATGAACTATTTTAGGGATTTCTTCTCCGGATCGAAAAATAGAAATAACAACTTTCATGGAAGAAGTAAGATAAAAATAAATGTCACAAACACTCTCTTTCGATACGGACGTGTATATTATTCAAAGATGTTCGATTCATTCATAAACAGGAGGAAAGAGTCCATCAAAAACAGCTACTCCCCTGCCTGTAAGCCAACAACAGGCAGTGGGTTACATAAAAATTACTTTTTCTTGCTCAATTGGTATAACAAGCATATGAAAATTGAATCTATCAATTTCATTCCAACCCCTACCAGACCTCATTTCGCTCAGAGAAAATTATCTCCGGAGTTCTTCAGTGGGAAATGGATAAATGACTGAATACTTCCACTATAATCTTCAGACATTTCCGAAATATTCAACTCGTGACAGGTGTGTTATCAGTTTCAATTGACATTTCGGTGACGTTCATTCATTTGATGACCAAAACCAGCCATCATTTTAATGATAATAGCCCCAGCTTTTTATTTTACATTCCTCTGTAAGAAACAAATGAAAATTCACCTTATCATCTCTCGTAATATCGAAGTTTAAAATAACAAAAAAACGTGAAATTTAAGTCTACTGAAATGACTTTACTAACAAAATATATTATATGGCGATAAACTTTCAAAATGCTTCACTTTGTCCTAGTAACGAAATGGAGCATTGATAGAGAACTGTTTTTTTTTCCTCCAAATCAATCATTAACTCACCATCCAAATAAAAAACCAGTACTTCTCCATCGCAAGTGTACCAACCGTTTGAGAGTAATTTACACATACCAAGAAAGTTTACGAATACTCACAATCTCGAAACCCCATACACATCGAAAAAATAATCATCTCTTCAGGAAGCATTTCTTATATCAGGACTCACAGTTTGCGAAGTTTCTCTTGTAATTTTTGTACCACCCTCTTCCGTTCGTAAAATACCAATAATAGTAATATCGTCACACGTAATCAATAGACTATATATTATATACTATATATATATTTAACAAATTGTCAGCACGGATTCAGAACTGGATTTTCAACAGAGACTAGCATGGCTGAATATGCGCAATATATCAGTGGAAAGTTGGATGTTGGGGAGTACGTGGTTTCTGTCCTATTTGACTTGACAGAAGCATTTGACGCTATTGATAGATCTTTTGTATCGGAAAAACTGAATGCGCTGGGTATTCGGGGTTGCATTAACAAATGGTTTTTATCTTACCTGGAAAATCGTGAAATTGTAGTTAAGATTGATGATGTCATCTCGAGTGAATTTAATATGGATCTTGGAACACCTCAAGGCAGTGTGCTAGGGCCTCTGATTTTTCTGCTTTTCATTAACGACCTTCCAGAATATCTTACCGAAGCAAAAGTTCTCATGTACGCTGATGATACATGCACGATCATAGCAGACAGGGATACGAAGAAACTTTCTGATAAGATTAATCGAACATTGAAACAATTCGAAAGTTGGTGCCTCAAGAATCGTTTGATTATAAACTTCAGTAAAACTGTTTGTATAGAATATCACACTAGTCAAAAAATACCCGCTAACTGCACGGTTTCATTGATCAATACTGATTTAAGATTTTCTCGATCTGCCAATTTTCTTGGTGCTGTATTTGATAGTAATATGTCGTGGGAACTACAGATAGATAATGTTTGTAAAAAGATTAATCAGTGCTACTTTTTATTAACTGTACTGAAAACTATGGTAGGAAAGGAAACTCTGTTAAACGTGTACTATTCCTACGCATATTCTGCTATTTCTTATAGTATTATTTTATGGGGACAAGCTCCAGACATTCAGAGAGTTTTCATATTACAAAAACGAATTCTACGACTCGTCTTCAGTTTACCTTTCCAGAAATCGTGTCGCGAGGTATTCAAAGAAAAAAAGATTTTAACTGTTACTAGTATCTACATACTGAAACTGTTACAATACATTTACAAGAAAAAAGACAATTTTGACAAAAATTGTGATATACATGAACATAACACAAGACATAAAAATGATCTGGTCATCCCGAAAACTTATCATGCATTTCATAAAAAATCGCCCTTATGTGCTGGAATTTGGTACTTCAACAAACTCCCCGATTACATTAAAAATAGTGCTACATATAATATCTTCAAGAAACGGTTGAAAAAGTTAGTATTGGATAACTGCTTTTATGACTTGAGTGAGTTTGATCTATATCTTTCCAATCATCCCAACTGACATTGTGGTACACACTGAAATTTGTCTCTTATATAAGTGAGATGTTTGGTTTGTTTCTCAAGCCTTTTGCATCTCAACAATTTATCAGTCCGTCATCTTGTTTTGTTAATCTCCTTTTGTTCCGTAGCGACATTGAGATAATAATAATTATCACAATCATTCATAATTATGTAAATTATTTCCAAATATACATTGACACCAATTGCAGTAATGCAAGTTAATTATTTTATATATTTATTTATGTTTTTTTTTTCGTATATTTATTTCTTGTATTTTATATGCTTGTAGGTACTTTATACGTAGGTATATAAGTAATTTTGACATTTTGTGACTCGTCCAATCTATTTTTTTGTAGTAGTAAAAGGATTCAATGAAATTGAATTGAATTGAATAGACAATAGCTGATGTAAAACCGATGTAATACCAGTCGCTGTTCGGATTTCTCAAAAAAATACATCAGGAAATAATCCTTTTTCTCACCCGGCAAATTGTCATGAAATAGCCCGATGAGTGAGATGAGCACTGTATGTATTTGGATGAAGATATTAAATAACCTTTGATGTGTTCACCGAATCGATATCATTCGGAATGTTTGGGTGAAAAACAATCGACGCGATTAATAAAGTTCACAATGCCTCTTTTAGGGGGCGAAATAATTTGACATTCGGATATTCGTTATCAATTCCAATTTCCCAATGAAATAACGTGATTTCATATCAAGAAGCATTTAGCAAAACTTTCTTCATAACAAAAATCAAGTAATTTCTCAATTATTTGTTGCTCTCTCTGTACCAGACTGACTATACTTCCCGCAGATATAACTTTCCGCAACAGCCAGGACTCTCAATTGAGCAGTACTGATATGCCTGGTCCCTGATTTAATGGAAATACAATGAAAGTAAATGATATTCATGGTGATTTCATACCAGAAGCCATCCAATTTGATCGAAGTCCTTCAGCAAGTAGGCCCTGTTACTAACTCCCTACGCCATACCTCTGAAGCAACATGGTAGAATTATTCCTCAATGCAACAGAGAAATCCTCAATGAAATGAGTAACGTTATTCTGTACATGAATCTTTCTTTTTTCAGCTGAAGTACAAGAGAAGGGTCTACAAGATGATTTCCTTGGACGAGAAACAGTTGAAGAGCCTACACACCAGGGCGAATTTGAGGAGGTTTTTGGATTACGTGCAAAACGGCCAGGTTGAGAAAATAACCAAGATATGCGCCAAGGGTTTGGATCCCAACTTTCACTGCCAAGAAACTGGTGGTAAGTTGATATTACAGTCACACAAAACAGTTCAATGAATTTGTTGAAATTTTTCAGAAGATATGTGCATTCAAAATAACAATTTTTTGGCCGCAAAAAGCTTTTTCGCGTTCCAAGACAGAGATTATCGCCGAGGCTGCTCCGGCGCCGAGGCAAGATAATAAGGGGCTCGCAAAAACATTTTGCTACCATAGTATACACAATATTTCTCCTGCATTCGTGAAAACTATATAATTCCAATAAACATTATGTCGTTTAAAAAAAAACAGCGTTTCAAAGGGAATATAGAAAAGTAAACTGATGGCGTCAATATCACAGTGTTTCTATGGAAATGAAATATTTTGCAGTACAAATTTTCAGTTTACAGGCAGTTACTCTGGGCAAAGACCGTAACAAAAATTGCCGGCCGTCACCCTAGGTATGATTTTGCGGCCTCTATTGCGGCTGCGAAATGCTTGTTTCGCTTCCGTTCAAACGAAATACTAATTTACGTAACGAGTTCGGAAAATACTGTTTTTGGTCGTGTTGCGTACACTATATTTTCGGCAACCGTCCGGAAAGTACCCACTTCCGAAAAGGACAAAATTTTTTTTTAAATGTCTATTACAATATCCCTCTAGATCACTTCGTCGATGTAAAATAAGCAAAAAATTGGGAATATGTACAAATCCGTGGGAATTTCCACATCAATGACTACACCCATTGTCCGAGAAATGAGAGAAGATGCGCATTCATTGGTTTTCTCAGAACAATCACGGATTTTAGCACCATTTGTTGACACAATTCAGCATATTGGTGTGAAGTGGATGAACCACTCTTACCTTTGAACATCCTCAAAGAATCGCAATTGTTGAAAAGGGTCTTTCATCTATCGAAACCATGTTTGAAGACAACTGAGAATACCACCTCTATAGAAAATGATATAACTCTTCATGATGGCAAAAAATGAACATTTCTGCCAATCGTGTCAGGATATTGTTGGCCAATCGTTTCATCATATCACTTGCGGTTCATTTTGGAAATGTGTTCCATTTTAGCTATCAAGTACTACTCTGGACTTGTCAAATTTGAAACTGGAAAAATTAATACTGGAAAAATTGATTTTTCTCAAATTCTAACGAATACAAAAAAAAAACCTTTTCAGTTCTTCTTCATTCTTCTACATCAAACTGCTCGTGTCACTTCTAATCAAATCGATTTTTTAAATCTCTTGGTACTATTTCCCTGACGATTTGATTGGAACCTGATTTCTCTTCGTGTAGTCTCAACTGGTCTCAGTCTCAGCTTTTTTGTCACAATATTATTTTCTTTGATCTTTCATACCTTTAATTTTATTGTTCGCTCAAAAATTCCATTTCGACCTTTATGTTTAGATTTGATTGCTTTCTGTGATCCACAATGTGAAATTTTAATATCGAAATTTTCATTTGCGAATGATGAGTAGCTGTTTTAGACAGACTCTTTCTTCCTTTCTGTGATTTATTCAAACGCCTATGAATGATTGACAGATATGAACAGAGTGTTTGTTATATATTTGATGTTACTACTTTCATAAAGTGTGGTATTTGACAGCGTAGCGGTTAGCACATTCTCCTTTCAAGTGGAATACCGGGGTTCGATTCCCTGCCGGTCCACCATGCTCGGTAATCGCACGTTAAAAGGTAAAGCCTCGTTGAACCATTGCTCGCACAAGCTTAGACTTCTGAGTGCTGACGTTCGTCAGCTGGTTAACGGAAAAAAATAATTATAGAACAACAACAATTATAAAAGTTTTGTAGTCTTCTCGAATTTATTAAGAAGAAAAATCCAAAAATCGCTACCTCTACTAAAATAATCATGTTTCTCCATGAAAAAGAAATGTTGTAAAGCATTGATGCTGTCGTTGTTCGTTACTTCTATGTAGTAAATGAACTACAAATTGAAATTATATCAGATGTTGAAAAAGCATCCCCAATTCTTTCTATTGAAAAAAATATAGTATTCGAAATTTTTCTGAATTAATAATGACTACATATTATTATCCCACAATTATCCAAGTAGCGCCACTTCAGTTTGGGGTCATTTTTCGATAAAAAAACACGTAATAACTTGATGGATGTCTTCGTGTTTTGACAGTATCTATGTTGTTCATATTTCGAACAATGGATCTCTCTAGATCAAGATCGCTTATCATGGTTTCAAATCATTCAAATTCGTGAATAATCAGATACTCCAAGTTATCTATTCTGGATGAACAAAAAGATAACGGTCGAGATGACATTGTAATGAGGAACAGAATAAATGAACACATGTAGTGTTGAAACTACAGATGCCAATAGTTACTTGCAAATTGAACAAGTTCCGTCATTAAACGAATGAAGCTATGTTCATCACATCGAGAGGAAATATCATGGTAAAAATATAGGAACGGTATTTATAGTACTGGGTAGATATAGTTTTTATCAAATAGCACTTTTAGGGTGAGTTCCACAATATCTGCTCACCGAATGGTTAGATCTAAATGACCAGTCAGGAGAATAGCATGTGGTCAAGCATTCAGCTAGATAAGAGAGTTGAGCATACAGTTGTCGGTTAGGAGACCATAAAGGTCACCATGCTTTGTATAACTGGCCCTCAGATGGGTTACTGTTTTCCTGTGAGACTAGACATTTTTGCTGTGATAAGTCATAACACGCTGAGTACAATATGGCCTGCACGGCATCTATTATAGATTAAGTTACAATCACATCGATAAAAGTTAATTGTTGGAAAACATCCATTTTTTACAAGTGCAATCTTCAATTGTTTCCTTATCAGAAGAAAAAAGCTTTTCGAGGTTCCTGAGGTGTCCAATTTGGTGACCTGGTGATCCAAATGTTTGAACTTTGTTTTAATCGAAGATATGCCCCATAGTCCAAGAAAAAAGTCTTGATTTCACCCCTCAATTGCGCTCTGATATTGTGACGATAGTTCAGTAATAGCCTGGACATTATAGGAAATCATATCATACATTCATATTGGTTCAAATATCAAATGTTCAGAACAAGAGTTTGTAACCGAAGAAGGGGTTATTTGCCAGCACCCTATATGTCGAATAATATCGGATGAGTTCAGTATAACGGCCCCAAAAAAAAGGTCGGTGGGACTTTATTGCTATATACTTAGTACGTTGAGTAATTTGGAACCCTGGAGTGATTTATTGGGTGAGCAATGGATTGGGAGTACTTTCGGAGAGTATCGAGCACACACATAATGCATCCGATCAGTAAAGTCCAACATTGTCCAGCAGACTTATGATGAAGATGTACAGGTACGAAGACCAACATCACAACCAGTTACATGTGATATATTTCTCAATTTTCATCACAGAAAGTATGAAAGAAATTCAGAGGAATATTTTTATTGAGACCATATAAAATTCATTTTATCAAAATATTTCACTGTAAGGGTGACCAGCAGTTCACTCTGATCAGGTCTGTTTGTTTTAGGTGAGTGTTGAACCTAACGACGCTGTGTTGGACGCTCGCCATGCAACAATTTCGGAAATTTCGTTGTAATTATTTGTAATGAATAGTATTTTCGTGATAATACAAGCGAAAACCGAGAAATCGTGTCTTGGGATTCACTGGCTCAAAATAAACTCTTGTTCTTATTCATTCTGAACGATTTTTTTCTAGAATCGAAACGCTTGAATATACATTGATTGTCAGGTAGAAATAATAATCAGACCATGTCCCCGCGTTCGAATTGTCCTTTAAGCCAGCAATATCATTTCATCAATACTGATTAGGATATCATTGATAATCCATACTTCGCACGTAAGTGATACATGCACTACAGTTTGCCTTGTCATCATCTTGACTAGTGAACTGGTAAATATACTATTTCTCCTTCCTTTTGAAAGATGACCCATAGACGGATATCCTGCTTCTCCGATAATACTCAAACGTATTTTCTGTTTATCGAAAAACCTGCAGGCTTTTTATTTTCATTCGGTGCAAGTTTCCATTTACATCATAAGTGATTCATCTTCGTTAGATAGCAACGCTTTTGTCCCGAATTCCGCCGAGATGTTTCTTTCCTGATTTATAGCTTGCAATATGCCCGTCAAATCTCATCCAGCTGATATATCATCGTTAATACTTATATCGGATATGACTTGCTCCCACTTTGCTTCATTTATATTGGTGAAATTGCAGAACTTTGGTATGAGTTGAACCATAAAAGTTTTGTCTAGCATCGAACGAAAAATTCATCACTTTTGAACTTTCTCGTGTAAATGTAAACCAAGCAGTGATTTGAAAATAGCATCGATTCTTGAAATAGGCTAGGATGAATCTTGAAACTATTTCTTGATGACGTCTGAACTGATTCACTAATAGCTGGAATAAAAAAAAAATAAGTTCAGTATTATATCATGGAATGAATCTTTATTTCTGAATTAACTTTCATAACTGGACTTATCAGAACTGAAACTTTTTCACTCGACGCCCGTTGTACGAAATGAACTGTCATCTCCAGAAAAAAAATTAAAGACCCTTCTATGCCTGCGGGCTATGCGTCAACTGATGTTAAAAATATCAAAATTGGATTAAAACTTAACAATTTCTTTTCGGTGAAATTTCGACTCCCTCCTGCTAGGGGAATGAAGCTGGTTTCTTGAAATAGAAAATAATACAGTTAGTTACATCATTTTGAAGAACTTGAAACTTCTCGCAGCACATAGCTTAGTGCTCGCAAAGAAGGCGTGTTTTAAACTTTCAGATACACACTGATGGAAATTTTCACTTTCTAATCTGCTTGATTATATATCAGTGAGCAGTCTCCTGTGTGTGTCATTCCTATACTAGTATGCTATTTATCGTTTACAAATATATATTTTTTTTGAATAAGTAGTTTTTCAACATTAACTTTTCTTCCGCGGCAATATAATCTGGTTTCAAGATCAAATATTGAAAGAACGAATATTATACGAATTTTATATGATGGCCTCATGGTCATGGTGTAAAGAGCTCGTCCAGTTTTCAATGAGTACTGTTCAAAAATCATTATTTGGTGGTGGAAGAATTCTTTCTCCCTATTTTATTCGTAGTTCTCAAGCTACCACAATCTGAAGGATGAGAATCAATATTGGAACATATACAAGTAGAGAAGGGCAGATTTCCTAATGCAAAGTGTTGCACTCAGAAGGAACTGTTTTTAAATCAACGCAGCAACTTCTCTGCGTGTAGTGAAAATTTCCCTTTCTACAGTTGTATAGATTACAAATCTGGGGGGGGGGGGGTTCCTAGAAACCTGAGATATTTGTTGAAATAAATGAAAAAAATGTAAGAGATGATCATACTTTGTTGTCTGTATCATTTTCAAAATTTTAGATGAATTCCCAAAATTTCTTCTGGATTGTATCGAATTTCCTATGCTTTTATGAATATCCTGTGGATACCTTTCACTATATCTGGTTATTGTTGGAACATCTTAACTTCCTACTTAATTTTACGAAAATATAAATATACTTATAAGAAGAAAAAGTTAGCCCTTTAGATGTAAATGGTTGATTATTCGAATATTTTTCTTCTGCAGAAACACCTCTGACCATCGCAACAAGCATCAAGAAACCCGCCAAAGTACTGATGGCCCTAGTGAACGGAGGAGCCCTTTTAGACTACCGGAGAAAGGACGGATCGACAGCGCTACATAGAGCCGTGGAACACAGAAGCCTGGAGGCACTGAAGACTCTCTTGGAACTTGGTGCGTCTCCCAACTACAAGGACAACAAAGGCCTAACTTCGCTATATTACACGATCACGCTCAATGTCGAGGCTATGTTTAGCGAGATATTGCTCCACGATCACGCTACAACGGGGTCACAAGATGCTCAAGGATGGCAGGAAGTGCATCAGGTTAGTTCATTCACTGTTATGGCAATGCTTTGGGAAAGTTTATTATCTGATAACACTCCTACCCTTAATATCAACTAAATCGTTTGGCAAAACCTAAACAATAATAATTGGACTTTTACCACGTGTTCCCGAGTTTGTGGAATCATTTTTTGAGCACATAAGTGCTCTCATCGGTGGAAAAACTTCCCTATACAAATTTCTACTATTCTCGGAGAAATATCTACTTCTTATCGAGTTCATGGGACATTGGTAGAATCCGTTTATGTGGAGATGTTTGTGACCCAGAGTTTTCGAATCCAGTTTTTGAGTTTTTTGGAAGTGGTGAGTGAGACAGAATATCCAACTCCATTAATTTCGACGTCTCGAATTTTCATTGGGTCATTCTCAGGTCACTAAAATTGTTATGAAAATAACAATAACATTGTGAATTTGTGGTTGAACACATTGGGCATATAAGTTTTCCAAAAATCCAAATTGTTATTGTTCTATTCATATTTATTTTAGTGTTCTGAGGATGACCACATATTAGGTCGAAACATCAACACTAACAGAAATTCATTTTTGTTTCAATGACCACTTTGATCAAACTCAAAAACAAGAATCCTTCTATTTTCTAGTACCTATCCATGATAATGTTCACACTCTCATGTACATGGAATTCTATGGCTTCTAACAACTCAGGAAGGGAATCAGATTATTAACTAAATATGAGGAAGGAGAGATTTTTTCGAGGAACCTAACAAGAAAGGGTACTCTGACTATGGCTGCATTGCTTTTGACAGATAATTTTGCCTCGAAGGCATGCAAAATACTAGGTTTTGAAAATTGCTGCTACGCTTGAAAAATCCAAAAACAACTCCAACATATATATATGTATATATATATATATATATATATATATATGAAATTGAATATATACAAAATTTTGTTCTTTATCATCGTAAACAATTCAAAACTTTTCGACTGTTTTAAAAACGGTGATATTCACGTTTTTAGGTGACTTTCTTTTCCAGCGTTATGCTCCTACAATTCATAAACTACTCCAGAACTTATAAAATCAAGTTGTGTTCACTTGAAACTTCATTTCAAATTGTTTCATTTCTTTACATAGTTAATTTTCATCCATCATCTTTTGCATTTTTTTCATTTCCATACTCCATCGAATATTTATTTCAGGTAATCTTACTGATTTTTTCCCTTTTGTTTCGAAAGGTCTCAATGGAATATAACTGATATAGATATTGAAAGCTCGTACCACTTCTATCAAACAGGGAACATTAACATCCAAACGAACGAAAACGCCTTTTCCAAAAGAAGGGAAACCTTCAAAATGGTATGTTTATCACTTCCTGGTGATCAGTCAGAGTTTTGAATTCAGTAGCTTGGTTTGGAAAAGAGATATGGATATTTTCTTGGTAGTTTCTTGGCTCTTCAATCCACTAAAATCTGAAAAAAATCAGAATTGATATTGGAATCCATACATGTCTAGATTCCATTAGTAATTTCCCATTTTTTCAGACTGTGGTGAGTGAAAAATAAAAAAAAAATACGTAAAAGGATACATCCACCACAGAATCTTTGAAATAGTAAATATGGATATGTCGTCGAATGTGTTTAAATAATTCGAAATCTAGTAGTGTATTCAGTTTTGTAGAGAGAAGTTTGGGAATAAATGCCAAAAAAAGGTGAAACAAATGTCGATTGATGTCAGGGAAAATATTTTCAATATTCTTTGAGCTGATTA
Source organism: Zygogramma bicolorata (assembly GCA_032362365.1). Taxonomy (NCBI): domain Eukaryota; kingdom Metazoa; phylum Arthropoda; class Insecta; order Coleoptera; family Chrysomelidae; genus Zygogramma; species Zygogramma bicolorata. The sequence continues at coordinate 217,669 of JAVJAQ010005464.1, forward strand.
TTATATCAGAACTGAGGAAATAACAACTAGCTTTCCTTATAGTTGGTTATCACTGGTGTATGCTTATTACGACAATTGGCCGATAGAAAATTGTTATAGTGTATCGAACATACCAAGAAAAGAACTGTTTCGAGGAAGATGAATGAGAGTTTCTACTAGCATGTTGAAAATGACCTTCGTAGAACATTTATCGACGCTTAAGCCGATATCTAGAGCACAATATGTGTTCAGATTGACTCATATAGCCATCCTAATTCATCATAGAATATGATATGAATCATAAATTTCCTATAGAACCTAAGAAAATCAACCATGGAGAAGTATATGTTCAACATATTATAATTTACTTCAATTATGTGGTTTGAAGTAAACATAAGTAAAAGGTGTCCATGACTAGATCAGCAAGGAAAGCACTACCCACTCGGCTACGACTTACAATCGACTGGTTAACAGAAGTTTTTGTGAAGGGGATGCTTGGGAGAATTTGTTGATGAATTCAAATATGTTCAGCAAACTAAACTTGACGAATTGTCGATTATTGGGACACTATCGGGAATTAGGACCAGAAATTTGAGAAAATAGTTCAGATAGGCAACGGTATACTTGTTAAACCAAAAACTATTGCGCCATATCCATGCAGAGTGAAAATGAAGAATTCTGTATTACCAACAAGTGAGGGCAGATTTTCCATACTTGGATCGATCGTTGAAAACCAAAAAATTATTGATCAAAAATCTATCTCATCACCTTGATTACAACAAAATGTGACATCACATACCCTAACACTATTTACATTATATGATGCAGTTCGAAAGAATTCACAATTTTCTTAAATTCACCTGGAATTTGAAGCAAAATGGGAGCGTTACGTTAGTTCTCTTTTTTTCAGGAAAATACTCTTCGCGCACAAAATCTGGGATGGAAATTTGGTTTCGAGAGGAGTTTTTATAGGTTATAGTTCCATTCACTCGATTCAAATATGAAAAATCATTTGGTTATAATTGGAAAAAACGATGACATTTCCGCGCATTTTTTGTTAAAATATTTGGTCCTTATTCACTTCCCGAATAAAATACAGCTCATAACTAACAGAGAACAATTTTTTCGGAATGAATTCAAATTTCATGCTCCACACTATGAAAAATTTCGAAATCGCATTGCATGTTAGATAGACGTCAAACAAAATTTACACCATCATAGAAGTCTGCGATTCAGTGTCTTCACTTCCAACTGGAACAAAATGACTGCGATCAGCGCTTCGGGTCGTTGTTGTCCCTTTCGTATTTTACGCGGAAATAAGGCTGTTTCAGTTCTTAATTCATTTCTGTGTTGGAGGCAGTTACTGGTACCTACTTCAACGAAACGTCTCAACATTTTCTCTTCTCTCCGTAGGCCTGCAAGACGGGTTTGCTCAACCACCTCGAGAACCTGCTCTTCTACGGCGCGGACATGAACGCGCGCAATGCCTCCGGCAACACCCCGCTGCACGTGTGCGCCGTGAACGGGCAGGAAGCGTGCGCGAGGCAGCTGTTGTTCCGCGGCGCAGACCGCCATGCGCTCAACTTCGCCAACCAGACGCCGTGCCAGGTGGCGGTCATCGCGGGCAACATGGAGCTGGCCGACGTCATCCAGAGCTACAAGCAGGAAGATGTCGGTGAGTAGTCGGAAGCGATAGGGGTCGATGCTGGTTGGTGGCGCATGCGGTTTGCTAGCTTGTTTTGGTACTAGGCATGCTGGTAGTTATGTTGAAGGAATAGAGATTCATGGTCAAATAGCTCAATCGAACTTTTCCACAGTTCTCATTGAGAAAAATCTTGATATAAGCAAGAGGAGGAAGAGTTAACCATCTCATTAGATCCATCGTGCTCTCTCCTTTCTATTTGTTTGACAATAACTCAGATGAATATCTAATAATTGATTAATGAATAAGATAAGAAAACAAAAAAATGTAATCATCAGAAAAAAATTCCTTCCCATCACAATTTGTTTGTGATGATCTGAAAATTCACCTGAAATAACTGTGCATGCATTCATCTCACATCTTCGCATATTTTTGAGTGTCCAAATTAAAGAATTCTTCGAAGGTTTTCACATCGCTAGTAGCATTCAAATCGACAGTTAGCTAGTCCACTTTCAAATCTACTGGATTCATATTGATATATTGAATATTTCTTTGTATGAAACTCACTTGACGTGAAATGTAATGATCATAATAAATACAAAACTCATTGGACGTCAAAAAAATGCGAGTAACAGTTATATTCAGTATTTTTCAACAAGGGGTTTCAGATTGACAGCATCCAAATGAAAATTTTCCTTGATAATCATCAAAAGCGGTCGTCTACAGACTGGTTATCGGTGAAGAAAATATGCCGACTAAAAATTGTATAGTTGCTGTGGATATATGAGTCATACAACCTCTCCAGCCTGTAGCCCCTTTATTACTTACTTTCAGTCCCATTTCGAGGCCCGCCTAGCTATAACCCGAAACGCAGATCCGCCATTGGATGGCTCCAAAGGGCACCATCTTTAAGTACCCTTGCCCTTCCTCCGAGTCCTTGTCCCAGTGACAGATCCTCAGCACCTTTCAGCTCAGCAAGTTCAAGTCTCAGCGATGCCAGTGCTCTACCAGGTGGTGAAACTGATACGGCCAGCATTGTCACAGGTAATGTAATCGATAATTTTTACACGATATCTTGATATTCCTGAAATGAAATATGAAATGAATCATATGGAATATTGACATCAATCATTTATACTCATATGATTCTGAAATTTGTTTGAGTAAGGACATAACATGACAGGCCTATTCGTTATTATCAATGCTATCTCTGGTGAAACAATAGAAATTGTGGAATCCATTGTAATTCCTTTACGATAAATATGGGTTCATTCACGAATATGGGAATCATTCATTTTTGATTTGTGTTTCAAAATCAGATATGAAAACATCATCTCATGATGACGGTTTCGTTACATTTCAAACATACACCTGAATTCTGATTGTTAAAATCGTCACATAATATAATGATATCCCCACGAGATCATCTTTCATAACACGCAAATGGCATGATCTTGCTTATTTTTCAGATCAGTGACGAACTAATCAAATTTTCACGTTGTTCGAAAAAAGCTCAAAGAAAGCTGAAAGAACATTACATGAAACTAGCTCAAGTATCACTAAATTACTCAATATTTATAGCATTGATGTAAAAGCGATTTATTTTCGCGATTAATTCCATAGAATTACTCTGCTAGGATTAGTGAATTTTCATCATTAGTAAGTAGTACAGCGTGACAGAGAAATGAAGTTTATCACAACCAAATTTCAGAATTCTCCTAGATGGCATGTGCATATATGAATGTTTCTTGAATGTAAATCTACTAAATTATTTGGAACATTGCCCTAATATAGGAATGGCTCTCCACCCAACTATGTGTCCTTTTGATTGACTCCCTATTTTCTTCTATGAATATTCAATATGTTGAATTTTCACTTTCTGAATGTTGTAACTCAGATGTCTTTCCAGAAGTCTTTTGTTATCTTGCAGAATACAATCATCGTAAGAAAAATCCGCATAAATAATAACAGCTAGAAAAACAATTACCTCCTTGTTCTTCGGGATGCAGTAATTTCAAATATTCTTGAGAATCAAGCATTTCTATTATTTTTTATATCCTCCAAAAATGGACTTCTGTTGCGTTATTGATGGGTTTTAGTATATTTTTCATACATTGTTTCGAATCGTTTATAATATTTCTCCGGAATTCAGAAGTTATGAATATTTTATGGAAGAACAGGTTTAGAATTTCATTCCAATCAATGGCGCATCAGAAACAGAAACATAATCATTAGGAATTTTTCCTTTAGTTTTGTTTCGGTGTATCGTTCTCATTTCATAGAGTTGGGTCGAAAAATGGAATGACAGTTTTCGAACTTTTGTATTCACTCTGCAACTGATTGTGTTTTCTGGAAAGACTTTGATCGTTATTGTCTCACTTGGGCTGAATTTCTTGAAGAGGTGATTGAGTCACTTATTCGTTCTTTGGGCTTTTTGTTTCCCTGCTACATAATTGAAATTCAAGAAATTATGTGAAAACATCCACTTTTCAGCTCATTATTTGAATATGAGAGTATGACGCTAATAAAATCTCTACACTAGAAAATGACTGATTAATAATGGTAAAGCAAGTAATGACTAAAGATTTGGAAAACAAGACCAAGAGTAAAAAAAAAATAAAATTTTCAATTATTTTTCAATGTTTTAAGTGATTATGCCAAACTGCTGTTATATAGCGTACACCGATAGTCCCGAGAATTAGAAGAACTTCCTTTTCAGTTAAAGCAAAAGAAGTTAAAAGTATTTTGTGACAATTACTTCATATTTGAATAATAATGATATTTTGTAAGATCAGCGAATCATAAAAAACTACTGATTTTTATACTGAGGAAAAATAAAAGAAGGAATATTCTTAATGGTTTTTTGAACACGTCGAGGTTGGAGTATATGGTTCTGCAAAATACTGAAAATATTGGGGTTTGGGATTTGATTACGACTAGAAATGAAAAGCTCCTATGGTTTCGTATAATATCACTTCACTCATCAAAAATGTAGTAGAAAAAATTGAAATTCACAGAAGTACAATCGTGAAATAGTACGATCCAGATTCATAAAAACAAATTTGAATATCGATCTATATAAAGATTTTATTATATATTCCGTCACGAAAATTGAATTCAATTCAGAAGTCACGACAATTTTCACTTTCAATGAACACGGTTTTCAACTCTTCGGTTCCCAATAGTTCTCGATTTATTAAAAAAAATTATTAATAAATGAGAGTTTCAGTAAATGGTTAATTTAAATTTAATAACTACCTTTATTCATATCTGTCCTTTTACACTTGAAACCATCCCCATCGTTCCTATCACTCCCCTCCTGTAAATATTTTCCATGGATAGTCAGTGATTTTCTCTGATTATATGTATTGGTGTTATTTTCGCCAGATAAGTTTCCCAATGATGTCGACCTGGTTGAAAAAATTTGGGTCGAGTGCAAGAATCTTTAGTCCTGTCATATGGTGAAACTATGGTATAAAACAAGTTATCGAACGAAATCTTCCGATATATAAAAACTAATTTTCTTCGTAGTTTTATTAAGTCAGTAATCGACCACAATCTGAAAAAATCAAGAAATAGTATTGAAATCTCTGTACAAGTGTAGACGGGCAGATTTCTAATCTAACCCGAAAAGTTGCTGCGTTAATTGGAAACTGGGCGCCACCTGGAAAAAATAATAAATGGGAAGGAGGGTCTTGTGATACATCATTTTGAAGCTCCTGACGAATACTTTACAACCCTAGAATATGAAGTGAATATCTTTACCTACTACAAAATGGCGAAATATTTAATTGATATTTAATTAATTGATTGCACATATCGACGTTTGATTTAATAATGAGGTTCAGAAGATGCTCGAAATAGTTGCCTAAAACGTCTTGAGATAAGAATAGCCTACCCGATATTTCACGTCGAACATTTTCGAACACAGCAACGTCGATATTTCTACAAATATTTATTATTCTCTGCCGTACATTCAATATGGAAGCAGGTTCAGTTTGGTACACATTCTGCCTCAAATAGCCCCACAAAAAAAGTCTCAAATCTGGCAAGCGGGCTGGCTCTTCCGTAGTACCTAGATGTCCAATGCAACGACCGTGATAGTTCGTTACTTGTCCAGACAAGTAATGTGTTGGTGCTTCATTTTGTTGGAATCATAATATCCATATCGAATTCATTAGAATTCACTTCGACGATTTCGATGATTAGAGGATCAACAGTAGTTGCCAGCATATTCAAACACAATCCCCTGTTGAATTCCGTTCAATTGACCATTTTGGAGATAGTCTACGTAATACCTATCTACTTATGAACTGGGAAACTGAATGAGAATATTCGAACTGAACACACAACTTTCTATCCCTTTTCAACTCCGTAGAGCAATGAGTTTCGGTAAAATACGGACAAATCATCCATAAATTCCGTTAAGGAATGTTTATGCAAAATTTTAACTAGATTGCACCAATGCGTCACGTTGTCCCATACAAACTTTTTCCCTGTTTTTCACCACCTAAGGGGCGGAATTTTCGAATTTCTGAAAACCGTACTTTGTATGCCAACGTTATACAAAGATCATACCCATCAAGTTTCAGCTCTCATGTGTGGAGTTCGACAGCAAAACATTCATTGAGGCTTCTCGATTCTATTCAGAGAAGGGCAATTCGTCTTGTTGGTGATTATTCGCTCAGAGACTCGCTCACTTCATTGGAACATCGTAGAAAGGTCGGAGACAATATCTACACGGATGACTCGACGAGTACAGAATTCCCACCCCTTTGTTGTGAATTTGGAAACCTGTCGAACCTCTCTTGCTAGGGTATCTTTCTTCAATAGAACAGCTGAGCTTTGGAACTCCTTGCCAAAAGAGGTCTTTCCTGAGGCTGAATGTCAATTCGTATCTCCTGTCCCTTGATTCTCGTAGTGTCCTTTGAACATTACAGGGCTTCCCTTTGTGTGAAGCTGCAAGTTCAGCTGTGTGATATTTGATTCTGGCACTCGGAAAAAAAAAACATAAAATATGTTTTGTGAAGAATCGTGCGCGTCTATCTGGTGTCCAGCTCAACGATAACAACATATCTCAAGTAAAATTGAAGTTACGGGGTAAGCTACAGAAAGCTCGGAAAGTATATGAGTTACTCTGGTTTTGTATTCCGTTTGCCAGATTTATTATAATCCACCACTGCCGCGTATCATCCATTGTTATCGATCTCGTCCTCGTGCCTTTGCAAATGATATAATGTTACTCAGTGTTCGCACTGGGTGTTACAGATAAGAGCCTGGGGGACACGAGCGACATCATCAGCGATAGCTCTGGCGTCGGCACGGCCACCTCCGATACCAACTACACCGTCTGGATGCCGGGCAGCACCGTCGTCTGCGTCGAGTCGTACACCTCTAAGGAGGAGGGGCACATTAGCATCCGGGAAGGAGATATCATCGAAGGTGAGTTTTCCTTCAATTGGTTGATTATAATGTATAATATATATAATATAATATATATATATATATATATATATATATATATATATATATATATATATATATATCTATATATATATATATATATATATATATATATATATAATAATTGACATAAGTCTTATTACTGTTGTAGTAATAACGGGAATTAATTCATGTGTAAATCTCTATCGATACAGGAATGAAACCAATCAACCACCTTACGAGTTGACCAGGCCAAACCTCAATATCAATTACCTTCGACAGCCTGTTCCGCGTCGAGTGACTGGTATATGAAATCAAAATAAGGTTCGACTATGTGTGAAATGTTGAAGTGTTCGACGTTTCAACCCCCATGCCAGAGACATTTTCAAGAACTAACTTACACATGCCTATCGGTACAGTTCGGAACAGGCTGTTGAAGTTGGTATTGTAGGTTGACTGGTAACTTCTTGAGGAGATGGATTAGTTAGATTGTGGTATTGATAAAGATATGTCTGGTACTGCCCAAATCTCTGTTATTTCTTGACAATGACTCCATCATGGGAGGTGCCTTTCAAGAGGGATACTCATATAATTCCCTTCTACCTATAAAAATTAATGATTCAGTTATAAAGCATACATCAACTACTGAATTCCTTGGATTATATATTGATGAAACCCTATCTTGGTCAAATCACATAAACCATTTGAGAAAACAAATTTCTCCATTGATTGGAATTCTTTATAAAATACGGCACTATACTCCCCTCAAATATTTTATATATTTCAGTCTGATATATTCTAAATTGCAGTACTTGATTTCCATTTGGGGAACAGCAAATATTTCTACGATGAAACCACTGCAGACTTTACAAAATAAAGCAATAAAATGTATGTATAAATTACCATTCACAGAACCGTCTGTTAATCTTTACAAACCAAGGCAATTTTTGAATCTTCAATCTTTATACAAAGTCAAAATTGTCTCCTTCATCCATTTTGTTAAGTTTGGTAAAAAACATTCATCTTTAGTTTTCAATCAAAATTCAAATATTCGATCATCAAACAAGATATATGAATAACCTAAATTACAAAATACCACAAAATTTGAGAAATATCATGTTGAAGAGTAAATTCAAAAATGAATTGAAAAGTCACTTAATACTGAAACAATAATTACAATATTATCCACATCCACAACTATTTCAGATTTGACTAAATTGATCACAACTTTTTTATGAGGTCTTACATGTATAGATTTGCTTATCTTATTTTTTTCATTTCGATTTGTATTGTATATTTTTTTCCTTTGTAATGTATATAAAGTTTTCTTTATTAATATCCCTCTATAAGCAGTAATGCTCCTCGGGATTAATAAATAAATGAAGTAGTTATACTAATTGAAATCATAGAGTTCCTCAGAGAACATGATAAAAGCGGATTTCTCAAATTTTTGTTTCCTGCCATTCTTCTCCTTTGCTCTCATTTGAATGTCATTACATTAAGAAATAAGAGTGTGTTCTGATAATTCAGAACCACCACTCTATCTGTTTCTGATGTAGATTTTTTGTTCACTCTTTCACACTTCCAGAGGTCTCTTTGTTTCCCCGATATGTTTTTGACCGCCACTTTTCGTAAAAGAATGGAAGTATTTCTTTTACACTTGTATGGATTTCAATTTTATCTTGCGAAATATTTCAAGGTTTCTCCAAGAGCATAATTGCAAAATATACACCTTTAGCAGGTGTATTGATTCCTGACATGTTCATAGAGCAATTCAATATCCCAAAAGTAATATTTCAGTAATATTCATGGAATATACCTGAGTAATAGAAAGAGAGAAGACACCAATAAGTATTCACTTTTAATTTTTGAAAATTGCAATTCTTGGGAACACCTTTCCTGACAAGTAGTTTCAGAGCTTATTCACTACTACTCCCACGATCATCTAGTCGACCCCTATACTTAAACCCAGTGATATTTATAATTTTTTCACTTCGAAACAGAATTCTCAGCTTTATTTGGCTTCAATTCACCTTTTTGTTCATAGGACCATAGAATTTCCTTTTCTCATTCATTTGTATTGATTCTGAGTGTACTTTGTTGCCATATCGGATCATTACCCTTCCTTATTTTGACCTATAAAGGGGTACTTCGGGTACGCAAGTGACAAAACGCCCCATTTTTATATTAAGTTGTAAAATGAAACTATTGATCATTCTTACGAAAAGTACCACAAATGCATTAACTTTAATGTTATCATAAATGAAATTCTTCATTCTTCATTGAAGTGAAGAATTAAATATTTAGGACATTCATTCAGGATAAGAGTATCATTATAGTTTTGAAAAACTCTTATAATCCCAACAAGAAATATCTCAAGTATTATTACTGTGAATACTGTTTGGTATTTGGCATTCATTGTGATCTTCCTCTGCAATCTTGATGTGAAATTCATTTCTGTCTTTTAAAGTTAATCAATTTTCAATTGGAAAATGTAAAACATCTTGCTGAAGTCTTCACCTTGTCACTTGTTCGTTGTTCGGAACAACTTCAAAAAGTGTGATATTGGAATATTTTTGTCTGCAATCTCAGTTGACTTCCCTTCTAGGCAGACACATCAGCTTTGAAAATGTTAATTCGTTTTACATTTTGGAACAGACAAGCATATCTCATTCCTCACTAATTTCACATTCTCATAAACGTTTATCATACAATTCCTTAGATTCTTCAGATATGAAAAATATAATGTAGAGTGTTTTCTGTCAGGCATCTTCTATGTATCACCTGACTTTCTTCAATCACTGTTGCGTATTTTTTCTTTAAGTAACATTCACTCCCAGTCGAAGTTAGTTCTGATACACTGAGCGATTAGATGGAAAAACTTGAAACTTGGAAAATTTTACTCTTTGAAAATGATGGAACAATATTTTTATATCAGAATTAAAAAAATCTCATTATACGATAGAAAATTTCATTTTGAGTAACTCGCGCTACTCTGATCTACCTATTTACTCTCGTTCCGTGTGAATTGCATTTATTTACAGTTTTTCACATCTATTGAGCACAGAGCCTTGTGCGGGCAAAGGTCAGCTAATCTTTTTGGGTGCCGAAGCGCTCTGGGGCGTCTTACCGATTTTTATGGTCGTTCTTTACACCGATTTCTATGGATATTCAGAATGAAAACAGTAATCGTTCTTTTCTTATAGTTACCGCAACCACGGATGATGGATATCTGGAAGGCAAGGTCAAAGGCGGAGGCCGTCCTACGGGCTACTTTCCATCTTCCTGCGTTCAGGAGGTCCGGTTACGACACCACAACATTTCTGCGCCGATGATAGTTGCGAAGGACCCTCGGCCACCGAGTCATACGGGAAATAGGGTCGTCGGGAGGAGAGAGAGTACCTCGAAGCACTTCGCGACTGCACCTCGCACTAGGAAAGGGTGAGTTTACGTTTTTTTTCCGTTAATTCACTTCCACTTGCAGTGGAATGGACAATATACTCTTTTGTAGAGATAACAGTCAGTCACAAATTACAGCTTATCCAATTCATCCTGGCACAAACTTAGCTACTTTTCCAGTCGCACAGTGATAGTACCATGACGAAGAACACCTACTAAGAATGAATTTCAACAGAGTGAACACATAATAGGTGTTTTTTTGTCTTCCTATACTTTACAGAGATTGCTGGCATACGTCATTAGTTCTGGACTAAGATGGATTGGATAAGCTGTATAACTTTCTATTTCATTATTCTGAAACTATGTGTACCATCTTTCAATCCAGTCAGTGTCCATTTTTCCGTGTATTTATGCCATTCAACACCGATTTTCATGAAAATTTGGATTTAGGTTCTGCTCATCATCTATTTCAAAGTCTACCTTGTGCCAGGGGATGCATTTTTCCTGGGGGTGGATGCCACCCTTCTTGGTGGTGAAAAATTTTCCATTGAAAATAAGTGCGAAAATCGATAAATTACCTCGCTTAGTTTTGATGAAAGGAACTTTTATTGAAAAATTCAAATGAAGGTTCATAAAAGGACTTAAAAAATGGTTCCGTAAGTTGTCCCCGCAACTGCCTTGGTTTTTGGTTATTATACGTGAATAATTTCCATTTTGGCTTTCGAAACTACAAATCAACGTTCTACAAGCAATACTTTGTAATGGATCCACACACATCATAAATACACGATTTTCTTTGATTTCCTCTTATCTTTAATTTTGCTCTCTACAGGTTTTTCGATTACATTAATATTTTTCCAGTTATTCGCGAAAAAGAATCTGAAAACGTGTTTTTTGCCTGAAAACCGACAATTTCACTCTCGAATGAGTCCAAAAGTATTGCCTTTCAGAATCCAAATTTTCATGCAAAACGCAGCTGAATGGGACAAATAAACAGTTTACACAATTTTACCGTCATTGACTGGATTATTCGAAGATTGTAGTGAAATATAAGAATCCTTTTTAACTTGAAAATTTAACATTGTTTGGATCGCGTTTATTTCAGTTACTTCAAGCTAATTGTCAATGAATTTCAATTCACGTTTTGCAAATCCCATGCATGCGTTTTCAATCGTCTGTGGGATTGCTATATTCTGGTATGTTCGCTAATTCCCTTTTTTTTTAGCTCAACAAAAAATAATTCTATCACTATTGTTTTGGTCTAACACGTTATCAAGAATTCATTCAAATATCGTTCCTCATAATTTGTGCTATCATCCTTACAACGTACTCTGCATAGCAGAATATCATCCACAGTATCCAGTGTGATGGAGATTAGGTCTTGAAGGGTGTATAAGTGAAAATTCTTCAATCTCTCCCGGTAGCCTCTGGGTTCTGAAGTTTTTTTTTTTTCTCCAAAATATAATCATGAAAATTCATTGATACTAAAGAACTTTGGGATTATCAGGACGATCAAATGTTGGATGAATAAGGCCAGCAGATGAGGAAAGATAGTAAATCACCTGCTATTATATAGTTTCTTCTGATAATGATTTGAAAAAAAATATTTTGTTTTGCAGATATATATTGTTCGAATGCAGATATATTTTGTTCGAAGATAGTGAATGTGTTAATTCAAAAAGACATCTATCTTCTGTCATATATCAAATACGACAGAAGCTATTTGCTGAAGTTAACATAAACTGAAAACTTCGAGATGAATTTATGAATGTTTCATTGTTTGTAGTGGTCCTTGGGAGAATAATTCTTGCTGTAGAATAGAAAAAACCATTTCCGCATCAGTATCACTACTTTTATTCGGGTTTGAAGGCCGTCGTTTTTTGGAATTTCTTCCTGACGTTTCGCTGGCTCGAGTGGCTAGCTTCTTCAGAGGAACATTCATCTTGGAATTCACTTTCAATTCATAATGGAAATCAAATATGAATCATAAAATATATTCAAACCTTCATTCACTCAAAAGTAATGTTTATAACGGATAAATGTTCTCTGTTCAGGTTCTATATTAGTCATTGATTCATTACAGAATGTAGTAGAATTATCATGGATGTCAATGCCATCGTTAATTTTCGCAATTGATGAATTGGTCCTATATAATATGTGTTCTAGTGAATGAATGCATGTGATAACCAATAGATTCACATTGTATGGAAAATCAACTGCAATGCATCACTCTGTGAAATCCGAGTTTTAGGAAAAATGTATAGTATGTATAGTAACCGATAATTCGATCTTTCGAAACCGCAACACTAATTTTTCACAAGATTACTTTTCATATTCAATGAAATTGGGCGTGAACCCCCATCCAAAATTATATCCGGATCTCTAACGACCGTTTGAATCCCAACTGAAGAAAATCTCAAAACTGAGTATTACCTGAATCATCAGATTTCGTTTTTTCTAAGACATACTTCACTCAGTGTAACTGAAGTGTAACCGGTGCAGTAAGCGGTTCAAAAAAAGATCCATCAGTCAACACCTGAACAATTACTTCGAAAATGGTCATGTCATAATATAAAAAGTAAGCGATATATTCCATTTTTACTTATCACCTAGAGACGATTAGTAGTAAAAACTTAACTAAAAACGTCTTTTGTTTCTATTTCTCCACTACTTTTTTAAATTTTTCTTTCATTTCCTGTATTTTTTCGCATTCTCTTGATTTCCTCATTCATCTCTCAAATGAGTCGATCGCAGTTCATTATTCAATTTTATGAATACTTATTCTGTTTCGTTACTTCACTTTTGTTTTTCAAGATTTTCCACAGGTGACTCAATGTTGTATTAGTTATGTACCCAAAATGCCGTACTGTTCCGCATGTGATGTCAGTTGAAAAGTACTACTTTTCGCACAGGAAATCTTTGAAGAGCACTTTAGCACGCGTAGGAAAATGATAAAGACATTTGAGTGATAAACATTTTCGATAATTAGCAAACATTTTTTATAGTATAACATGGTGTGAATATCCATCCTCTTTTTGCGATGTCATTTTTCGATTAACAGAGATGAAGAGCAAAATTTTGATAACGACCGTGATATTTCTGTATTTGAATTTTTTTTTTCAGCCGCTCTCTCCGTTTCTGCTATTGGAGAAATGGCAGGCCAATAGAAGGCCCCTAGAAGGGACTTAGCGATTTGAAAATGCATTTTTGTCAAGATTGTTTGACGTTTTGTGACTGATATGGAAACATTTTGATTTCATTTTGCAGTTATGGTTCAGTGTTAAGATAGCATGTGTGCAAATAAATTATTGAGTGAAAAAAAAATTCTGACAGAAATGTATTGCCCAGAAAAAAAATTGAATCATGAAAAACTCCCTTCGTATATAGAAACGTAATTGATAAATTGTATTCCAGAGGATATGCATCTGTGATCTCGTATATAAACCAGGGTTCTCTCTAGGTATTCTTTGCCTTTGCTTCCGTACGGTGCTAAAAAAAAATGTAATTAATATACTATATAAGACTCCACCTTGAGAAACTTTTAATATTTTCCTGGCACACTTCATCAGTCTAATATCTTTTGCAGATATTCAGTGGTACCTGCCGAACCGAGATCAGTCGTTCTGCACAGAGGCAAAAAAGGTTTCGGCTTCATCCTGCGTGGAGCCAAAGCCACTTCTCCGTTGATGGATCTGACTCCAACCGAAAAATGCCCTGCACTGCAGTACCTAGACGACGTCGATCCAGGGGGTGTGGCAGACATGGCGGGTTTGAAAAGAGGGGATTTTCTTCTGGAAATAAATAACGAAGACGTGTCATCCGCTTCTCATGAGCATGTCGTGGATCTAATCAGGAGGTCTGGAGATCTGGTACAGATGACCGTCATGTCCATGGGGCCACCGGTAAGTACTCTTCTTTCGGTATTCTATGAGTACTGACATTTGCATACGTCTGATCGACATGACTAAGTTGTGCAAAACAATTCTTGTGGATTTTCCAGAAAACATACCACTGATATCATTTAAAAATTTACTCGTATATCATAGGATCTAAGAACGCTTTACACTTCGCCAATTTCGGTCGGTTTTGTTATTAAACAGGCTTGCGGAAATACCACATGTGTAAAATGAAAATGATCATCAGAAATATCGATTTATCTGAACCCAAGGGGATAGAAACTCCAGAAACTCGGGAAGAAGCAAACGCAAAGGCTTCCTACTGAAGTAATAAAATTATGTTTCGAGTAAAAAAAAAGTTATAACTGTTCCGAAGTTTTCTGGGTTTCTAACCCAGAAATAATAATAATAAATAATATTGGAATCTATCCAAGTGTAGAAGGGCAGATTTTCAATCTACCTCGAAAAGTTGCTGCGTCTATTGATAAACAGTTCTTTCTGTAGAAGAAGTGTAATTGTCAAAATTTCAGATTGTCCACCAATTATGTGAAAAACATATTTTTCTTATACACGTGTTTATAACAAATTTACCGGCTTCATGTAAATGGGAGCTTTCGTCTTCGTAGTGAGGTGGTCTCATACTCCGAATGGTGATGGTTCAGTCTTGCTTTTATCCATTATCTCTTCAATCGATTTTGTGTCTATACAGTGTGCCAGGTTCCGATATTGACTTTCTCAGGGGGGGGGGTCCCTTCTTTTTCGGGACGTCACAATCGCAATTCTATTTCATCTAGAAAATGTTTCTGTTTCATAGGCAGTAACAGCCACTGAAGGAATAGTTTTTTATCATTATTATAAGTTCCTTGAATTCGGCTGAAGGTATTCATAATGATACGTCGTACTTTTGATGAATTTCCGATTTTGAGGTTTGCACAGTTCATAGAAACTCTAGCCGACAGACATTCTTACAAAAACTATGCGGACACTGAAAATCACACAGTTTCGGAATACTGAGAACGCAGTAATAAACAATTCAAATGAAAAATATTCTTATTATCATCATTCAAAAATGAAATATTAGATAATAGGTACATGATAGATGACATGTCAGTATAGTCTCCTCGTGCAACTATCATTGTATATAAAAGTTCATATCGACAATAATCATTTATGTACTGTTTACTGGGATAAACCAATTCGTAACATTGAAACAACCTAATATCTGTCTATATTCAGCTCGATGATATATCTGATACATCCTGAGGTTCAATAGGTTCATAAAATAATATTTCAGAAAGATCTCTTCCAAATGGTATTTGGTAAAAATATATGTGTTCACTGGTGGGTAATAACTAACGAAAAAAAAGTTTCTTGTTCATGTTTCGGGATATACTGAGTTTTGAGTTCACACTTGAAGTGATTCAATCTTTTTTTAACAACAGGTTGGTGGAATGATACCCATGAGCAAGTCAACCATTTTAGCTGGTGGCATAGCAGAAACACCTCCTAGTAGGCAATTCTCGACGCTACCGAGGAAAATGGGAAATGGCACCGGAACTCTAGGGAGATCTGCTCAAGCACCGTTGCCTCCAAGGAGAGATCCGAAAACTACCCTTAGCGTTGGGAGGGCTAGGGCGAAAAGTATGGTTGCAGGTTTGGGTGAGTATCAGTTTTTCCTTCAATCTCAATTTTTCCGTTTTTCTGACCAATACATCTACGACTCATCACTGTACCAAATGTTGTCAACCACTTCAATAATAAATAATCACGAACCTTATTTTCCCATGAAACAGGGCCCAAACAAAAATAGAATAATATTGAATGGTATTGCAAAAGAGTTCTCCGTCGATTTATCTGCTCTCTTCAACCTCTTTTTTTCTCAATGTTCATACAAATGTTAAATTGTTGTTTTAGAATTGTTCGTTCCGTTAACCAGCAGACGAACGTCAACCCTCACAAGTCGAAACTTGTGCGAGCAACGAATTAACGAGGCCTTACCTTTTAACGTGCGATTACCCAGAAGGGTGGTCTGGCGGGTATTTGAATTCTGGTCCCCCATTTGAAAGGCAAATGTTCTAACCACTACATTACCTAGACCACTGATAAATAACCAGTGTTTGTTAATTGTGGGAAGTTTCACTCCCAATGATTAATTGAGTGAAATTGAGTGAAATTCTCTGCTGACGATATCTACTGGCAAATAAATGAAGAAAAAACAACGAAGGAAGATATTTACTTCATTTGTTCAATCGAGAAAATAAATAAAAATATATTGGATATTGAGGAAACATCAACATAAACAGAATTCGAGCAATCAAAGGTAAAAACAAAACGAGAACAGATTTTAATATTCTCTTTTGAGCAACAAATAAACACAAATGATGAGCGGAAGCTGTTATTGTTCCCTTAATTGAATCACTGAAATATTTCAACGAATTAGAGGTGGGTGAGAAATTCCGAACTGTTGGAGATAAAATCCAGAAAACCAAAAATAAGTCCGTGAAATCAATAGAAAATATCAGTAATTCGAATTCTTCTCATATTTTCCACCTACGAGGTAACAAAACAAACATTTCGAGCAGTTCAGGGAATGTCTGTAGTTGAAAAGCATTTTATAATCCAATATCAAAATCATCAAGGTCAGCCCAAAGCCAGATGTAAAAGACAATTTCATGAGGCAGTCAACGCAAACGATTCGCTTGCGGGGACAGAAACCAACAGCTCAAGAAAACTCTACATGATCAGTATTGAGAAGCTGTTGAAATTGTCCATTTTACAGGTATCAACTGATCCCATTGAGCAAATAGTGGGGTAAAACTTCACCGATGGCTTACAGATACAGCACATATTGAGGTTGGGTTGAATCTATGCCAGTAGATCAAAGAAAATCTTATAGCTGTATCAGAGTTCGATGAAGCAAAATGAAGGAAATATCTAATATGAGTGAACTCGTCAAATAAAGGCCCCTAAAAAATAGGCCCATGAAATATCCTTGAATGAGTAGAAAAAGCAAACCTTTTCGGAGGACTAGAAATAATTTCATTCATATCTGAAAGACCTAGTCATATGCATTGAAGATATTGGAAAAATCTGGCAGACAGCCTGAAATTGTATATCTATACCGTCATTTCTTTGACTCAAGTGTCAAGGCAGGAGTCAATCATTCCACAGTGGAAATTGAACTAGAAGCCATTCTCCAACAAACACAAATTTATTTGTGGCTACTAAAGTCATCCTTTCTATCGAATATAATCGGATTACATTCAATTTCCGCGTGTTCCATATCCGCCAATACAGCAGGATAAGTTGGCTGTATCAGCTCTCGACCTCTCACCACATTCATAATTGAGTAATTGACCGACATGCTTCCCTATCGAACGTAATAAACAACTAGATTCGCAGTTTCCACTAACCCATTAACCTTCATTATGGACCATATTACTGATAGCAATGTTTTAAGTATCGTATCTGTATTCTAGAATGACACGATTTTTGGTTCAATAGAAATGCATTATGTTTTGTAACTGAAATTTCTTTATATATCTTTATATATCAGATTGACATCCAAAAGAACCATTTTCAAGTTCAATTTGATATTACCACACAAAACTTGAACACTCACCAACAGCAATTTCCTGACGGTAGTGAGGGATATGCAATACGCATAAGAACTATAGTTACAAGTGTAAATGACTTCAAAGTATGGAGATTGGTAACGAGGCACTGCGCACAGGGATGGGTACTCTCACCAATACTATGGAACAATGGACACCCTCATTAATCACCGAAGATATAACAGTCAAAGAGTGAGAAAATGTCATTGTTTCACTACTCGAAGGCGAGTTCTAGGGCGTACTCTGAGACAGAATGTAGACCCCCCTCAATTTCATATAAAGAAGAACAATCACTGTCAATGAACCCAGGAAAGACCTACATACTTTTTACGGGAAAAAGGAAGTCGGGAACTCTACTAAACACACCACTGCGATAGCGAAATAGTAACTCCCACCAGAAAAATAGGGTCAGTAAGGAATATATCGCTTATAAAGAGTGTAATCGGATGGAGCTGGGGCTTGCACCCCAGTGTCGTTTCATGGATATACACCACTATCATAAGACCGACGTTAACTCATGGTACTGTCAGCTGACCCACTGAAATTATATAAAATAATATCTGTACAAAAACTGAATCAGATTCAAATAACGGCACTATTACTGGAGTTATGAAAACTACATCAAATTTTTATGTATGTTTCTTGTAAATTCATTTCTACCAATGAACACGATAATAAATAAATGAATGGCTATGGAGTTCAAAATCAATCTAGAATCAATCTCACTCCTCAGGGAGGTAGCTGTAATGACCGAGGCATGTCTCCACCCAATTAGCATCGATCCGACTGTTGGTCAGGGTGCAAAGAGTTGCCGCTGTTAGAATGAAACAATTCAACAAACGCTACAAAATCCTCCACAAAGTTCATGCAGATATGAAGGTGGATCAAAAATGAGTGAATGCTGAGAATGCGAGGTTTACTCACGTTTCCTGTTTTCAAAACGGAGCTCACAAAAAGGATCACGGCAGCAATGAAATAACCAGAAAGGGTATAAGTGGTAAAACTGTATTCATTCTCACCGATAACAGACAAGATTGGTAGTCTCTTCAAGGATATGATAAGAATGCCACCATGCCTGATTGAAGCCCCTCTGAGTAACACTTTGAGATGGATAGAAGAATGAACCAAATCAAGAGATAATTGCAACGCCGATAATATGGCCAGGAAGGATGTTGGTCCCAAATATTCGGGGTTTGAGCCTGTTATTAGTATGACAGCATCGGCAACTGCGATGCTCTCAAACACTTCTATCACAACTTCGCAGGATTCAGGAGAAGCAAAATGATACCTTGGAAAGTCTAGAGGAAATCACTAAATAACTACGGAGTTCTAACAGGACGCTGTCAGCTAGAATAGGGATAACGGACTCAGCTTCGAACAGGTTCCTTTTTTAACTAGTGTGTGGGAAAGTAGACTATTTCATAGTGTGGATAGACGTAGTTACATTTCGCATTTTCACTGTTGTAGTACCCACTCGACTAATATTTCGAAAATATATGCAATTGATGAACATATGGTAGGGGGACGAAACAGCATATGCTCTCCTTTGTATTTGATTCACTTCACAACCTATCCGCGATGGGTTCAGTTCCGAGACAGGACAGATTTTTTTTGTGTGATAGGCAATAGTTTGCCTATATTCCAATCTCGATATATGCGATTTGTTTATCGATATATCAACCTGCTAGCTGTAGGTATTCTAGGTTTTCCTACACTTGAATAGCGATTGTGCGGTCTAGCTCGAACTCCCCCTTCGTCGAATTCTTTTTACGAGGAATGTAATCTCCTTCATTGGCACCATCAAAACTGAACATTTTCGATGATGTGTCATACATTCCGTTGTGGAAAATTACATTGGAGAATGAAAAAACAAAAGAAAAATTCGAATTGAAGAGAAGGATAAACAAAAAAATGAATAAAACAAGAATTTGAAAAGATCACAAGAAACGTATATAAGATGAAAACATTGTAAAAATAAAATTTGAAAAAAATTAAGAAATATCAACATAATAATAGAACAATTGTAATAAAGCAGTGTTTTTTATATCCCTGTACAACATTCACCCTGACATTGATTCCTAGGAAATAGAATAATAGAAAGTATTGAATGAATAAAGAGGTCAATGGAGAATTCTCCCGATCTTACATAAAAAATGACGCAGTCAGAATGATATAGAGTTTAGTAAACCTAGAATAATTTAATTTTTCAGATGATTTCTAACCGTTGATACATTGATGTATTCGTTGTTTTTCAAACCTTTTTCATAGTAGTAATCAAGTATCCCGCCACTGGGTATAACTGATATATATGATGAAGCTTTTTCTCACTTATTTGTGCTCTCATCTAGTATTGTATAACCCTGGGTAGCATTCAATCCGTCATTGATAACCAGGAGATAGAACAATAAAAATTATTGAATGAATAAAGAAGCCATAGGAGATTTTGCCCAATCTTCCCATGAAAATCTACAAATATTGAAACAGAGTTCCAAGTAAAGTGCTCCCGCGGAAATTTTATTTCCAATTTTCGCCTTTATTGTCCGGTAATATGGAGGTTTTAGGCTTCATTCAATAAACGTAATTCTGATTAGTACCACTTCCCACACTGGTTAGATAAAACCCCATTATCGTATCCATTTTCCAGGGGGAGAAAAAGATGAGACTGACGACATGACGAAATCCAGTTCGGCAGAGTCGATACACCAACCTACCCCAAGTGGCACTGCCAGCTCAACGCCAGTACCGCCGAGGACGGCGTCCATCCGACAGCGGCCGACCTCCACCAGGATATCGCATTCTGCGCTCGAGGAGCTGTTCCAGAAGCAGCGCGAGAGCGACGGCGCAGGCGGCCAGGGCTCGCTGATGACGAGCTCTAGGTTCCAGAGCGGCGCGAGCACGCCAGGGTCCCCCGGCAAGGGCAGGGTGTACGCCAGCGTAGCCGAGATGAAGAGGAGCAAGAGCAAAGTGAGTTTTTCTTTTACCCAAGTAGCATTTTGACGAGGATAACCATATGATGCACCAAAATTAACGATGTACTCGGCATAGAAATAATAAAATAATAAAATAATCCATTTATGAAACGATGCTCTCTAAATCACCGGAAAGCGTTGCCTCCACTTTGAAGCTTGGCATTGTCATGATGTTAATCTAACCGACTACAAGTAATAAGTATTGTGGGTTGAAAATAACGTTCCATATACGTTCGGGTACAATTTCCGTTAGACCACATTAAAATTTCGTCAGAAAGGGTGAAGTTCTCCGAAAATTTTCCGCATAAATGTTATAGATATAATCGCAGAAAACCAAATATATACAGAGAACTGAGTAACAGTGTGGCATTTCTTTCCTACACAAATTGCTGAAAAATATCGGTACAGCATTTGATATTTACCATCAATATCATCAGCTAACCATTAAGTTCACCTTTCCTTTCAGAACCCCAAAGTGAGGTTTACTGAACTCTTCTTCGGTGGGAAAGAACTGAAAAGGAACTTCCACAGCACCCCAGATTTAGTCCAGGAAGCAGCGATGTTCTGCTCACAGACGTTGCCGAGTAAATTCCACAGGAGTCAAGAGGATATTTCCGTGCACATAATGAACAGATCTCTGCCCCCCAACCACCCTCCGCCCCCCATACCCTCACACGTTCAGATGGTCAAAGTTGATGTATCTCGAGGAAAACATTCAGAGTATGATGCTTTGAATAGGGATCTGCTAGAGGAAGGTGAGACTCGACAACATTTTTATTATAACATTATGGAATACATGAACTAGGCCCGAGAGAAAAAGACTAAAAAATCGATTGCAGTGGTTGGCAATATAACTATTCTACCGGTAAAGTCTCATATCTGGCTGAAAAATGTATAGTCGACAAATTTGAAGAGTTTTCTGAAGGAGAAACACTGCACCTATCCGGTTCATTCATCTTTGACAATTCAATTTGTCGAATGATCTTTTGAACAATTAGTTCAGGCCATTCTCAAAGTATTTACTCAGCAGGTTTTTGCGAGCACCTGTCAGAAAACAATTACTCCCCTGGCTAATTCCGCGGAAGGCATTGCATTATATCCGACCGGTGCCAGTTCATAGAAGAAAATCCAGCTTTTGCTTTTGGCAATACAAATGAAATAATTGATAATCAATTATTGGGACAGACAAACTTGCAGACCGGTTTCAGGCCATTTGGCCACTTGTCAGTACAAGGTATTACCTGCATGAACATAAAACCGATGACTTTCAATAATAACTGAAGAAACCAGATATCAGATAAGATAACAGTTCTTTTACACCCACACAGGGTGAATGTATCCTGTCTGTTTCTATATATTTCTATTTCTATCGACAATGCTACGTCTTCAAAACGAGCATTCACAATTGGTGTCCCTAAATGATTTGGATCACCTACCAGTTCAGTCTTCTTTCACCATGTACGCAGATGATACGTCACTAATCATTTCAGATGAATCAGACAAGCTTCTGTCAGATGAATGCAATGAAACTTTCTCGAATGTAAAGGATTGGTTCAGTGCAAAGCTGCTTCACCTGAACATGGAAAAGATGAAATCTATATTAGATTCCATAATCGCCAGAAAAACTGTTCCGATGTGATAATATCAACAGATACTTGCGTTAATGAAGAAATTGTTCAACAAGTCAGGTTTTTAGGCCTTGAAGTGGATGAGTGTCTCACATGGAATAATCACTGTCGAACACTACAATCCAAATTAAATTCCTACTCATATTATTTCAGAAATCTCAAACTCGTTCTCAACGAGGATCAACTCCTGAAATTATATTACGCTCAAATAGACTCCAGACTGAGATATGGGGTGCGCTTCTGGGGCCTATCCACCTCATCATCATATGTTTTCATTGCGCAAAAACGCATTATCCGTACTATAGTTGGAGTTTCGAAGCGCTCATCCTGTAGAGATCACTTCAAGAATCTAAAAATCCTTACGCTACCATCACTTTTGATTTTTGAATTCTGCATTTACGTAAAACAAAATCAAAGTAACTTCACACCGAACAACTCCAGATATGAATATAAAACACGTCAAAAAGATCACTTTTATATTCCCTTCAGTTGTACAAAAATACATTACAATTCTACTAGAGCAAGGGCTCCCCGGTTTTACAACTCATTACCCGACGAAATGAAAAAGTGTGAAACACTCTATTTTTTTTTTTAAATTGAAGGACTTTTCAGTGACAAAATGTTTTATTCTATTGAGGAATATTTACAAACTTAACTTATTTGCCCACTACTTTCTTGATTTTCAGATGTAATTGTTTAGTCTTAAGTTATTTGTGTGTTTGATTTTATTCTGTTTTATTCACCTGTATTGACGAATCCAATACAATTTTCAATTGTCAAATGGAAAATAAAAATATTATTATTATTATTTGTATTTGTCGTCTAAACAAGCCTAGTCGGGTCCGCACTCCCCACTGCTCCGACCCAGTGGGCGGATGCGCTAGTATAATTAACCAATGACCACTCCCCGCACCGCGGGGTAATTGGTCACTGGCTCCGAGAATCGTGAGTCCTGAGCAGATGCAACGAACCGAGAATAACGGCCTTCTGCATGCGGCCGGCTAAGATCTCTATTATTATTATTATTAGTTCATTCAAATTTTTTAATACTATCCCTTTCAGGTGTTGTGTCTTCCTTCAACCCCACATCGAGTGCCAAGTTGTATGCCTCGCCCGAGGATATGAAAACAGTTGGATACCGATCCAAAAGTCTCCCATCACATTCATCTAGATCTCAAGTCAGAAAATCTCAGAGTATGAGAACCAATATAACGTTCAAACCACCAAGTACCAATAACTCTGTGAAGGTTCAGAACGACCAGCAAAATAGCCCATATGCCCAACCTATCCGAGCTTCTAGGTCTCATTCTACAGGTAATTGGCCATTTTCATTCTATTACTATACTTGATTTCACTCAAATCATGAAATAGTTTGATATTTGCGTTTTTTTCAATTATTCAATTCAATCTCAAATTGAAGGGAGTGATGAGTACGTATCTCTTCTTCGTAGATTTTATGGTTAAAAATTCAAAAATTTTAGTGTGATATGTATGGGGCACCGTTTGGGTCAAAAGTGTTTTTTAAAATATATGTAATTTCATGTCAATATATTTATTAGCTTTGACAATTTTTTTATTTTGTGTTCCGATATATTTATTTTCTACCGAACATAATATATTTACGTTTTAAGTGTCACAAATATATAAAAATGAGAATTCCCATATATTTATGAATTCGATCTATTTTACGTCGTCAAGAGATGGCGCACTGGCGGCATTTTGTTCACGGTCGAGTATATGGCAACAGGGCGAAGTCATTTTTCATAAAATAATAGATGGCGACTCAGGCAGTTGTCATGTGAATAATAGTTGAAATGTCTAGGGAGTTGGCGCTATGGTTTCGCGTCCGCCTGTGGGTCCAAAAGTCCCAGGATCCTTCATAAAAAAACTAATTTCGCGATTTGACTAGCTGGAGTGCCTAATTTGAACTATTTATTTTATTGACTTGACAACTGCCTGAGTCACTTCCATCTATTAGCCACTCTATGTACTAACGACTTCCCCATGTTGCCATGTACTCGACAAAATACCACCGGTTCACCATCTCTTGACGACGTAAAATAGATCGAATTTATAAATATATGGGAATTTCATTTTTATATATTTGTGACACTCAAAACGCAGATATATTATGTTCGGTAGAAAATAAATATATCGGAACACAAAATAAAAATATTGACATGAAATTACATATATTTGCAAAAAAAACACTTTTGACCCAAACGGCGCCTCATAGATATGCGAATTTACGTTATACAAGAAGTTGCTGACTAATAGAACGTGTGTCATTCAGAAGAAAATATTTTCAATTAACGCAGTAACTTCTTGGGGTAGATTAGAAATCTGCCCTTGCATAGATTTCAGTATAAATTTTAAATTTTCATATTTTGGTAGGTTTCTAACCAAAAAGCTGCTAACATACACAATACCACAAAATACAAGACTGCTTTGTCATAAATTACAAATATTTCTGTACGGTTGGCACGTTGGGCCACTTCTTAATGGTTGGAACGGGAGGCTTTTTCACTATATTGAAATAAATATCAAAATTTTCGAATTGGCTTTCTCTGTCAGTAGTGAAAAACTATTATACATTATAAATACGACAAAAATATATTACAGTTTCCTGTATGATTTTCACTCACAATGGGTTTACAAAACCGCGACACGTGTTTCGCTATTACAATAGCTTCTTCAAGCAAGATAAATTTATCTTGCTTGAAGAAGCTATTGTAATAGCGAAACACGTGTCGCGGTTTTGTAAACCCATTGTGAGTGAAAATCATACAGGAAACTGTAATATATTTTCGTTAATATGGATTTTCATCAAGTATCGGCCAGGTCAATTCAATTTTATAAATAAGAGTCTGATGGAGGGAAAGTTTCCTGATTCATGAAAAATTTCAACTGTAACTCCAATCAGAAATATCCAGAATACATTAAAATGTGAACAATTTAAGCCATAAAATTTACTACCGCCGTATGAAAAAGTAATAGAAATTTTAGTAAAAAAACAAATTCTAGAGCATATTGATACTCATGATTTACTTAAGAAAAACTTATTCATGTGAAATTGCATTACAAACGTTGCTGAACAACTGGAAGTCATCGATTGATGAAGGCAAAATAGTTGTTTTATTTCTAGATATCAAAAGGGCATTCTAAACTGTTAATAGAGAAATTCTTTTAAAAAAATTGAACAGAATGGGATTCACTGATAAGGTGATAAATTGGTTTGAATCTCATCTTGAAAATAGATTACAAATCACAAAATTTAATGATAACATTTCCAGCTATGTTTTTTCAGAACACGGTGTTCCACAAGAATTTGTTTTGCGATCACTATTATTCATTTCATATATTAATGATATTAATAAAGTAATCAAAAATTGTCAATTACAATTGTTTGCTGATGACACCTTAATATATGTTACTGGAAAATCAATAGATGAAATAATAAATTCTTTAGAGAAAGATGTTAAATATATGGAAAACTGGTTGAATTTCAATAAACTTAAACTGAACCCAGGTAAATCAAAATTCAAGCTACTTTCAAATAGACCAGTAAAAAAATTCAAGATCTCTCTTTATTGACAATGAAAAAATTGAAATTGTTTCTAAATTCAAATATCTAGGTGTGTTGTTAGATAATTCACTAAATTTTAATGAGCATCTCACATAAATTTCGGGAAAATAGCTGGAAAAACTGGATTATTATCAAGAATTGGAAAACACCTAAAAAATGAAACAAAATTCCAAATAATTAGATCTATAATAGAACCCCATTTTCAATATTGTTTAACAATATTAATCACTCTGAATAAAACTCAGATGGAAATTTTCCAAAATAGCGGAAAGACAACTTGGAAGTCACTAGCTACAACACAAATTATAATACAAGGAATTCCAATGATATTAAATTGAAAAGGTATAATACAAATTTTGGACAAAATCAACTATTTTATGAAGGCTTGAGAACTTTCAATGAATTGCCGATAGAAATAAAAAATTGTGGAAGTTTAACAAATTTTCGAAAAATGTGTACAAATTTTGTCAAAACGAACATTGACTTCTGAAAAATTTGGATTTTCAGTTTCCAGAATAAATATCATAGACTGAAATAATGATTTTTACATTTATTGATCGATTTTATTGAATTTCATAGAGAGTGTACTTGTGAAAATAATATATTCCATTGTATTTTTAATGTTCATAATCAATATTTTACATTCCATGTTATAATATATAATTGTATTCAGTAGCTTTATAGCTGAATAAACTCATAATTATTATTATATGTATCATTCTTATGTTATTTATTCTGATCCCAATCTCATAGACATCATCATTGTTTTTAGGAAGAATAAAGAAATTGTTCAGGTTAAATGACAATAGCTGACGATCTTTTGACTAGCGTCTGATTCTGCATAAAAAAATAAAAAAAAATGGTTTCTATAGTATCGAAGATTTTATGTTTCATTAACCAGATGATATGTTTGGGAGCTGTATATTCGAATAAAATGTTTGCTGTATTTTGCATTGAAAATTCATTATTCATCTCAGGATCACGAGAGCGACGGAAAAAAATACCTTCCAGTAAATCCACTCCAAAGCTTTCGCCGAACCCACCCTCGATTCCAGATCCTGATTACAGTTGCAGTGATTCTGAAACAGAATGTGAAGAAACCCAGAGAAAAGAGAGTCTGGCAGCTAGAATAAACAGTTTGCAACTGCAACCAACTGAAAATAGCGGTAACAGTAATGCTAGGTGGGTACTATCTGCGTATGTTTGTATGTTTGCTAAAAATAATTCGAAAGCAGGGGGTACAAAAAATTCAATTTACCATACGTAGGCCGTTCTTTTACCATGTGGTTACATTGCTATATTCTAAACCCTAACAGATATGAAGAAGATTAAACGGTGAAAAAGGTATCTGTCATGGGGAACAATACCATGGTCCAACAAAATTAACGGGTACTCTAGCTCTTATCGAGTCATACAGGGATTTTTTTTCGACTGGAATCGTTATTTCGTAGAATATCAAAAAATTGAAGGAGAAAATTTTATTGTATTCGAAGTGTACTATAATGAAGTAACAACAATTCTTCGGAAAAATTTCCGTATCAAGGTCACTATATCAGTTTTTCCGAGTAAAAATATTAAAACTTAAAAAATGTCTGTTTTATACCTAGTTTTAATATTTTTACTCGGAAAAACTGATTTTTGGTAAGTATTTTAAAAATTTTTTTTTCATTAATCAACACTTTGAACCCCTGAAAATGTTCCAATAGTTTGTTGGCATTCTCTTATTTTATTAATATCCTTCCACTCTAACACGCAACTCATTGTTATAGAGCCCTGATGATGAATTTATTAAAATTCGAAACGTTGGCAAGGAAACAATAGTTTTTCTTTAATTAAATTGATCCCAATCCCACCAATACCACCATTGAAGAATAAACAATCTTCACAATCTACAATCCCACCGCTCTGTTACTAGTGTGGTAATTGCTGAAAGGGTATTATTTTTGCATTATGTTAACATTATCATTTGCTTCTCAACTAGTTCACACTTTAGCAAAAATAATCCCAACTTTAGATCACCAGATGTAACTGCTGCGAGAGTTATTGTAATTCTGAATGAACGCTTCTAGTATCTTATTTCTCTTTATGTAAATCATTTTCCAACAATTACTTTTTTTTTGCTTTCCTCAAAAAAATAATATATCAGATTACAATCCCTCTGCACGTTACTAGATGGAATAATTGGCTGAAAGCTTTTAAATTCATAATTGGCAGCGGCTGTCACCAGAGGTACATTTCTCCACGTGAAATTTTGGATGTTAAGGCAATTTCCGAAAGGAACATGAATTCGGCCCTTTGCACGAAGAAAGGGTCTTAAGTGAGAAACCTAGGGTTTAATTTCTGCTTCCTGGTATACTCTGGAATCTGAAAATAGGGCGGCTTGTAGGAAATGAAATCCTCTAATAACTTTAAGCAACATATTAGCAATGAAATGAAAATAGGAACTTACAAAATAGATTAAATATATATATATATATATATATATATATATAGATTATCAAATTCTCTGGTCTATCACAATTTGCATTCAATTCGAAATGCCCACCACAAGATGGCTAGCTATTTCTGGCTTTGGCCTTCATCAGCTGTGGGTTGGCATGGTCCTCGTATCGAAGACAAACTGTGATAGATATCCAGAGGATTTGAAATGAATCATTTCAGATACATTTGTGGATTCGATTTTCGATAACACTCTGAGAGTGCTTGTCATTATTTCTGCAAACGCAGTTGTTAGTTGACGTGGCGAACTGTCACCACTGACGGAAAACTATGACAGCATTTCCTTATAGTGTTACACCCTAGGTGGTTCCACTTATGTGTCGCTTGCCGTAAAGGCACGATTCATTTCAAATCCTCTGGATATCTATCACAGTTTGTCTTCGATACGAGGACCATGCCAACCCACAGCTGATGAAGGCCAAAGCCAGAAATAGCTAGCTATCTTGTGGTGGGCATTTCGAATTGAATGCAAATTGTGATAGACCAGAGAATTTGATAATCTATTTATCAGTTTCCTGATTCATCTTGCTTCATAGCAAATAACACTTTCTCTCTCTCTCTCTATATATATATATATATATATATATATATATATATATATATATATATATATATATATATATATATATATATATATATATATATATATGTGTGTTTTCCTTTTTTTTTTTTTTCTTTTTTCTTTATTTTTAACTTTTTTCTCCTCCTTTATCACTCCCCTTAAACCAACAAACAACTTCATTGTCTTTTCTCCCAAACTTATTTATAATTCTCTCCTCTCTTCCGACTTGTAATTAAGGCTGCATCCTGCCCATCCAGGTTTTATGTAGAAATTGATGTTTTCACGGATCTTCGATATGCAAGATGAATTTTTCTGGGTTTTTATCCGTTAGGTATCTTTTGATTTGTTCGACGTTTCGAATTCCATTTTGAATTCATTCTCAAGAACTGTGAGACGAATATCTGTCCATACCGTCCTGGTCAATCACTCCCCTTACGAAGCAACCAAGCAAGAGCAAGCAAAGACTTCAATTGTCTGTTCTCCACGGAAACTGGTATTTATAATGACTCTCCTCAGTCATTATCCGACTTCGTCCGATATTGAAGCTGCATCCTGCCCATCCAGGTACTATGTAGAAATTGATCTTTTCACGGATCTTCGATAGGCAAGATGAATTTTTCTGGGTTTTTATCCGTTAGGTATCTTTTGATTTGTTCGACGTTTCGAATTCCATTTTGAATTCATTCTCAAGAACTGTGAGACGAATATCTGT
This sequence comes from Zygogramma bicolorata, assembly GCA_032362365.1. Lineage (NCBI taxonomy): Eukaryota > Metazoa > Arthropoda > Insecta > Coleoptera > Chrysomelidae > Zygogramma > Zygogramma bicolorata. Next base: position 247,597 of record JAVJAQ010005464.1, read on the forward strand.
CCATACCGTCTTGGTCAATCACTCCCCTAACGAAGCAACCAAGCAAGAGCAAGCAAAGACTTCAATTGTCTGTTCTCCATGGAAACTGGTATTTATAATGACTCTCCTCAGTCATTATCCGACTTCGTCCGATATTAAGGCTGCATCCTGCCCATCCAGGTATTATGTAGAAATTGATGTTTCCTCGGATTTTCGATATGCAAGATGAATTTTCCTGGGTTTTTATCCGTTAGGTATCTTTTGATTTGTTCGACGTTTCGAATTCTATTTTGAATTCATTCTCAAGAACTGTGAGACGATTATCTGTCCATACCGTCCTGGTCAATCACTCCCCTTACGAAGCAACCAAGCAAGAGCAAGCAAAGACTTCAATTGTCTGTTCTCCACGGAAACTGGTATTTATAATGACTCTCCTCAGTCATTATCCGACTTCGTCCGATATTAAGGCTGCATCCTGCCCATCCAGGTATTTTATGTAGAAATTGATGTTTTCACGGATCTTCGATATGCAAGATGAATTTTTCTGGGTTTTTATCCGTTAGGTATCTTTTGATTTGTTCGACGTTTCGAATTCCATTTTGAATTCATTCTCAAGAACTGTGAGACGAATATCTGTCCATACCGTCCTGGTCAATCACTCCCCTTACGAAGCAACCAAGCAAGAGCAAGCAAAGACTTCAATTGTCTGTTCTCCACGGAAACTGGTATTTATAATGACTCTCCTCAGTCATTATCCGACTTCGTCCGATATTAAGGCTGCATCCTGCCCATCCAGGTATTATGTAGAAATTTATGTTTTCACGGATCTTCGATATGCAAGATGAATTTTTCTGGGTTTTTATCCGTTAGGTATCTTTTGATTTGTTCGACGTTTCGAATTCCATTTTGAATTCATTCTCAAGAACTGTGAGACGAATATCTGTCCATACCGTCCTGGTCAATCACTCCCCTTACGAAGCAACCAAGCAAGAGCAAGCAAAGACTTCAATTGTCTGTTCTCCACGGAAACTGCCTCTAAATTTGCCCTACTGGCTAAATGTATATCATAGGCCGCCCTAGGGCCCATCTCAATTACTGCTCGATGTCAAAGAGAGTCAGAAAGATTTCTCAACTTGTGATTCAAACAACAGATATAAAATTAAAGATGGTTTCTCTTCCCAAAAGTGAATGAAATAGTTATTTACGTTAACAACCACAGCAAAAATTGACATACCAGTTGGTCATCTGTCTACCTTGTATGGCGGTTTCTTGGGCGACTCCCATTCCATATTTTTCCTTGGTTTGCAAATACGAATATATTCAAAGCCAAACGACACTAATGCACACGAATTAGTAATATTCTTATTTTTCCTGATTGTAAGTAACTTCTACCCCCGTAACTTGAGACGCAACCCCTTAATTTAGGGAGGGACTACGAATCCGCCCGCGCTCAACGCGCGATTCCCGCTCGCGGAGATCTCTCGATCTTCTTTCTAGCGCGACCTACGTTCCACTACCTAAGAGCGACCTTTTCTCGTCCACTCTCATTTTTGCACATTTTTCAAAAATCGCAATTCTTTCACGCTGGATGAATATAACCATTCGTCGGACTGATCCCACGCGAAGGCAATGTTTTGTCTATCAAAGAGTTTACACATTGAAATCTCATGTCTCGTCTAGACTGAAACAAATACTTCTTTCATTGGGTGTTTCGTAAGAGGAATTCTCAATTGAATTTTGATACATTGTATATGAAGCTTTCATATACAGGGTGCGAATACTTATATCGAGATTACATAAAAATGCTCAGCATTACATCATCATCAATGACAACAATCAAACAGAAAAACAACTTGTTTTATCATGATTTTTTTGGGAAAATGATACCAATGCAGAAAATCAAATCAAGTTGATAAGCTACATTAAATGCTCGAATTGAGGACCTCTTTGTTGAATGCACATAAGTTGTCTGTCCAGACAATCTCTGAGGCAATTTTCTAGCATGATGGGTGTATTACTAATACATGCGTCTCTTATTTTTTGTTTGAGATGGTCGATATATGTACTAGGTGTTGAGGAAACTTTATCCTTTATGTATCTCCAGATGAAGAAAAGTAAAGGAATGAGATCTGGGGATCAAGCTGGACAGTAAATAGGTTAATTGTTTCCAATCCTTTTTTTGGGAAATATTTGAATGTTTCCTTAATATTGCTGCATTATGGGGAGGAGCACCGTCCTGTTGAAAATATTGTTTTTCACGGCTGATATTCCGAGGCAATTCATCTGAGTAACCATCAAACTCATTGAATGAAAAATGTAGACAAATTTCACTGTTCAAATGAGCATCATGAAGGCAAGGGTCAAAGATGTTTGTTCCCATAATTCCCAAGCATACATTTATCCCGAACCTCTCTCGGAAATTGGTTCCCCTGTATAAATATTCATTTGTATTATTTCACCTATAATAGATGTTCCTGCTGAACCAACCATCGATGGTGAATTTTGATTCGTCCGTCAATATTATTTTGTTAAGAATATTTCCAACATCCCTATTTTTACGTCTATAGCATTTATATTTATTGTTTTTCAAAATAGTTGTCGTGAATTTTTCAGAAATTCCTGTTTCGCTGGCAATTTGTCATGAAGAACAATCTTGATGAAAATAATTTTTGTAACTGGTTGATCCTAAATTGAAAAAATTAAAAGATTTTTTCACTGTCAATTTTCACGAAGTGATAGTTGCTTATCCAGTACATTCATTTGGTTCCTAACATTCCGAGTAACCACACATTTTTCTGTTTCATCTCTGTCAAATGCACCATAATCTCTCGAATTTCTTTCTGATAAATCGAAACAATTCACAAAATAAATAACGACAGGACCGTAATTCAAAATTGTTATGACTGATGATGGTAGTTATTTCAAATGAAACGCTATACGTTCTCAAGTGTGATACACCACTGAATTGTGAATTCATCACTTAATCAATATCTGTAATGAAAGAGAGAGACGTATGTTCCCCATGGCAGTTACATTTTTCCCATTTGATCGTGATGGTATATATCAATTATAATATAATATCAGATATCTCCAATTATCCACTCGGTCCTCCATATCACTTAAACCTTTACTCAATTTTTTTAGTGGAAGCAGTTCTGGTAGCAGTTCGGTGCCACATAGCTTCAGCGTCGAAGAAATCCAAAAAGGCAGGATGTTACTGAAATCTTCCAAATCCTACCCCGACGATCTGCTGAAGAAACAGAAGGAATCGGATGCTGACGGCGATAACAGTTCTTCTGGAGTGAGTTCAGACCAAGAAATCACCACATGTGCCAGTTTGGACTACAATGAAAGGATAGCTTCTGAGCATAATAGTATGACGTTACCGTCCACCAAAGGACAGCGACCACAAATAGGTTAGTAATTTACTAACAATATGCGGATGTAAGAGTTACCTCTCATTTATGTTCGTGGAAGTACCGTCGACGACTAAACTAAAATGAGTTGCCCAAGGAATTCCGCAAAAACGTTGAATGTCTCGAATAGAATCTTATTTTTAGGTTGTTCTCAATATGTACAGCGTCTTGAAATTCATAATTCCGAAAACGAAATAGTTTCGAAGGAGAGCATGGGGCAAATCGATGTTTGAAATCAATTTGGGGTTTGAACGATTACTTGCACCAAAAGAGGGTGATGTATATCAGAGTAATGATCTGAGTGTCATTTTCTTCAAATAGCCCACCAAGTATATTATTAGCTTTCCTGAATCCCTCTCGAATGTTTCATTTCAAGCCTTTATCACTTGTATATACTGAAAGGTGATCATTATCAAAAACAAATCAATGCATCGATTTTTGCTGGAAAATATTTTTCAAAAGGATTCACATTGGACTGCGAGGGTATTCAAAAACGCCAATGCAGATTTTGATAACATCAATAAAGCTAGAGCAGCTTGTATTCTTACTTTATACAACCCTCCGAACGGAATTGTTAGTTGAGATGTGTTGGGATACAATATGTTCATCAAAGTCATTGCTGAAATGTCTACTGTACTGTGACGATCATTACCACCTTCAGCTAATTCATCATCTGATCATTTGAGAGATTCCCCACAGGTTCACTTGGTTGAAAAACGATATTCCACGAGAAATGCGGGATTGGAGTTGTTGGGATGACACCATGAGCCAGCCGTCAGCTTCAGGAAATTCATTAATGATTGTTTCGATACAGCATCTAGATGCAGTTTATAATTTTCCACAGTTGCATGTCTAGGATGCCGTGGGCATATCTGTTTCAATCTTCCGCTCATAGGTCACTTACAAGAGACTGAAGATGTTCCTGGATCAAATTAATATCGATATATTCATTCAAGAATATTTTCTGGTGTATGAATAATAGAGTTGAAATCATAATATAATTACAGCGTGAATTTTTTGGATACATCACATACCAATTCACGAATGGTATCGTTTAATGACTATTTGAGAATCGAGTTCCTTCATTCAAGCATAGTATGATATATTTATTTAGTAGTTACCATCAGCTATATATATATATATATATATATATATATATATATATATATATATATTATAATTTTCTTTTTTCACGTACATTTTAATTTCTGACTAAATCGGGATACGAATATATGACGAAAGAAGCCAGTAAATTTGAAAAGAACTAGTTCATGGCAACCCTCACCTTATCGGATATATTTATAGTGGTGTTTTTTCACTTCGATACCATAGAATACTTGAAGAATTTTTTTTTAAATTTCTTCCGTGATCTGTATATCAAGTGAAGCTGAAACGCTCAGAGTAAACAAATCCGGGACATGTCATGCGATGTCATCCGAAGAACGCACTATATGGTGGCGTTTCAACAGATCAAATTTGTTCAGATGTTAACGAGCGTGTAATGATGGTTATTATTCACGAGGTGAACTCCACCAAAACAAATCACCGAGAGAATAAAAGCCATCATACACGAGTAGAATACCTACTATACTTTATCCACGACTAATTAAAAAAAATTTGAAGTTATGTTGTTGGGATGATTTGTTATATCGCATAAAATTTATGAAAACACTATCATTTTATTCTGACAAATATTTCATAAAATATTCTTGTCTTGAGGTTTGAGTCAATTGTTTTGGATTCAAAAGCTATTTCGATATGACACGACATTCGTAGTTGCTGATAATTCAGAGTAGATGCTCCTTGCCTTCCCTTTTTTTATATGTTGGTTGAGAACTTAATTAAAAATATTTGGTAGTTTGTACGATAAGATTTTCAAAATCGATTTTTGGTAGCAAAACAATATAATATTATAGCTGAATCAAGCAAGTATTCGACAACAGTGAATAATGACTCATTATTCACTAGTGAATAATGGGTATCATTGAGGTCGAGCAAACAGTCGGATGATAGGTACATTATGTAATAGTCGTGGATGAAAATGTTTTTCTACACCCGTACTATAATAATAAACGTATATGCCCATCATTTGTCACATAATGAGACCCATTATGAAACGGATTGAAAATCTGTATCGTTATAAAAATTCTGTATCATAACGAGATCATTATTGAATATTAGATATTTATTCGATTGGAAATCCAATTTATTGGCGGAAGGCTACATTGAAAATTCAGATTTAAATCAGCACATCCAATACTATATTGAACTCTATCGAGACTAGCAATAATGAAATAAATCTAAATATTCATTCCACTTCCAGATAAGTGGGACCCACAATACAAATATTTATATAATCTCTAAAGTTTTTCAATATTCATCAGGTGTAGAAACAATAGCGTAGGCAACTCTCATGTAATGGTTATTACTTGACAGTTGTATAATATACTGAAATGATGAATATAAGACATTACAAAGAATCATATTTCCCATTCCACCTCAAAGTTGAGAAATACGTTAAAAAGTATTTTTTGTATTAATTACAATTTTTTTTTAGGTTTGCTCAAACGTCACGCTGTATCCCTGGCTCAGCTGCCGCCTCCAATAGAAAACGACGACGAAAAAGAGGACTTCTGCCTACCTCCCCCGCCGGAGTTCGGCGAGAACAATCCCAACTTCAACGAAGTGGTAGTGGCGCCCCCTCCCCAGTTCAGCGATCACCGCCAAGTGACCAGGGTGCGGATAGTGGGCGCCGTCCCCAAAGGGGCGGCGGTCACTACGCCGCCGAAACTGAAGCAAGGTAGACTACACAGTCAGTGATTTAACGGTTAATCGGTGTTGTTTTTTACAATACTCGCAAGAACTTTTTTACGATTTAATACTCAATTTTGATATTCGATAACATACGTTGATTAGGTAGTATCCGTACGCATTGAAGTTCCTCGGATGTGGGTTGTGATGTCAGCGGAGATGTGAACCACCAGGTTGACGGACTCTTGGGGGAATATTTAGTGAATTGGTCGGTCGCTAGCCCAGATAGCACAAAAAATTTCAAGGAACGTTCTAGAATCTCCCGAGAATCTTTGAGGGTACTCCGAATTTGCACGCAGCATACTGTGACGAATATTTCCTAGATTCCCTTGAAATATTCGAAATGAACTGTTTTGATCATGAAATAATCAGTTTGCATATTCAAAGTGTTCATCGATACCATTTGAGTGTTCTTATAAATAATATTACTACAAGAATAAAAATATTCGATGCACGCCCTCTGAATATTTGGGAATCACGTTCAGAATATTTTAGGAATAAGTACATTGTATTTCTGAGAACTAACATTTGACGTGTGACATTTCTATCGTGCTTTAATTGGGGTTTTGAAAATATTGGCTCTCAGAAGATCAATTATACCATGAGATTGGATCGTTGCCTCATCGGAAATGAATAGTTTGCACAAAATATCGTTAAGATCACTACATAAATGAACAAATAAATCATCGTTGACGTTGTGAAGTTGAATCTGCTTTCAATTTATTATAAAATCCGAAAATCGAGGAAAAGTATACAATATGTCACAGGGAACTTTCTAACATTCATTTGTGATTCTAGTTGAATATTCTTTTACCATTCTAAATCAGATGTTATGAGAAAATACCAGAGGACTATACCTAGAATATTCCTGGAGGATAACAATTTTTTTCAACATTCCTTGAATAGTGTTTGAGAATTAAATGTTCAGGAATTAGTAAATTACAACATTTTCAGAATGTTCATAGAACGTGAAACGTTTTCGGGGAAAGAATTCAATTGATGGATGAGTAGCCATCATTGTGGATAAAAGTGTTATTATATTTCGAATGAAGGTTAGAAAATCAATATCATTGTGTCGTACTCATTGATTTCATGAAGTTTATGAAGCTTTCTAAGCCTAGGTCTGGGTCTGAGAAACGACGTAGTCGCACACAGTGTTGGGAAAGCGACTATTTGAAACCATAAACTACTAATTCACAAGGAAATTCAGTGAAAAGTGAAAAATACGCATCCTTTTTTTAGGCAGTAGCTGCCAAATAATTGAAAACATGGAATTATTGGTGCGAATTGTCGAAACGCAATATTTTTCGTGGATATATATTTTTCTTCGATGAACGTATTCGTTGTTGTGAGGTTTGGGAACCGACATTTTCAACCATCGTATCATTTCCGGTTTGACCGTAAAGTCAAGAATTCATAATAAATTCGTATGTTTCATAAACCGAAAAAAATTTCAAAGACAACACAAGTGACAATTTTCTCGCCAAAATGGCTGTTGTTTTTTCAAATTTCATATGACAGCTGCAAAACAAAATTGATTGAACTGTTCTCGAACAAAACTCATTGACAAAATTTAGTTTTCACAAATTCTTCGAAATGGGTTTCGATTCTTCACTGCAGAAAATACATTTTGGTTTTGTTTGAGAATGCCATTTTCTTCAGTTAAATCTCTTCAACTTAGTGTTGTGATTTTTCAAACTTAATATAAAACTATTTTTTTTCATTATGGTAGAAGAAACATGAGATTATGAAAGCTGTGAATTAATAACTACTCCTGAAACTGAACCATTTCTTTGAGACATTTGAAAAAATCAATATTGAAAATGAATACCAAATAAAAACTTCATTCTTTGAAAAACTGATCAAATTGCGTGTTTTCTGTTTCACCCCAGGTTTTTGAGATGTTTGGAAAATGTTGTATCGAAGACGTTAAACAAATTCGGAATGATGCCAGCCCCACATTCATTTCTATTTTAATAATAAAGTAATACCCACAACCATTCTGAAAATGTGTAATTTCTTTGTGGTTGTTTTCATTCTCTTCATGATTATGCAAATGTTTCCTTGAATCATATCCACTTCCAAATGTTACACTGTGACTTTGATCATTAGGTAGATACCCTTTTTCGTTGTTGATAAATGTTTATACCAAATGTTGTCAAAAATCCAACTGAGTATTTCAGTGGGAAAATCTACTTTTAATTGTCATTTAAATTGGAAATGAAATGTTTCCAATCATAGTTTATCTGGATTAGTAAATTAAATACAACATATTTTCTTGAGCCCTGGAAAAATTCATCAGACTATTTGTTCATATATCTGCATTGAGGGTGAAGGAATTGAATTGAAAATATTCCTACTTCAAATTTATTTCTGTCAGTTGTTTTTTTCTTCTCTTCATCTCATTTATTTTTTGTGATCCCTGAGAGTGCGCTTAACTGGTTGGTTCAATCTCATAGCGCATTCTTTGGTAAGAACTCGTTCGATTTTTAACAGAACTCGGGTGTTATCATCCTTTAATATGTAGAGTGTTGGAAAAAGAAAGTAATACACTGACCCCCACGAATTCTACCAGAAGAATTTGCTATCATTTTAACACCTGATAAGATGCCATAAGAATGGGAATAACCAACAAAATTACTTGATAAAAATTTCCACGCAAGAAGAGTTTTAATCAAAGCACAGACAATACATTCGAAGAATTGTGAAGCTAATGAATAATTTTCATTCATATCGTTGTTGGTAATTTTGTCGTTTATTCTCACCAAGATTGAAAGTTTGGCAGAACATACGGACAAATATAAAGTTCATGTAAAACTCACCACTGAAGTATTATGTAGAAAGCATTATCAATTAGATGCTGATAAATGTATAACTATGGACAAACTATACTGATCACTGATTGTGTTATTATGCCTGATTTTCAAATATTTTTCGCCTGGTTTCGATACGGAAATCTTGAATTGTGGTATATGTAGATGCACCATCACCACAATTCGAAGTATGAGTATTTGAGATGGATATAATATATGCATGTATAAAATTTCAATGCAAGTAATTTTCTTTTAAGATTAAATTAAATTTCATCACCTCCCGTACGAATACTTTTAATAAACAGATCATCTAAGAGTTTTCATTAAAACAAATTTGGTACATAAAAATAAGAAAATTCTTGAAACATACAGAACTAATGAATCTCAATTTCAAACTAATACTGAATAATGAAAGGCTAGCCTAGCTTTCGTTCATTCGTTGATAACAAAACCCCAAATATAATTTATATTCGTAAGTTACTAGATATACATTTCGTTAAACGAAGTGAAATATTATAGATGTGTGTCTTCAATGTCCATCTTCAATATTTCCTTGGGAAATACGTTTTACATGTGATTCTTCTCAGAATGAGGTAGGGTTATTGAGTGATGATTCGATTTGTCACTCAAAAGTACCCAGGAGTAGTGCCAAAAGATCTGGCGATTGCTTTTTAAAAGAGTTGCAGGTTGTTCAGAGTGCAATTTATACATTCACAATGTGACTACTAGAAAAATTAGTTGTTTTAATTGTAATGTAACGATATTAAAAAAGTCCGTCATTCACCTTATAACCATCCTGCCAAAAAGTATATTATGATGAATTATATTTTTGGAATTATCGATGTATTCGTATATTGTTCTCGATTTGTGTCTCTTGACTGTCACATAGTTGTTTTCAAAAAATTCCTTGCGATGATATATTGAAGAAGAACATAAACATTGAACTTTTATTATTGTTTCGAAACGTTTTCGAAAAATTCAATCAAACTGAACTCATTCAGATTTAGAACATCAGAAAGAATTGTCGATTTATTTGACAGATGATGATTATCAAGACTGGTTCACATAGTTTGAAATTCAAAGTTTGCAATGTCAATATCTATATTCAAATTCCTGTTTATTTCTGAATGACAAAGTTTGATGTTCATATTTCATTGTTGAAGATATTTTGTGTTATTTTCTTCAAAATATTATCTTAGACATCCTTCAAAATGAATACCAAATCACTCTTATTATACCTAGAGTATAATTATTATAATTACGAAGTTTTTCTGGGTTGTTTTTGTTAGTTGAATCCCCATATATATGGAAACTGAATGCGATTTCTACTGATTGTTGCACATGAAAGCTTTTCAGAATGGATATTGTGACTTCTGGAATTGATATTCAACTTGAACTTTGGGTATAAGTTCTCGTTGATAAGTTCAAATGTGATTAATATTTTCCGTTTCAGATCTCCAATACTCACCTAAAGTCATTATTAATTGGAACTCACACCACTGGGATATGACATAATTGAAACATTACATTTCATATCTCTATATCGATTGCTTTCATGTAGAAACCGATGCATTTCATGTTGATTATGAAGAATAGTATCCGTTCAATCTTACCAGGATGTTTATATATTTAAATATTGTATTTCATGATTTTGTATTATTGTGTTACTTGATTTGTAAGATATGCTCAAATATTCACTGTCCACAGTTTACTTGTTAGTTTAATGTAAATATAATAAAGGGGTATAGTTACTGTATGAATCTCATTGTACAGTAACTGTTTGGATCTATTACAACTACTAAATGTTTAGTAGTTCTAATAGAAATATTACTGAAGGTTTCTAATACTGTGTAAATATCTTTTTTGTGCCTATTTATTCCACTGTAGCATCAACATATGCACATCTATTAACTGAATCATAGTGTTTGTTGAAAGAATGAATGATTTTTTTTTTCAAGAATCTCATGTTATTCCAGAGTTACGTTTTGTTTATTGATCATTCCATTTGGAAACAATCTGCTTGTGAATTTGAACAAAACTTCAGATTACAGTCTGATAAATTCCATATTCCACTATATCTTGTTTGAAAGATTATTAATTTTATTTTATTCCCCAGAGTATCTCGATTACTTCAGTATTGGTCAACGTTTGAACTTTTGTTCGAATCAGATTTTGGAACTGTCTGAATCAGCGGTTCGATCGAAAGTTTTGTTATGATTCTTTTTCGTATTAAACTGTATTGCAATAGCTTTTTGTAAATAAACATAATATTTAATATCGAATAAGACTTATATATGTGTTTTATTTCTTATTACATTATCGAAAATTGATACTATTTGTATTCGACAACGCGTTATGCTACCTGAATTAGAGAATGGAAAAATGAATACTTCATTTACCAAGTTTACAGTGTGAACAGTATCAATTTCTTCTGAAAATTCTCACTTTTTTAGCCAAGTGTAAGGTCGAGTGCGAATAATATCAATTTTATGTAATTGATCTCTGGTAAAAGTTTGTACTGTTATACCAAAAGTCCCAATCTTGCGCCAGTGAAATATATAATTCATTTTCGAGATATTTTTGTTAATATAGATTTTCATCAAGTATCGGCCAGTTCAATTCAAAATTTCATCAGTATCAAACTAGTATTGGTTCGGACTTCCATTGTCTATATAATTAACTGTATTGAAACCTGTTGAAAAAATCCTGATAAGAAACTCAAATCGAAAAAGGCAAAAAGGTCGAAACGGATTTTTTGGACAGAGAATGATAAATGAAGGTTTGATTGATCGAAGGAAATAAAAATATTGGATAATAATAATAAATACAGAAATATGAATCAATATGAACAACTGTTGAAACCAAGTTTTAAGTTTACTGTCGTCACGGCGCGACCTAACCTAATTACTAAAACAATTTCCCATAGAATAAGGAACATTGAATACTTAACCTTCGAGAATAGATATCAGTAATACAACGAATATTTGGGTAAAGGTTAGCTTCATTTTCGAATAATATCCTATGTAAGATTGACATACTCCAAATTCAGATCTGCCATATAAAGTTTAATATTGAAAGAATCCAACATAACGATACACCTGGAGTTGTGAGAAGAGCAGTTCGAACATTTTTGAAATTCACGCCAACAACCGAAAAACAATGTTTATTTTCGCAAGTTGTAGTACACCTATTCAATTAGTACATCGTATGGTTGTTTCGAAACCTGTTATTCAATTCATTCGTACGAATGTACTGATGATGCCTACTCAGTAAATATTTCGAAGTTTCACCAGTTCAAAATTTATTTTCCAAAAATGGCACTAGCATTCACTTGAACCGAAAGGGGTTACGACAGAAGGGTGGGACAACTGGAATAAAAAGGGTTGATCATGATGTATTGCGGCATCTGAAAACGTATGGTATGTGGACAGTGCTGCTCCTTCTCATACGTGCCATGACAGAAGACTATTTTCAAATTTTGTTCCCATTAGTAACCAAAGAGTTCGATGGCAGTCGATAAGATGAGCAATATCTTTGTTGAAGGTACAGTCAAACTCAAAGTGAACAATGGCAAAAATGGAATGAAAATTATTAACTTAGAAAACATACTTCATAGAAAACACACTTTATATACCTGAAATCAAAACAAATTTGAAATCTATTTCCGAAGCAGCGTGTAATGGAAAATAGAAACGATTTTCAGCTGACTGTGCAGAAGTAGTCAATTCCGAAGAATAAATAATCCTGCGAGCGCAAAGAAGAGGAGAACTTAATTATATGAAACCCCTTCGAGGATTCAGCTGCTTTAATCAAAATACAACAGACCAGTGACTTAAAGAATGTTCGCTTGCAAAATTTGCATCGAAAGCCAACAAACCACAAGCAGTTATAGTCGGAATGGACCTGATCAGTGACTACGGGTTCGCGTTCGACAATGCTGGATGTTTAAGTCAGTTGAGTATTAGTAAGCCAATTATAAGCGGCTATAGTAGTTGTATTTTATAGTGACGTTAATAAAAGTAGTTTAGTGTTGTTTGGAGTATTATTTGGTGAACGAACCTAGGCAAAATCGTAACAATATTCTTTTTCATGAAATCATTTCAGAGATGTACGAGTTGCCACTTTTTCCAGTTGATAAATGAGCTGTATCAATTCCATAATTATCTGTGGTACATCCGACGGTTCTTTGATATTTTTGATAACTTTGATAACGTAATTTCTGAAAGGTCGCGTTCAGTTTCATATATAATGAGAATTTCCAAAATTCTTGGTATAGACATGAGATATTATCATTCATTAGAGCTGGGTAATCGCACGTTAAAAGGTAAGGCCTCGTTGATCCATTGCTCGCACAAGTTTCGACTTCTGAGGGTTGACGTTCGTCAGCTGGTTAACGGAAACGAACAATTTTAGAACAATTTTAGAACAATTAGAGCGGATCTCACTTTAAAAAAAGATACAACAAAGCCTCGGGGAGGCTAAAGACAAAAGAGACCCACTGTCAGCAACAGGGGGTTTATAGCATACCATGCACCTGTGGGAAGGTGTACATCGGTACCACCAAGAGATCTATGGAAACTAGGCTAAAAGTGCATGAAAGAGACTGCAGACTAGGGCAAACTGACAAGTCAGCTGTGGCAGAACACGCACTCAGTGGGGGAAACCACAGGATTCTGTTTGAAAACGCGAAACTCATTGCCCCCAACCATAGTCGACTGATAAGGGGGCAAAAGAGATCCACAAACATACGGATATGGAATTCCATTTTGAGAAGATCAAACATAGCATATAACATACCTGCAGGTGGTGCGGCAATTAATGCTGGTGATACTTCTCCGAATCCAGTAATTACGGCAATCAGTATAAATGAAAATTCTTCGAATCCCGGGAAAGTAATTATCACTCCAGGGTATCTGAATCCATATTAATATGCTTCACGAAGTCGTATTACCCAGTCATCAGAGTCTACCCCAAGATGTATGAGCCTCTGAAGAAGCTAGCCACTCGCGACAGCGAAACGTCATGGAGAAATTACAAAAAGCGACAGCCTTCAAACCCGAACCAAAGTAGTGAAACTGAAAACCTCAGCCGCGAAAGCCTTTACCATTTTGAACTTATAGGTGATAGAAGTTCAACCACACTCCCTTATAAGGTTCGAATGTCATCTATAATCGCAGGCAATACATCTACAAAAGAGCAATTAATGCAGAGAGCATCGAAAATCATGAAGAGAATGCACGTATAACTAATACTAAACTTCGCTAGGAAAGTCTCTATGTTATGGGGATGGTCGTTGCTTCCCAGCAGACGCAGTCTACCACTTCTCTCTCCTCTTGTTGCAAAACTGATGCGGTAGGCATCAAGATCGTTGGGGAAGTTAATCAAAACCTCCAAATATACAACCAAAAAATAGAACGATGCTACTACTGATACAAAGTGTTATTGCCTACTGAGCGGGGAACGATTCAAAACGCGAAATATTTTGCGATGCCCAAAACGGCTTCAAATCTGGTGATTAGCTACTCTCTCATGTACGGGAAAAGCCATCTTATAATTATGATATTTCTTTTCCGTAGTGATTTCAATTTCATGAAAAATTTGATTTTCACATAAATACTACAACGTTTTATATGAGGACTTTCAAGGAATATCTCCAAATTAAATTCTTTCAGCATAACTGAGATGCAAATTTGAGCTGGTAAAATGGTTTTCTGGGGATCTATATAACCTATTGGAAAATTATACTGACGAGGGTTCAGATAACATCATGTGCTATATACATATATGTCGCAGCTATATGTCTAGTTTAATTTCTCCTGAATATCTACAGCCGAAGAATATCAATGCCAGAACATTCAATAATCAACGTTCTCAGCATGTAGGTTGAAAAAAGAATATCCTCAAACTCGAGCAATATTTTCAGAATATTCGAAAACCCTTGTACCATACATTCAGTATATTATTCGACTGTACTTCCAATAAAAATTGTTTTTAATATACGATTGAAGATTGGCAGTTCAAACATATATGGTACATATAAATGATGCGCATGATATGATAGGAGTATGCATAGCATCTGCTCGTTCTGAAAAACAATATACTAAGTATACCAAACTAAGAATGTGAAATTGTTATCTGGGTGGCATACTCTTGAAAAGTGATTCAATCATTGTTCTCCATTTCTAGCAAAACAATAATTTCTCATCAACATTGAAACTTCGTTAAATGAGCTTCTCAGAATCAAGTATTCAACGTAGACAACTGCAAAGTATAACAATAACAGTTTAATCAGTTCGACAAAACTTAATCCTGGTGTTTGACAATGTGATAGGATTTATCTTTGAAATTTCTGTTCTTGATATGACAAAAGAATCAACATCTATTCAAATGTGTATTTTTATTATCGCTACAGTACGATTCATACGTTATTGAGTTGATGGTAACTTTTATGAATAAACATTTATAATGATAGTTGCAATATATTTTTTGTATGTCATTAGTTTAGTACGAAGCCAAATAGCATTTCCAGAGATAGAACAGTTAATTAATAACACAAACCAATTGGAAAATATTAGTTCTATCCCCAATATAAGTGAAAAATGTGCCAGACAGTTAGAAGTGATTTCCGTGAACAGGGATATCTTGACAAAAAGTAAGTTCATTCAAATGCACAAAACCTTTATGACATACACCATGAAAATTTTTCAAATCAATTCAAAAACTGTTCGTCCACGTTTCCGAAAACTACCATAATTAGAACTGAGTTACAAGTGATATATGTGTAACTACAATGGAGTCACATCATAGGGGCGACCGGATAAATAGTTGATTTCAAAAATGAATTTAACCAAAAGTACTTAGAATGAGTTAACGTCAAACCAATTCTAGCTATATCAAATACATATGGAAAACAACAAACTCATTTCAGTTTTTACTGATCAGAATAGATTCTGGTCAATTTCAGAAATAAAAACTACTTGTTTATATTTATTTGTAGAAAAACTATACCTTGCAAAAATAATTTTAAGGTGATGACCAGGCAAAGTGCATGTGGAAAAATCGAAATTTCATGACTCTAATGTAGTAAGACGACATTAACAAATCACCCCTAGACTTCAAACGAAAGATGTGCTTTGAACTCAGTGTGCGTTGCCATCAAACTGGAGAGTTGATTTTCAAACAGCTGTGTATGACCACTGTGCATAAGTGACAATATGTCGATTCACAAGACGCTATTATTATTGTGACACGGTTTTCCTTCCGCTAGCTCTTCCAAACGCACACATCCAACAGAATATCTAGATTTTCAACGGAACTATTTCAATCATAGACATGAAATATTTGGAACGGGCATAAGGAATAGAGCATCTATCTTCAGACTGAAAGAGATGCAATACTGTGGTTGGCTATATAACTAACATGCCGGTAACGTCTCTCATTTCTGGCTTGAGAATGTATCCCACGTATTTCCCACGTACCTACATGTAATATTTTTTGAAAAAATCAACTATTATCATTTTAGATTATCTCAATTCTATAATACATGTACTGATTAGATTTCCTCATTCTCAAAGGCATACTTCATTCGGCTTAGATTTTTCGTATTCTGATTGAAAGGTGATGCCATTATATCAAATTATTATACTTATTGATTCATTTCTGTTCAGGTATTTGCTAATTATTCGATTCACTTCAGTATTCTTGGGGCCAATTGCACTGCTCTATTTCATGAACGTTTAAGCTAGGATGGGTTTATCAACTAAGGAACAAGGAATCTGATTGGCAAATCGATAGCAACAAACCTAGTTGACATAAACCACAATTGAAGCCAAGTGGTACAATTGGCCCTTATAATGAATTGACTAGTAGAAGAACGAGTAAAAATTCCACTCCTAGAATTAAATCCAGAAGTTTTCCGCAGAGGAATTTCTTCATTTCTGTATTTAGATTTATTCTTAACAATTCATGTGCTTCCACTTCTTATGAAAACAATCACAGAAATCGAATGTTTTTATTTGTTTTTACCCAAGTACATACTTACTCAAAGGCTTTTTCACATTTAACATTTAGAACTTTACTTTTTTCTCGAGCGTAGACCCTTGGTGTGCAGTACGCCTATCTCTCATTGGCAATGGTTATTTCTGTGTCTGTAGTTGTATAATACAAATCTCAAACAGGAATACCACATTGTCTTCATTCGGTATGTGGCATAGCAACTTTACTAAAATGTTCTTTCGTCTATAATTTCTTGATTTGAAGATTTCTTTCTGCCTTTTCACAAGCATGTACCACTCCAATAATCATTGCATACTGAATATATCAAAATTTCAAAATGTTTCAGATAAACCTTGCTTGTGAATTGTTAGGTGCTTCCGGGCTTCTGAGCCGTGGTCCACAGGTTTTAGGTCCTGACGTTTCATTTGCATCTGAGGCAGACATTCTCAAAGGCTTTAAAACCTGTGGACCACGGCTCAGAAGCCCGGAAGCACCTAACAATTCATTAGTTGCCGGCCGTGAAAGTCTTCAATCTTTGATGACACCTTGCTTCGTTATTATCATTCGGAACGCCTCAATTAAAGGCCCTCAAAAATTGCACCTCAATGCAGAAAATTCTTCATTCATTTTCCATTATCAGAAAGACAAATATATCTTATTATCTCAATTCACCTTTTCCACAGATTACTTCAAGGATATAATGTAGAGCATGTTCTATCATCTTTTCTGTAGCATTGGATAAACCTGGACTCAATTTCATAGTTTTTCTTCTCATTGTTCCACAGGAATCAAATTAATTACAGAAAACGGAACTTTTTTCACTAATTGCCTGAATAGCGTCTATTCAAATATCACTAGCACCTACAAAAACAGCTACAACGGACTAGCAACAATGCAGCGTCTCAATTCTAAAGATCTAGCAATGTTGGTATGCCCTTTATTGTTGACTGGAATGCCATGCCTGGTCTGAATGTGAAAGTACACATACCAATCTCATCTATAAACATACCATTGTAAAAAAAAATTAAACTTACCTACTCACATTCTTATTGAACAAGAGGTCCATATGATTATTCTGCATGGCAAATGTGGATATATAATTAAAGAAAAACAAAACATTCAAGCACAGAAATATCAGTTTATGTTGCTCGAAAAGCTCAAAACCCGTTCGTTCCTATGTTTTATGCTCCGTACAATCAATGATCAGCTGATCTCTTCTCAGTCTCTACTCTTAGTCTCTACTCCACCCATGAATAAACGAACTCAGCTGCAGATGACCTGCCGAAGGCCAGATAACATCAGTATTTTAAGTTTATAAAACCAGTTCTGAAAATGGAGGAGTCCGCGTTGATACATACAATCAAGTGGCTATCATCTCAGTTCCGTAGCCATGGTTCCTGAGAGTTAAGGTGGTTTATGCACCAGTAATTTTCACTTTGAATTTCATTCATACTTCAACTTTGTAGTTCTCACTGAGAAAATATTTGTATATTATGCAGCGGTTCCTCTTCGGTGGGTCATACAGTTCTACTGTCATTGTCAATCGCTCTATACTTTGGGCATACGCAGAAGCAATCCACACTCTCACTTCATGAAGTTGAATACTCTGTATTTGAAATTAAATTGAAAATGTTGAAATTCATCACTGAACATAAAATGTCTATCTTTCGTTCTAAAAGTGTAAGCGATAATTTGGGTGAAAATTATCAATGCATTAATCTCATGCTCGACTTCTGAAATGTTTCTGTTAGATGCCAAATAATAAACGACAACTAAGATCACTTTTATACATAGAATACTACTGCTTTATTGGGATAAATATTCGGATGGGGCTTAGGGTAGTATTTTATAAAGTGAGCACGACGACAATTCAGGACGTAGACATTATTTAGAACCAGAGATTATATATACTTTCAGTCGTCACATACGAGGAGCAGGTCTCACCATAAGATCAGTCCCAGTCCAATCCCACTTCTGACCACATTATAATTTCTCAAATGTTCGATCTATAGCTGAATTCAATCACCAATTTCCAGTGATGGATGCATCGGCCAAATTTCCATACTCGGGAATGCTATATGCCGCTAGAGTAGAACTTGGAAATTTCGATGAATGTTTGTCCATTGAGCATAAATACAATGGTGGTAGGATTCTAGGAAAATACTGTTTATCAGGGATATTTCTGCCTGACTTCGAAGACTTGGGGAACATAGAGGTAAATTCAACTTGTAGTTCTTTTACATATGTCAGTGATAAAATTATTTGTTTTATGTCATTCCTGTGGATGTATTTAATTTTTTGATTGAATAATACCAATATGTTAATAATCAATTGGAGGTAATTAAATATGCAGTTCGAAATATTGAATCAAAAAATGATTCCTGTTCAGAGGCTTAAACCTATAGGCAATGGCGAATGCTAAAAAATGTCAATTTTGTGTTTTTCTATAAACATTTTCATAACTCCTGAGCTGGCCCTTTTTTTTCGAAATTTGTTTTTTCATTCTGGGAAGCGGTACATGAAGTGAATGAAGTTTTTCAATAATGTTTTTTTATATATATATATTCGCTCTACTGGACATTCTTACGAGTGCGTCCAGAAAGTAGAGCTTTGTGCGGCAAGGGTCGGTCAATTATCTCTGGGTGATCTTAGTGGTTTTTGGTAGCGTATTCACTATTTCAACTGTAGGGAAACCCAGAAAAACCCACAGTGCTACAGGATCGGTCGCTGTATACGATCGACCTATAAGGATTGGTATCTAAGAAACCAACAATTGCCTCTCGCACCAAGCCAGGCAAAAAATTCTGCCTCGACCGTGGATCGAACCAGCAGTGATATAGTCTTATAGTATATACGACAATGTTATATGTTTTCACATTATACAATTTTTTAGCATGTTTCTCAGCATCCCTTGAGCATTATCCGACAAATATATATGTTTCAGTTAGGCCATCAATTAGCCACTTGTACTCCTGACGCTTGTTCAGCTGAAGACTTAGTGGCTGTTGGAAAGGTGCTATATCCAGATGTTCCTCTGTTTTTCATCGATGATTTTTGTACAACTATAGAAACAGGACGGGATTTTGGTATCGGCAGCATAATTATGACGTAAGATATTCTGTTAGAATAAAAATGGATTATTTTACTCGTAAGCATCATTCAATACGTTTCAAAATCGCAAAGATATCCCGAAATAACCCAGTTAGCAATATTGAAGATTTATAAGAATACAATGTAAAAATATTTTTCAGCGTAATTGGAAAAAAATATGATTCCTCATTAAGCAAAAGCATGATGTACCACAACAGAGTTTATTTTTATGTTTTCCTGAAAGAGCTCGGACCTAAACGTATCAATATATATGAATGCATATTCAGTAAAGACAACACGCTTGAATAAAAAGTCATCTGTGCAATTTTGGTGCACAAATAAAGTTTTGGAAATTATTTCCTTCATTTCGAAAAATTTGATGACGAAATTGAAGTCTAGGAAACCAAAACACAGAATTAGGCGATAATTTCCTTCAATGCGAAAAACTGATGAAGAGGTTGAAGTCTAGGCAACCAAAATACATAATCAAAGCGATAATTCTTCTTCCTAGGAGTGACAGCCATGAAATAAATGAAATAAACATTTAGGTGTTATTTATTCTCGACACATTCGTAACTAAGAAGGCCTAGTTATCATATCATTATCATATTCTCACTTACTGGCGTGAAATAATATTGAACCAACTATGAAATCAAATATTCGAATATGATTCTGACTTCATATCATAACTTTGCATATCTGAATGCTCGTACAGAAATGCACAAGTTCACACTGACGTAGTGATTATAACAGTGAATGTGATATTGACAAGGATCTGTAACTGACTCCTTCTCTGATGACAAAACTCAAATCATCATGAACAAATGAAATTCTCCCATACAATATACAGTCACAAGAGACAGATATTCCAAACGAATTGACTCCACTTTCAGGAAAATGTTACAACTATCCTTCAATTCAATCTTCTCCTCGAATACCAAAAATGTATCTTAACAACTAATATAAAGAAGTGAAGTTACTGACTTTGTTCGTTCGTATGTTTGTTTGTTGTTTGCCAAATATACTTTTGCTGAGTAAATAAGTATTTTCACAATCTGCGAGATTTCCAATTATGATCTGAAGTCTGCAACTAGTTTTATTTGTAGTTGAACCAATAAAACTTCTTTCTAGACTTCTCAAGGTAAATACCTCAATAAATCCATTCACAGTCATCCGAATATGTGCTTGTTTCTAATCTATTTTTGGATTGGCAAGTAGCCTATTGTTCACACAGAATAGGAGGTGGTCGGAAAAGACGTTTGCTGACTTTTAAGCACCCTCCTGACTTCATTATATTCTTGTTTGATACGTCATTAGTGTGTTTAGGTCCCTCCACCAACGTAGACAATGAGCAATGATTACATAATTAGAGAAAGACATCTGAAAATGATTGAGGATGTGTAAAATAGTAAGAATGGTTAGAAAGGGATTACCCCTTTCATTTCGCTTTCAGTTTAGTGTTGAGAAATTAATTTAAATAATTAGTAGTTAACAGACGAAGTAGGTATTATATCAAACCAAGAAAAATCTTTTCGGGTAGTTTTGCACTACCTCAGATTGTAATATTAGCCCGGGAGCCAGCTGCCATTTTTCATGACCGAAATCAAAAAAGCTAATATTTTTCAGTATGGTCCATTCAGTATTGCTAGTAAACGAAGTGACCCTCTGCTTGCGCATTTGCGGTGGGTATCCGCGGCAGCCACCCACACACGTATAATTATAAAAAAAAAACATATATCAAGAAAGCTTAGACTTTGTTTGTAGGTTTATGACGGTCTGAAAAAACGGAAAAAGTAGTCAGCTGATTTTATGGTGGGGGGTTGTACGTCAGCTTCTCGCCGAAACATGCGAAAAATATGCGACGAGTAAAATAATACTAAGAAAGCTGTAATTTGGGAAAGTGATGGTCGACTTGAACAGTTTCACGAAAAAAATAGTTCGCTAGGTTTTTCGCGGTGGAAAAGTGGTCAGCTGACGATTGAAAGATACAGCGCACCACTATGCGTGCGGGCGCGTGGCATCCTTCACTGTATCAGCTGAGCACTTTTCCAGTGCGAAAAGCTCAGCGGACAATTTTTTTCGTGTAACTCTTACATATAACTATTAGTTTACGAAGTTATAGCTTTCTTGATTTCCGATAACTATTGATTTTTATTGATAAATTAGTGCGTATATGCGCGCGGGAGCGTTGCGACTAATATCACGGAATCAGCTGCTTCTCTCTCACGCTGAGTTATACCTTTAAATATGTATACATGACAATATAAGTAGGAAATACGTATACATCAAAATATAAATAATAAACATTTGCACATGCATATGCCAGAAGTAAATATTTATGAATACAGAGATGTATAGCTAGCCCAGCTGAGAACCGTCGCTATCTGTAAACAGTTTATAGTTTGAGAGTTTCCCTTTTTTCTCCCCCTACAACGTCGCTGGGTCTGGGTCCGGAGGCGACTACCTGCAGATGAGCAGGGTATGCTCCGAAATTGCTACTGACGCCAAGCCAAGATCGAACTGCACCAACATTTGCTTCGGACAATTTACATCGCCAATATTTGGGCCCTTGCGCATATTGCTGTTCCAGCTAAATTGCAACCGACTGATTATGGCTGGAGAGAAGAGGACAACAAATTTTTGTTTAAATGGTTCGACGGTGAACAGCTACCGTCTTCTCTTGGCGATATTACCATCGAGGAAGAAAAAGAAAGTACTACAGGTCAGAATTATACTTCACTATTTCCTTATTCAAGTGTAACATTTGGATTAGTTTTATTATTAATTTGAAAATACAGTTGAGAAACAACTTTCTATTACAATGTGCACTCTTTTTATAAACAATATATTCTAATTCATTTCAAAATTTTGATCTTGCATTATTATATTTATTATATTATATATAAAAATGAGAAAACTTTTGTATGCAATTATTTTTTTCTTATATCATAGATGACGATCGGATGCCGATGGTCGATATGGATTTTAGCGACCACGAATGCGAGCAAGAGTTTGAGGATGACGTCGATGATGACGAGGAAGACTGATGATGACATGTCTCACCTCATACATATCGGAAAATTAATCCAAATTGTTGATTATTTTTGTCAATGAACACGTTAAATATAATTACATATTCGAATATAATCAATAGCATAATTAAGTGTGAGAGAGAAGCAGCTGATTCCGTGATATTAGTCGCAACGCTCCCGCGCACATATACGTACTGTTTTATTAATAAAAAACAATAATAATCGGAAATCAAGAAAGCTATAACTTCGTGAACTAATAGTTATATGTAAGAGTTACACGAAAAAAATTGTCCGCTGAGCTTCTCGTACTGGAAAAGTGCTCAGCTGATACAGTGAAGGATGCCAGGCGCCCGCACGCATAGTGGTACGCTGTATCTTTCAGTCGTCAGCTGACCACTTTTCCACCGCGAAAAACTCAGCGAACTATTTTTTTCGTGAAACTGTTTAAGTCGACCATCACTTCCCCAAATTACAGCTTTCTTAGTATTATTTTACTCGTCGCATATTTTTCGCATGTTTCGGCGAGAAGCTGACGTACAACCCCAGACCATAAAATCAGCTGACTACTTTTTTTTCGTTTTTTTAGACCGTCATAAAACTACAAACAAAGTCTCAGCTTTCTTGATATTTCTTTTTTTTAATTATAATCATACGTGTGTGGGTGGCTGCCGCGGTTACATCCACCGCTACCATGGAAGATGACGTTCACTTCGTTTATTAGCAATACGAAATGACACTAGCCACAAATTTCAGATTTCTTGAAATAATTCACTCAAAATGGCAGCTGGCTCCCGGGCTATAATAACCTAGCACAATCTGCAAAAATTGAGAACTCATATAGAAATATATACTCACAAGTGTAGAGGGGCAGATTTTCAATCTTCCCTGAGAAGTTTCTGTTTCAATCGAAATCAGTTCCTTCTAAATGTAGCACGTCTTATTAGTCGGCCACTTCTCGTATAACGTAAATTTGACCATCACAAAAATAAAAGAACTAATAAGTATGAAAAAAAAAAACTAATCAACGCAGCAACTTCCCGGGAAGATTGAAAATCTGTCCTGAATTTATAGATTTCGATATTGATTGTTGATTTTTCAGATTGTGGTTTCTAACCGAAAAAACTACGAAAAACATGTTCATTACCTACAGAATAATTACTAGAAGGATGAATCAATAACTAATCCTAGTCTCCAGATTTGATATCAGTTTTCTTCTCCTGAAGATGCTAACCTTGTTAGCGAAAAGCGCGTCGAGTGCGAATAATAGCAATTTGGTGTTAGGGTAATTTATTTCTACAAAAGCAAGAAATCGAACAATATAACCCTAAAAAATATCACACACTCTATCGGACAGGGACGAAGAAGATATTCTTCACAAAAACATTTTCAACAACTTCGACTTCGAATCAGTTTCCAGAAATGAAACGTTACCCATCGATCAGCCATTTTTAGCCACAGTATCTAACTATTTTTGACGATGGTTGCTTTCGCCAGTGAAAAGGTGAATTCTTTCTTCTCTTCATATCCGCAGTGTTTTTTTGTAAAAATTTTCGATAAAAGAAACGTAGTTCATTCCTACTGTTCAATCAAGATCAATAATGACCCTCTTCTTCAATCTAGAAAGAGATGACCAGAAGATTTTTTCAACTTTTTTTTTCCAGAACAGTCTTCTCTCTAGTCATATTGGTAATGATACTAAGTACCGCATATGATGTCTTCTTATACAAAACTGAAAGAGGTGAGTATTTAAAAGTAACTCCTTTAGTTTCATCTCAAAACTGTCGAAGAGGTTGCTTCGAAGACGTGACTTATTTCTATTGTGTAAGATGACGGTGGTTGTCCAGATACCCTTTTTGGACATTTGATTTTAGACACCATAGTAGAATTCAGAAGTGTCTTCAAGGTTGCTTCTTTCTTGGGATTGTAATCCCGGGATCCCGGAAGAAAAAATTGGTCGGGATTATGGAAAGTCAATCCCGGGAATTTCGGGGTCAAAAATAAGTATTTTTTCTAAATATATTTTTCTGAAATCGTCATATTGCCTATTCCTAATAACTTCATTACGTATGGAGTTATATTCCATTTTATTTACGTTTTGATTGAAACCAGATTCTTATACGGAATTTCAACAGTTTTTTAGTAAGAAATATATTCCATGATCAATCCCGGGATTGAAAAATTTCGATCCGGAAATCCCGATTCACTGATTCCGGTACTTCTTTCTTCTCAGATGGCACATATTTCTAGGTACCGCCCTATTTTGGTCTTTTCGGAGTCAAAAGATCCTTTTTGAAAAAACATATTTCGATGTCATATTTTCGAGGTTTCTCCGTCAGAATCGTGGAATTTTGGTTCCGATTATTTATCTTCGCAGTATCTCACCTCAAAATGAGGGCAAGATAAATAACAACTCGTACCTTTTCACACGATCATTATTTTTGTGGCATGAGAGTTTTGTCAAAACAAGTATTCGTTTATCCATTTGATAAACAGTCTAACGAGTGCGCCCATCAGGCAGAGCCTTGTGCGGGCAGGGGTCGGTCAATTATCTTCTCTCCCCAAGCGCTTTTGGGCCCCCAGGAAAACTCACAGTGCTACCGGGTCGGTTGGTGTATTCAATCCAGATATTCCATCCACCAGCATTTGGATCTAGGGAACTAACAATCGGGTTGGGACATGGTATCAAAAATTAGTTCGAAACTACTCTTATTAGGTAGAGTAGTCACGAAAAACAATCATACCGTCAAAAAAAAAAAATAAGTCATTTAGTTTTATTTAAAAAAGACCTCAAAAATCGAGAGCGCTCGAAATGGAATTTATCTAGCGTGACGTCACGATACTGTTGGGACTCGGAGCGGCACGTTCATCAGTCTGCGCCAGCGTTGCCACAGCTACTCCGTTCGGAGTAGATCTACTCCCATTGCATGTGTTTTACTCCGCTACCCCAAATTATCGAAATCTACTCCGCTTTGTAAGTGTGTCTATTTTGTTAAGAGTTTCGTTTATTTTATAGGAGGTTTATTTATTTTTGATCTCAGATTTTTTTGACACATAGCGTAGTTATATATGAAATATATAACTACTTCACTCCTCGACTTCAAAACCTATTTGGTTTTGGTTTCACCGCCAAAAATACCCGATTTTACCTGCACGCTATTTCAAAATTCCCGCATTTTAGCCCTTTCCATACCTAGGCTTTCGAAACTCCCTTTTCTCCAAACACTCGAAATTTTTCCAAGAGGAATGACATAATGATGTGATACATTGATAAAAATAAAGTTTTATTTCATATAACAAACAGAGTACAAAAAAACAAACATTAAAATAAAAAATGAATAAACAATACAAAAATCATCTTTATATAACAAAAACAAATATTCCAAAATATATTCCAAATGAAATAAAATAAAGAAGGTAAAATCAGAAAAAATAAATAACTCTAGGTAACACAGTCATATATATATATATATATATATATATATATATATATATATATATATATATATATATATATATATATATATATATATATATATATATATATATATATATATATATATTTCAAGAGAAAATCAGTTCCAGATTTTGTTTTTCGACATTTCATCAGTTGGTTCGAAGTTAACCACACCCCCAAACGACGATACCCCTTCTTTGGTGAAAAGAATTGATTTTATTGTGTTTGTTTCTAGCTTATTGCGATGAGTGGTTTTTGTATTCGTTAAGACACTGACCCTTTCTACTACTACCTTATCCATAATTATAATCCTTATATTGTGAATTCCGTGTTCCGTGATTCTGATTTCCTGTCATTCTAGTTTCTTTCTAAAGGGCAAATTTCAGGCCACAAGCCGTGTTCTTCCAATCTTTTCTCAAAATGTTGACAATGTTTTATGTTTTCCCAAGCTCTTGGAATTGCCCCCATTTTACCCGCAAAATTCAAATACCCGCAAAATCGCCCTCATAGCTCAAAAATGCCCGCATTTCGGGTAATTACCCGCCAATCGGCAACACTGGACGAAAGGCCCAACAGTATAATGACGTCACGCGCTTTCTCCCATTCGTAGAAGCGTTTTGAAATCCGGGGTTTTCAAAACGCTGTAGCACTCTCAAAAATG
Organism: Zygogramma bicolorata; assembly: GCA_032362365.1. NCBI lineage: Eukaryota > Metazoa > Arthropoda > Insecta > Coleoptera > Chrysomelidae > Zygogramma > Zygogramma bicolorata. Next base: position 274,848 of record JAVJAQ010005464.1, read on the forward strand.
ATGCGAGAGATTAGGGAAAAAAATTTTCACAACAAAGTCTCATGCGTAGATTCCAAATATTCAAAGGAAATTTTGTATGTCCCAACCCTATTGCCTACCGCACCTATCCGTTAAAGAAAATCTGCCACGACCGTGGATTAAACCAGGAGTGGAAAAACAAATTTGATGAAATATAATAATTCAGAAAATGAAGCTAAGGAAATGGTAAAACCTCGCAATTTTTTCGTCCAGCGACGATTCGTACAAACATTTGGGATCAGGCTTACCCTCTAGTTCATTTTCTATATTGTGCCGTTGTACGCTTTTTGTCTTTTAGGGGTGAAAACTACTCCTTATTGTTGAAAATTATAAAATAACATGAAAAACCTAAATATGGGTAAAAATGGTTAAATAATGATTGTTTCATGCTTTAGGTTACAATTTCATAATCTTTCAACCTACCCTTGTTAAAAACTACCCTTGAAAACATTGAAATTTTTATAAATGTATAATATGTCTTCGAACTTTAGAATACACTGGTGAGAAATCAACGAAATATACACTCACATACGCATACACGTGAACAGATGTTTCTTCTCCTTTGTCTTCCAATATGAATGGAAAAAGTGGAACACATAACGTATAACGGCCGAATATACCGGTTATGTAGATTACTACGCTCCGAAGCGGGTAATTCGAGTTTTTCCAAAAAAGAAAAAAAATTGTTCGGTTTTTTAAGCATAGCTCCTTCATTTTAGGTGAAATTTTTTTTCAGAAACGATTTCGTAGGGATTCTCAACAGCTATAAGACTTATAAAAATTGAATTACTTAAGATCCCTTGATTTTGAAATGGGGAGAGTTTAAAGCACTTGACTAAGGTGATATTCGATCGTAAATATGGGTGTTAAACAGCTATATCTCGCCGAATATTCACTGTACAAAAAATCTGCATACAGGGAAATTTTCTTCATTAAACAAGCTACCATTCAGTACTTTATCGTTTTTTTCGTACCTTACTATTTTGGAAGATATTTTTAAGAAAATGGTTAAACACGAAATTGAAAAAAATCGTTTTCTCTTTAAACAGTAATTTTTCTAAATGTAGCCATTTTATATTGGTCAAAGTTCGTGGGTGTATTGATAGTACATATATGAGGAGAATCACAAAAGGGTGGCGATCAATTTCAATTAGGGGGTACTTTGGGGGTTGTTTTCACAGATATTTTTCGTAGAAAAAAGCGGGTACCGATTTTATTTTCATCATAAGTCGGTCAATTTTCATGTTAAGAGACACTGTTTTGTTTTTGGATGAAAGCTCTAATCGAATACTTTGAAAAAGATTGCATGAGCTCTTTTCCAAAAATGCAAATTTTTCTCGTTATTACGCTTTGAATCTTTCAATTTTTACATTTGACGAAAAAAGCCAAGCATTAATTTGCTGTATCTCAGTTTGTATTTGTCGTAGGAATATTCTAACAGAAGCATTGCTACAAGAGCTACCATTTGGCTCATCACACTTTTTTTGATAAAATGCATATTTTCAGAGTTATTCTCAAAAAACCATTTGAAAAAGTCGATTTTTTCGTCAAAAAACTGTTACTATCAACTTCGAATAATTCAAAAAATATTACTTTAATGACAAAAACGTCTGGAACTTTTTTTCTTAGAATTACTTTTTCCTTCGATTCCTACAGCTGAAATTTAATAAAAAATTTCCACCCCCCGAGATGGGGTGGCAACCACCCCCAAGGCTCTAGCGTACAGCGGCATTATATAGAAAATGATCTTTGAGCTATTCCCCACTTTCTGTGAAAATTTCAAGTAAATCCACGGTGGACGAAAAAATTGCGAGCCAAAATGCTTCATTTCTTGGACTATAAGGACCGCGCGTTAGACCGGTTGGCCACACCGACAGTGCATGATTTCTGAAAATAGGATCGTTCCAAATTTATTTGCAGTGGTAGTTTGTCGTGAAGAATCGTGTTATCGATGATGGAATCATAATTCCAATAGAATTTCCAGTGTATTTTGATCTAGTTCAATAAATGTTTACGGTTTACTTGTTTGGTTTGTTGGCAAATTAATTATTCGAGTGCTTTGCTATACATCCACCCCCAAACGAGCCTGTATTGAAAACAAGTATCACTGATACCTAACTTTTTCTGACCCCTCTCAACTGTCAAATCAATGGTCATTGACCATTACTCTCTCTTGAGCTTCTGATTGAATACAGGAGAATGAAATCAATATAAATCCTAATAAAACCCTGTATTTCAGAATGCCCAAATGATTTATTGGTGGCATTTTCCATTTTTACCAATGGAAGGAAACTACTAAAGACCACGGGATACTCGAAAGATCATATTCAGATATTCAATGGGATTAAAGCGATAAGTATGATGTGGATAATTGCAGGACATGGAATAGGGCCTTTTATAGGCGGTTTGTTCGCCTCCCTAAATAAAGAGACAGTAGATAATGTAAGTACGAATATGTCCGCAATGTTTGATCAATCACAGATATTTCAATCAAAGCGATTTTTTTTCATTTCAGTGATATTTTCATTTCATTGATTTGTTTTTACTTATTATTCGGTTCCGATAACTTTTGTTTTCAGGTACATAGTAAGAGATATTCTGGTTATATCGACGCTGCTCATATGTGTGTTGACACCTTTGTCTTCATGAGTGGATTTCTAGTGGCTTACCAATATCTGAAAGGAAAAACACGCTCATTTCAAGAACAGTTGAGATCTGTACCGATTTTTTACCTGCATCGTTATCTGCGGTAAGATTGAACGATTACCTTTCAAAACAACTCATGTGCGTTCCTTTCCGTATAGCCTTCATCAAACAATAACTAATTCCAACACTCGTCTCTATTTCCTTTCGGATCATCGACTGCAACGCTACAAAGTCATGAATACTAGAAAATCAACTGAAAGTATATGTTATCCAAAGGACTGTAATGAAAGTCTTGACGACTTGAATCGACAAAAAAAACCCACATTATCAACCGTCATATTTTGTATAGTGTTTTTTAACGTGGAAGAAGGAAATGCTCAAAAATATGACTCATTCTTCAGATTCAGAATATAGCGTAAAGCATACAATTCAAAATTCCAAACCGAATTAGTTTTGAGGGAAAAACTGGGACAGAGGAAGTTGATTCAATTAAATTTGTGATATTAACAGAAATAATTCGACAATATACAGAAATACACTGCATATCTTTAATGTGCCTCCCTTTTTATTAATTGAACGGGTCAACTCAAAAAAAATGAAACTTGGGATAATGTCATTGATGCATCAATACAATAATTGGGAGCAAAATTGACAATGAAAATTTGAAGATGGCGACTGGGCGCCATCTGGAAAGAGAAAATTATAGTCCGTTTATAATTTGTTGATAGCTCACTGCAAGTTTGACCCTCATTAGAGAACTGAAATACAGAGAGGACAGCTAATATGATATAATAACAAAAACCAAACTAAAACTGGCAGTTTAAGATGTTTTCGACTAACCCACCTTGTATCTGAAGAAATACAATACAGCTATAAAACTTTTAATCCGATTATGTAGGTATTTTGAGTGGAAATGACTGACCAGTGTCGTAGAGTATATGATTAAAACATTAGTTACTTTAAATAAATAAATATATTAATACTCTTAAACTGTAGGTACTGTAAACTGTATTTTTATTTTAATAAAATTTCTTTATTTTATTCAAAAATAATAAGTAACTTGCAATTTGTAAAAGATACATTTATTTAAGTAATACCTATTTTTAAATGATATAAACTACGATTACTTACAAAACTATTCAAATTCAAAATAAACAGGATCATCTTCGGAATGCGGAGTCAGGTTAATAATTAGCGAATGTGTCTCTACAGTCGCATCAATTATATTGTCAAGATCCCACATTTTTTGTTATTCTTCTATTACATTTCTTACTGCATCTCGCCAATTTTGTTCTGTAATATGTTGTAAAGACTCATATAACAATTCACGTACAGCTTGTATTTTATATGACGTATTTTTTCTAGCCACATAGCTTTTCATTTGTGCCCAAATGAGTTCAATTGGATTTAATTCGCAGTGGTAGGGTGGAAGTCTAAGGACTGTGATGTTTCGTCTTTCCGCCATTTTGTCAACTACGTATTTCTTGAACTTAGATTTGTGTTGCCGGGCAATTTTTAAAAGTTCTGTTTTAACCATTCCATCTTCGTAAGGCAGGGACTCATTCCGCAGCCAGTCAATGATATCCTGTTTCTTCCACGCAGTCGTTGGAAGTCTTTCTACTAGTCGTGAATGATAAGGTGCAGTATCTAATACTATAATTGAGTTCGGTGGTATATGTTCAATCATCTGCTCAAAATACTCTTCGAACACATCAGCTGTCATCTCCTCGTTATAGTCTTTTGTGCTTTTGGATTGAAATTCCAACAAACCATGCTTAGCAAATCCTTTTTCACCGCCAATGTGAGAAACTATTAATCTACTGCCTTTACCAGAGGGTGGGGAAATACCAGTAGACCAACCTTCCATAAAGGCTTGCCTGGAGCTTGATATATTTTTACCTGACCAAATTTTTGTGAGAGTATGACCTGCGTTTACCCACGTTTCATCCTGATAGTAAATTGGCCTTCCTTCAGCCCGAAATTTTCGTATAGATCTTAGATACTTTCTTCTCCAACATATTATCTCTTCCCGGTCAATCAAAAGTGATTTTCGGTCTGATTCCTCCCACCGGAAATTTAATTCTTCTAAAACTTGCCACAATTTGGTTCGTCCGACATGAGGCAAATCCGGGTCGTCTCTAACTTCTTGTAAAATTTTGTTTAAGTTGGGCATTTCTTTTATGTAAAAAAATTCGTGAATTTTCCTTCGAATACCATTTTGGGCAAATTCATCAATTTCACTAGGTTTTCTCCCCCTCTTCGAGTATTCGTTTGTATTTTGGTTAGCTATACCTTGTTTTTTTCTTTCTGATAGGAACCTATATATTGTTGACTCCCCTACGCCCGTCATGTCCCTCCCCCCCAAAAAAAAAAAGGCACAACTCTTGATTATGTTCTGAACAGTGTTTGTGGGATTCTGAGAAACCAGAGCATCGTGAACGTTCAAAACAATAGTCTTCTCTCTTGGTGAATAGACAGACTTACTGACTGTACGCAACAGTACCGGTGTAATTTTCTCTGCCATATCGCAATCCCAACAACCCGATAAGGTTTGATAGGTTATTTTTTGTTCGTGAAAAAAGACAAAAATGTCAGTACAACGAACATCATTGTTCAGTTCGAATAATCTAATTTGGTTCCCGCTTTTGTATGTAGATAGTTACCACGTAAACTATCTTCAAAATAGTCAATTGTACAAAATTCAACAGGGGACTTGTATTTGAATATGCTGGCAACTATTAATCCGCCTCTAATCACCAAAATGTCGAAGTGAATCCTAATGAATTCGATATGGACATTATTATTCCAAAAGATGGAGCACCACCACATAACTCCAGACAAGTAAGAAACTATTTGGATAATATTTTCCATAGTTTCCATGGTCGTTGGATAGGTACTACGGAATGGCCAAACCGCTTACAAGATTTGACACCTTTAGAGTTTTTTTATGAGGCTATTTGAAGCAAAAGGTGTACGAATCTGAACCTGATTCAATATTGAATATACCGCGGAGAATAAAAAATATTTGTAGATATACTGACGTTGCTGAGATCGGAAATGTTCGACGTGAAATATCAAATAGACTGTACTTATGTCAATAAGTTTAAGGCAACCATTTCGAGCATCTTCTGAACTGAACCCAACTTATTTCCTCAAAGGATGGAGTAAAACGTCGATGTGTGCAGGCAATTATTAAATGTTCCGCCATTTTGTAGTAGGTGAAGACTTCATTTTCTAGGGTTGTGAAGTATTTCGAGAAAATCCTCAAAAAAAGGCTAGCATTATATGTTTCCGAATATAATTTAATATCTCACTCTCAGTTCGGATTTCGTGAAAGATTGTCTACACAAGATGCTATATTAGCACTAACATCTGAAGTGTCATCAGCTCTTGATGAAAATAAATCGAGCCTATGCGTTTTCATAGACTTATCGAAGGCATTCGACACAGTAGACCATGAAATGCTATTACAAACAATGGAAGATATTGGCGTGAGGGGTGTTCCACTAAAACTCTTCAGGAGTTATCTCACTAACAGACACCAAAGTGTAAAGATCGATGAAGTTGTTAGCAGCAGACAAATTATTGTTATAGGTGTCCCACAAGGTACGGTGTTCGGACCAATCTTATTCAATATATATATTAGTGGATTGTTTTCTCTGAAAAGTGAAGGAAAAATTTTAGGATTTGCTGATGATACGGCAATATTTTACAAAGCACGTAGTTGGCAAGAATTGAAAGATATGGTGGAACTAGACTTCATTACAATAAAAAACTGGCCTGAACATAAATTAGAAAAAACCCAATATCTTCCGTTCAGTTGTAATAGCGCAAACAAACCTTCCTTTCCACATTTAAACGTGGGTAATCAGCAAATAATTCTCCCTGATAAAGAAGTTAAGTACCTTGGTGTTATTTTGGATTCTCATTTGAAATGGGATGTACATATAAATTATATTTGCAATAAATTGCGATACATAATTTGTAAATTCAAATTTTTGAGAAATATACTGGGCCCTTACCATCCAAAAATTCTGTACCATTCACTTGTAGAAAGCCACTTACGCTATGGAATAGCCTGTTGGGGAGGAGCCTTCAGAACACACCTTCGCCCACTTGAAATGCTACAAAATAGATTTCTGAAACTTACTTTTTCAAAACCCAAACGCTTTTCAACAGAAAAACTGTATTCTGAAGCTAATATCCTTGATATTCGTCAACTCTCATATTATAATATCATTATAACTTACTATAAAAAAAAGAGTTATATTTTACCGACTCACAAATATGATACATAGAAAAAAGATCACCACGTCATCCCATTAACTCAAAAATCACTCATTCAACATTCTTACACGTACTTAGCCCCAAAACTGTTCAACACTATTCCAGATACAATCAAAAGTATCGATATGTTCCACATTTTTGAAAAGGCACTCAAAACATTCATATTCAGTCAGACAAGACAAGCAATCGCTGATTTTATTGACAAGAAATGTTTTTGATCAGTTCTAACAGTAGACTTTCTATTATATGTTATGTACATATTTTGTAAGGCGGACTTTTATGATTCGACTCGTTTTCCAATTTTATTCAAGTCAACTCAGACATTCATGTAGTGTGTGTATGTGTGTACCCCTGTTATTTTGCATGAATTGAGTAGGTGTGCATAGCTTATTGATAGTTTTACAGATAATTTCAACATATTATTGATAATTTTATAAATTGATTTTCGGTGTGCTTCATATTTATTGAGTACCTGTAATATTTAAAAATTGTTCATACTTTGGAGTCTATAGCATTTTATCACTTTGTATTTATTTTTTTATTTCAGTATATTGTAATAGATTTAATGTGTAATAATGTATTAACGAATTGTTTCTTCTATTGTTTATTTGGTTCACATAATTCTGTTCTATTTTTATTGTAATTTCATTTCCAGCGAAACAAGTGCAACAGCACTTATCGCCGCACCAACTTTATTCGCATTTGTATACAGTTTGTAAACTCATTTCATCTGAATAAAGTTATTATTATTATTATTATTATTCATCAGGAGCTCCAAATTGATGTGTCATAGAACCCCTCTTTCCATTCCCTTTTTTTTTCAGATGGCGCCCAGTTGCCTTCTTGAAATTTTACTCCAATTTTACTCCAAAATATAGTATTCATGCATCAATATTTTTTATCCCGTTTTAATATTTTCAGTTCACCCGTTCCAAAAAGAAAAGGAGGGGAGGAATTGAAGAAATGCACTGTATGCTGATAGATTCATCAAAGTGATAACGTATTTCATGAAATAGCACACTGCGTGTAATATCAAGTTTTTCGAAACCGCCATTTACGCTTATTCGAAGCGTTTATCATTTATATGTATCAAATGCATAAACGGTGGTAGAAATTATCGAAAAAAATGCATCTAATGCGCAAATCTATAAGTGAAATTGAAAGCGATTGACTTGAATGATAAGGGTATGTCATTATCTGCTTGACAATATTCAGGTCCACTTGAAAAATCTCGCAGAATATTTGAGATTTCAGGTGAAATTTTTCTACTTTCATCACTCATTCTGAAGTTAATTTCTTCAATATTAGTAAGTATTTAAATATACTTCACCTCCTTTGATATAATATAATGGGCTGAATTCTGGAGATCTTGATGCCCATTGCGTTGTTCTAAAATTGTTCTTTCCGTTAACCAGCTTACGAACGTCAACCCTCAGAAGTCGAAACTTGCGTCTATCAATCGAGGAAGTTCGAGAATGAATTCAAGGTCACAACCAACGTGATTTTTTTTGGTTTATTTTTGTCAACTCATTTCATTTGATGCCCTGATTTCAGTATTTCAAATGTTTTTTTTTTGTTAACCAGCTGAGAACCATCTGAGAAGTCGAAACTTGTGCAAGCAGTGGATCAACGAGGCCTCACCATTTAACGTATGAAGCCCAGCATCATTGTTCCGTGATGCAGAATATATCTGAAATCAGTTGTTATTGGATCATTTGCAACTGTATCTGAAAAGTAACTAGCAATTGATGCATCGATTTGTTATCGGTTATATGAACAGCCTTGTATGAATTTGATACCTATGAGTGCTGAAAATGAGCATTCAATGGAGATTCAAAACTCTTAATAATCTACTTGTGTGACGTTAAAAAATAAGTCACTCAGGTCATTATTTGATATGTATCACGGTGCATGAAGGAAAAAATTATGTGATACCACTAATTGAATTCGAAAATCGACTCGTCCGATATATTCCTTCAAAGATATTTCATTTCAGTATTATGAATTTTGAGTGTCACTTTCACATCACGCACACAAGAAAACTGGCAATAATCAAATCAACTTGGAAGACTACTGAAACCAGTCCAACTGCCAAAACAATAAGCTGATGATCTGAAATATATGAGAAAACAACTATTCTCCTGGCAAATTCTACGGAAGACAATGTATTACCAGAATTTTCAATTATTTTGATGGGTTTATTGCCCTCTCGTCAGTGCAGGGTAGTTTCCAACCAAAAACTCGCCCGCAGTTGGTTTTCCATATTTCGAAATTTCCCCTGCACGGCTGTATGAATTGATTTGACTATCGCCAGACTTCAAGTATGCTCACCGACTATATCGTTTAGTATTTTACTTGATTTTTACGAGGTCTGAGTACGTGTAGGTTTCTGGTTGCCCCGTCTATGGCAAATGATAGCTCATTTGATTCTTTCCTACTTCAGCCTTTTTCGAGTGATGATACTCGTGCAAGATATATTTCGACTTACAAGAGGCCAATGAGCCCGAAATGGATCTACAAGTGTGCCCATCCCAATATATGAAAATCAGTTCCTCTATTTGTATCACCTAACCACATCTGGGATTTTTCTATGAAGAATCATGAATTGGCATATTGGATGAATTTAAACTTTTTATGACATTTGCTGAAAACGTATTACTTTTTCGGCAGTTGGTAGCCAATTATCTTATTGCATAGGTATTGAAATATGTTTGAACGTATTGTTGAAAGTTGATTTATAAGAGAAACGTTCGTTCCCTAGAAACAAAATAACTCTTCCCCAAAAATTGTAACTTTCAATTTTCCAGCCTAGAGAATCGGTTTGGAATAGTAGGATTTTTTTGCAGGATATCCCCACCGGTGATAATGATGTTCGTTTCGGCTCTGTTCGTCTTACAAAAAATTGGCTCTGGACCGTATTGGCATCCTGCCATTGAACAGGAATTGAAAATCTGCAGGAAATATTGGTGGTCGTATATTTTATTCATTCAGAATTATGTGAACTGGGAGGAGCTGGTGAGTAGAGGAATGAAGAAATCTATTATAGAAACTTTTTCTAGAGATCAATTACCTTAACATCGAACTGATTGTTTTGCACAAGACGCGTGTTTCGGTAACAAGGTTAGAATCTTCAAGGGAAGAAAATTTATACTAAATCTAAAGACTACGGTTGGTTGTTTATATACCTAAAGTTTTTTGGTCCGATATGGACAATGTTTGTTACTGCTGGTTATTGTAACCAATTTCTTGATAATGAATTAGTACAGCCACTAGCTGCAAAGTTTTTTGGTCCAACATGGCCTTCGAATGTTATAACTGATTATTCTGATTAATTTATCAACAAAAGATCAAAGATTCAATCTCAAACGAAGTCTATATCGGACCAAAATCTTTGGGTATATAAACAACTAACCCTTGTCTTTGGAGTAAGTAATAAGAATTTCCATGTTCGAAATGATTGCATTCACAAATCCAATGAAACTTGGCTGGACTGTGAACCCAAACATTTTGGAACTATCTACTCCTCAAGAAGTAAATCTCTGAAACTGGTGCAGATGGTGTAAACCTCAAAGGGGCGACGCCATCTGTTGGGTGACGAGCAAAGTCTCGAACTCCTACTGCACTAAGCAGAGGAGACATCTTACAGCGGGGTAAGCACTGTAGGCCTCTCAAACAATTTTTCAAAATTTTAAATTCGTAAAATATGTGCCACCACTGATAACGGAATTCAAAAAATTCAACGCTTTCATGTGGGGGGGGACGAGGGCCCTAAAATTATCTTTTCGAAAACATTACTATCTTCTATATACGTGAATTTTTTCAATATTTTTCGAGACCCATTTTCGAAAAAAAAAATAAAACGTGAGAAATATAATTTATTCGCTAAGGAGGGGAAGAGAGAGAGAAAAAATTATGGTGAATGTTTGTCAGCCCTGTACAGCATCATTCGCAGGTCGAATCGAAATTTCTTGATTAAGCGCAATTAATCCTTCTTGTGAATATAACAAATAAAACTTCACTACAAATGTAGAGTAACAAAACTCTGTGTGACCAATCAGTTCCAGACTATCTGTCTCTGTCTCATGTGGACTCGAACAATTGAAAGACGGAGAATGTTTTTTAGACAATATACCACTCACAAGATTTTGTTTTTCACAGTGTCTAGTACCACACTGGTATCTATCTGTAGATCTTCAGCTGTACCTATTATCACCTTTGGTGTTGATTCCAATAACTTTGATGTTGAAAAGAGCCAATGGGTTCTCGCATGCAATGATATTGCTCCTGATTTTGAACATTTTATTCGTCATTATACCAATAACGCAATGGATAGCATTTCCAGAATTTGAAAAGTAAGTATTTCCAATGATTTTGTTGCTATTGAAATATTATGCATCGATATGAATTGGTTCAGTTATAGAATCAGTTTATAGAACTTATCGACTGATTCAAAACCCTGGTTTGCCGTATCACTACATAATGCAAACAAATTGCAACCTGCTAATTGCTGCAAGTTTCAAGAGCAAAGTGAAAGAAGTGTATTCATATATTATTATTGGATTTTATACGGTTAACAAAAATCTCTGTTCACTGGTACTTGCATGAACTGGTAATCGGCAAAGAAATTTCAAAAATATCATAAAAGTAAATTATATAGTCAGGAATTGAACGGAAATGGCAATCGCAGGATGAACAAAGAAGATAAGCAAAATTGACACGATGAATGAATTGATGATATAATTCAATTAGAAGAAGTTACTCTTTTGAATACTGTTAGAAAGTCATCATTTTGTGTTGAACGAATCGTTTACTTGCAGATTTTGGGGTCCTAACCTACTACAAAATGAAAAGAAAATCCAATGATATTGGAATCTATACAAGTGTAGAACGACAGTCAAAACAAAAATGCTTTGCGTTCAATACTAAGATACCAAACCGAATAACACAACAGAAAACGCATTTTTTTTATGAAAGGGTTTATATGAGATATACAACAGGAACAGATAGATAGGTGTTTCCAAATTGTAAGAACACATTCTTACTGACGATGGACATCACACAGTAGAATGGAATGGCACTAAAATGATGACAAAAGAGAGCAATGGCAGAAAACGAATATTAAAGAAATTAAATTTCAACATTCTGTCTGAGGAAAATTGCATTTAATGAGTTCACTTGATCAGTCCTAGTAATTTTTTTAAAATAGAAGTTGCTGACTAATTGGACGTGTCTATCAACTGTTCTTTAATTGATGCAAATTTCTGGGGTACCCTTTTACACTTGTATAGATTCCATTTCTCATTTTCTTCAAATTGTGGTATGGTCAAAACCCTTAAAACTACGAAAAAAGGATTCATCCACCATTATTCCTCAACCCAATGAATTTTGTAACAGATTTTAATTTCATCATTACTTTCCGTTCATTTTATCTCTATTGACATATCTTTTCCTAATAGTGAATATATTTATGGTATTTCCATACCTTAACGTCATTAAATTCCTTCAGCAAGTGGACCTTGTTACTTACGCCATTCCTCAGGAGCAGAATGATTATTTGTAGATCCATCAACCATGAAACGTGGCAAGACATTTGGAGGCAGTTGGGAGTTCGAACATACAACCATCTGCGTCAGCTCTTTGTTCCGATTGCTGTTTTAATGTTTATATTCGATTCATTTTTCTCTTGTTTAGATTCATTGTTTTGTGAGTTTTTTTCGACTTGATGACTTTTCTACAGGTTTTAGTAGAGTAAGTTAGATATACAGTGTGCCCAAGATAAGGATGAACAGCATGGGGATCTCGGTAACCGTAAGAGTTACACGGTAGGTCAAATAGACAAAAAGTTGCGCAATTAAGGGGTCAATAAATAGATGTTGAGAAATCCCAAAAATGTTGTTTACTTCCGGAGATATTCGGGAAAAACCGAAATTTGGCGATTTGGTTTTTATTTTTTTCCGAAGTTATTTGAAAAGTTTCGAAAAAACCAAAGGCACTTTCTCATTGCCACTTTTTTACCTCTACAAAATGGCGCTCACAAAATCTCCGTACAACGTTTCGTTTGGAAGAAATCATCATCAACTTTGTTTTTTTATATGGCACGTCCCCATGCTGTTCATCCTTATCTTGGGCACACTGTATAATGGAAGTTTCAACCAATTGCAATTCCATATTTCCTTTTCACGCTGCGGTTTTTCAGTTATATGGCAACACATTTACGATTGATGGATTTCTACATCGGTTTCATGATGGGTGTTTATATGAGGAAGAAAAAAGATCAACCATTTTTGAGTTTTGTTGAAAGGAAGAACCATTCTGTAAGTATTATCATTAATTTGCGGATTATAACCCTAAGTTTGATCAAAGAGAAACTTCAATTCCTTGTAAGCACATTCGATATATGTTGCCCCTCGTTATGATCTCTGTAAAAATTTGAAAATTAATGTCCATTCAGAGAAGATTGAGACCTTCCCAACTGGATATACCACAACAGACTTTTCAGAATATTCGATCTATGATATTTTTGTTATGAAGCATTTTTCTTTTTCATTCATTTCCATATTTAGTTTCTTATTATTCGGGCTCGTAAATTCTTTCTTGACGTCTACTTCAGTAGTTTGATCTATAGCTATCATATTTATCTTTCTATTTCGTTCTTTAGGAAAACCATGTCTCTTTTCCTTATAATTGTTCAGTGATTTCATTTAAATTTTGTTATATTATAATTACTGTGGTTTAAGCCACTTCTGACAATATTTTGACCCTAGATGAAAGTGTTTACCTATATAAAAATATAATCTTTCAACTGAATTCAACATACTTTAGAAGCTTTTCAATAAATTCGTTTCAGAAAGTGAATCTGATAATTTGGGTGGTGATCTTGATCGAAATGTTCCTTGTTTTGTTTTTCTATCAAGATGCTGAAATGAATCAAGGTCAAATACAGAGGGCTTTTTACTTTGGTTTATCCAGACCAGGGTGGTGTATTGGTCTAAGTTGGATGATATATTCTTCATATCACGGATATGGTGGTAAGTAACCTAACCTAACCTCATCCAATCACAATTTTCATTTCGCATGTGTGGCTTCTCATTTAGGTGGTTGAAGTAAAGCACACCTTTTTGAAATCGTTATTTCCGTATACTCATTTAATTGATTTTGAATTTTTTTATATCTCGAAAATAATATAGTTTCTCTCTTAGGTTTCGTCAACTGGTTCCTCACTAGACCTATATTTCAAATTGTTGCCAGATTGAGCTACTGCATGTATGTTTTACATTATACTGTAATCGCTCATTATACTTTGAGTAATCGAATGAAGTGGTACTTCAGTGATTACGTGGAGGTAAGAAATATTGATTGTAATAAATCTTGACAAAATATCTCATCTCAAAAAAGCGTGTCAATCATATAAACGTGATGAAAATGGTACAAGAACTTAAAAAAAGCCAAAGTATAGTCAGTTCTAGAGTAGATACTGTTTGAATGTTTTGGGGAAGTAGAAACTTCCGAAATTCATTTTTTGGGATTGCTCTCTCCTGAAAATAAAAAATGAAAGTCTTCAAAGTCTTATAATATCTTTTTTCAGGGCAAATTGGTATATTTGCTACGATAGAAAACTGCAATATTATAAAGAAGCAAAATTGGCTAACTTTTATGTCAGTTACGTATCGTATTTATTATTGATTCGAGAATTGAATGGAAAAATATATTGAACGTCGCCGAGGAAAGGTATATGTATATTTTGATATATTTTTTTAATTGACCTCTAAATAAAAGAATACTATACGTGACTGACGAAATAGTCAATCAATTTTGTTTTTCCATTTATCGGGGTAAATATAACAATTTGCTTCTCTTTTTCCATTTCCAGGGGAGATAAAACTCCAAAAATGTCCATGCGGATGAATTTTTTTCTTCTTCATCTGGCATTTTATTCCTAATATCTTTCCATATATTCCATATCCATAAATGTCCAGAAAAGAATAATTTCTCTCAGTTTTGGTAGGTTTGGTGATCCAGAGTTAAATTCTTCAATGGTGGTATTGGTGGGATTGGGATCAATTTGATTAAAGAAAAACTATTGTTTCTTTGCCAACGTTTCGAATTTTAATAAATTCATCATCAGGGCTCTATAACAATGAGTTTGTATTGAAGTGGTAGGATATAAATAAAATAAGAGAATGCCAACAAACTATTGGAACATTTTCAGGGGTTCAAAATGATAGATAGATAGATAGATAGATAGATTCATTTATTTGACTATTTTTCATACATTTCTGCACAATTATAGCAAGTCAACAAACACGAGTGAAACATCGTTAAAATATGGTTATAAAAGAAAATTAAAATAGGCTAGCGTCAATTAACATACAAAATAGATAAAATTTAAAAATAAATTATGTTTTCACATAATATTAAAACGGACATGAGGAAACTGGTGCCAAGGTCAGCCTGCTTCATTCAACGTATCCGAAGTCTCAGGAAATGTTGATTTATGAAAAAAAAATTTTTAAAAAACTTACCAAAAATCAGTTTTTCCGAGTAAAAATAGTAAAACTATGTATAAACAGACATTTTAGATACACACTTTAGGTACAAACAAATCCACATTGAGCACGGGACAAACGAATCTATGAATTTTATTTCAGTATTCGTTTGTCCCGTGCTCAATGTGGATTTGTTTGTACCTAGAGTGTGTATCTAAAATGTCTGTTTTATACATAGTTTTACTATTTTTACTCGGAAAAACTGATTTTTGGTAAGTTTTTAAAAAAAATTTTTTTCATTAATCAACATTTTGAATGTTCCAATAGTTTGTTGGCATTCTCTTATTTTATTTATATCCTACCACTTTAACACAAACTCATTGTTATAGAGCCCTGATGATGAATTTATTGAAATTCGAAACGTTGGCAAAGAAACAATAGTTTTTCTTTAATCAAATTGATCCCAATCCCACCAATACCACCATTGAAGAATAATTTCTCTGTTTTCAGAGTTCTGGATTGTCTCTAAAGTTTGCGTAAGAGTCCTATGAGAAATTTTGAGAATCGATGGGAGATTTATATTGTGAGAAACCTATATTCATTTTATTGTAAACGGTATTTCATCTGACTCATTTTATGGTAGTGTTACGCAAAGATTGCCCGACTAACGCCATTTCACTTCAAATCAACATTATGAGGCAGTAGTAGGCAACTCATTTCCTTTCAAAAATTTACCATATCTGCTCGTGTCGCTTGAACTAAACGATGGTTATGATGTTCGTAGGGACAAATAATTTATTGACTTGATGACAAAAGCCCTTTCTTCAAAACCCATGCATTTTCTGTTTTGAGGACAGCTGATTTGTTATTACTCAGTATACTTATACAAGAAGTGACTGTCTGAATAAAATTACCTGTCTCTTTGTCAATGAGAGAACCATAAGAGTCCTCCAAAATGATTTTTAATTTTGTCAGATGCCAATGTTCTGTAAGAAATAGATCCGATTTGTGAATCCAGCACTATAAAATGAATTTTATCTGGTGGTTTCCATTCTTTAAAAACTTTTTTTTTAATACTTTAACAGAGTTTTTCACTAGTTTTTTTCGGTTAGAAGAATTGCTGGCTTCGAGAAAAGAAATACTCGAATTTGAATTAAATCATAATATGCAAAAAATACGCACTGCGGGGTACTTCATTTCAATCCTAAAATTTGCGTTTCAATATGCCTCAAAAATTCTCATCATTTCGTATCACACGGAAAGAAGTTTATTTCGCAACAAATTCCTGCCATTTGTAAGTCACCTTGAATCATTTGAAACGAAATGCCTTCATGATTTTTGTGATCTGAGATATGTTTCATTTGTAATAGTAACAAGGCAGTCTATTGAAGGTCATCAGAATCATTGTTGAATTTGCAAAGTCTGCTATACACATTTTTGCAGGTTTCGATTTGTTTCAGATCAAGTATTTTCTCTTTCAAAGGCAGACTGTGAAAAATTGGTTGGGAAAACCTGTCACCGTCACCCGATCCAATAGAGGAGTTGGCGTTGCTCTATTGAAATATTATCATTAGCTTTTTTTCTGGGCAGTCCCATCACAGTTGACCAGACACTTTACACTCTCAGAATGTTACATTTTTTGAAATTCATTGTGAGGGAGGGCGTTGTTTTCAGAAGCTCACAATTTTCAATCGCTTTTCACTATACAAACTCTTTTTCTTCAGTTTTCAACTTATTTCGAAAATAATTACCAAGATATCCAGTACAGATGTTCCTTTTCCCTCTCACTTTTTACCAAGTAAACTTTCGTTTTTCAGTTTTATCTGTGGTGCGGCTACTTCGTAGAGACATTGCTTTGGGCAACCTTTTGGACCTTAGCTTTCGAATACCCTATTATGACAATCGAGAAATACATTTTCAGGAGAGAACCACGGAAAGGTAACTAATTTATCCCTTGAAACTTTTGATGAATTTTTTGATAATGAAGGAGCAAACCATGAAAAAATCTGATTCGAGGGTAAGGAATCATCAACACATAACAATTCTTCTTTAACTTTCTACTCGAGAGGACATTCATCTGGAAGTGATAGTTTTTCATTTTGAATTTCAAATGAGTACTGTCTCATATTAAAATTCCTACAAGCTTGTGAGCCCTTTTGAAATGACCTGATTTGGAGACAAAATTGGCTCCATAAAGCTACAACCTCACCAAAATATTTTTCCACCACCCTACTAGAAAATTTCATTTTTGACTCCTGAGAACAAAGTTCTTCAATACTCTCATATAAGCAAGTAAAATTTAATCAATTTCGTCTCTCCAGCGAGATCTTTTGATAGGTCGTTTCCGCGGGAGCTCATTTTCAAAACCTAGAAGCAACTCAAAAGGATAACAACGTGACAGCTCATGACAACTGTTGTGTCTGTATTTTGAAAAATTTCATAGCAATAAAGCGTTGTCAATACGATGACGATCTTGGCGACGCAATACATATTTTGTCAAATTTATAGCCGCATGCATTTCCATCAATGGAAAATGGAAATGCATAGGATTGTTTGCATTAAAATTCAAATTTGGCGCCTGTTGTTCCTAGGAGTTCAGCTGGCAACATTTGCGATGTTGCCGCACTTCACTTGAAATTTGATCGTAATCAATCAACAATTGTTATTTGAAAGTAATAGTTCTGTGTTTACGTATTTTTGGTATTAAAAATTGGATAATGTAATCAAAAACCATGTATTTCGATCATCATACACCAAGTATCAGTCCCAAGCTATTCGTGGAAATGCCAAAAAATGTAAAAGAGCGCTGCGAAGAATTGGTGTCATGTTTCTTCGGTTATTCTGAAAGAGAACGAGAAAACAGTGATCCGTTGCTTCAACTTCTTCAAGATGGGCAAATCAAGAATAACAGAGTGAATTGTATTCGTAATCTACGGTCAGTTATTCACTTTTGATCAGTAGCAAGTGACTTCAAGACAAGTATATTGAATAAAGATACCGAATCTCTCGAATGCGTAAAGCCAAGAGGCTTGCGAATGCTGCAGTACTGAATACGAGTGTTACTCGTAGCAAAATTTATAGCATGTATGAATGCAGTGAGTATTTTGTTATTGAAAACAGAAAAACCTCAATTCTACGAAATTGGCATCAATTGGTAATAATGATATACACGTAGTTTTGCATTTTTTTATTTTACTCCTTTAGTAATAATAAATGAATCACTTTCATTGTTATCTGATATTCCATAATTATATGAAAATCTGGCTATAGTGTACTTCAAAATTTGACCACGCCCCTGATGACGTGCGACAGTTTTTGAATTGTACGAACTTTAGTTTCAAACCTTTCAGCAGTTATTTATAAAAGTATCCACCCATTATAACTTCAAGGAAGTGAATCGCTATTTTATTCAATGTACTACAAAAAAGAAAGAGGATAAAGAAATCTTTCAGATAGTTCTTAGGATTAAAATTCATTAACATTCATATTTCGATTATGAATCACAGTTCTCATTTTCTGTGATTAACTTACTAACTAAACCTTCGTTCGATTCACATTCTTTCCACATCCAGATTAATTCTGGAATACAGATTATACCCAGACGGTATATTGATATATTATGTAATCATAGAGAATATTCCCGAACTCATCTGAATGGTTTTATCTATCGCTGGACTTGTGATACAAAAAATATCTGGTCTCAAAATTGGTGTTTTTTTTTTATTCAGTCAGAAATGTATGATGTTATAGACTGGAGTTCAACTTCGTCGTTGATGTCATTCTTCTATCGAAACACCGGCTGAGTTCTACTTTTGATGCTGGTCGCTCTAAAAGCACTCACTTTATCTGCCTAGTTAGTACAAGTGATCGTTTATGAGGCCTTGCTCTTTAAACGTTTGAAGGAAAAATGAATTATAGTTCGGATAAATAGTTATTTGGTAGGCAGACTCCCAACAAGTCATCCGTTAATATCTATGTTCGCCATACAAAAATCAAATTTTCCCCTAATAGCAGATAATACCATTTTATGTCGTTTCGAGATGAAATTTCATTTTTCAGTACAATGAATGTATGACGAATTGTCTTCATTTGTTTTTTCAGCACATCTTGAAAATAAAGTACCGTGAATGCGTGAATGCTGTGCCCTGGACATATGTTGAAGATATTGATGTTATCATTTGTATCAGAATAAATATGCCATTAATTGTTGCGTTTTGATTTGAATGAAGTCAGAATTCCTATGTTCGAAACGATCGCATTCACAAATCCAATGCCAGACAGCTGTTTCGACCTACCAGGTCTCATCAGTGACACTTGGTTGGACTGTGATCACAAACATTTCGAACTATCTACTCCTTTCGAAGTAAACCTCTGAAACTGGTGCAGGTGGTGTAAACCTCCAAGAGGCAACACAATCTGCTGGGAGACGACCAAAGTCTCAAACTTTCACTGTCCAAGACAGAGGAGACCTCTTACAGCGGGCCATCGTACAACGAATTTGTTGCGACTTCGTCGTACGATGGCCCTCTGTAAGAGGTCACCTCTGTCTTGGACAGTAGCGGCATTGTCTAAAGCTTGTTTCATACAGACGCGAATTGCGAATAGCGAATTCGCAGGAAAATAATTCTCCAGTTTGGACTATTTCATATACTTGCGATATGTTTGGGGATATTTACTTTTTTTCAGATTTCTAATGTGGCGATAAGTGACTTATGACATGACATATTCTGACAATTGACATTGACAAAGTGGCCGATTTAGCTAAGGTTATGTCGGTAGATTAGCCAGCTGATTGATGTTTGTTAATTTTTTGTTGATTTTGAGACATACAGAGAAATCAAGAGTTTGTATTCAATAACAATGGATGCGTATTCCTTAAGTTTATTTCAGTGGCAACGAAGACGTAAAATCGCTGCTTATTTATTATTAAAAAGAAGACAGAATAAAATATATCGGTCAGTTGGAACTTGCGAAATTTTTAAATTAAGGAAGCAGCAAGGGGCGTATCATAATTTAGTTCAAGAAATGCGGTCCAAAGATGAAACAAAATTTAGAAATTTTCATAGGATGTCAAAACATGATTTTGATGTTTTAGTAGAAAAAGTGACCCCATATATATATAAAATGTATCACTCTCGGGAACCAATTTCACCTGGAGAAATGGTATCTGTGACCCTTAGGTAAGTATTTTACGCTTTCTTCTACTTTCTCCTTTCTTATTTTATTTGTGTTTCACTTTTGTCTGTAGGATCTGTTTTGTTTTAGATATTTAGCAGCAGGTATAAGTATGAGAAGTGTTTCATACTTGTATAGATTAGGACTAAGTACTGTTTCTTGCATCATTATAAAAGATACATGTAAAGCTATATGGGAAGCACTAAAACTTGACTATCTACCACAACCTACAGAAAATCAGTGGAGAAAAATTGCTGATGATTTTGAAACAAAATGGAATTTTCCCAACTGTGTGGGTGCTATTGATGGCAAACATGTCAGAATACAAGTAGGTATCTATAGATATTTCCTTGGTTTTCTTCTTTAACATTATTTTTTTTTTTCGTTTTAAGGCTCCACCAAGTACAGGATCTGATTATTTCAACTATAAGGACTTTTTTAGCATTATATTGTTGGCAGTTTGTGATGCACATTATTGCTTCACTGTAGTTGACATTGGTGCTAAAGGAAGGCAAAGTGATGGAGGGGTTTTTCGCAACAGTAATTTTGGAAAACAATTTTTTTCAAATGCCATTAGCTTGCCTCCGCCAAGAAAACTACCCGATACTGATGAGCCAATTCCATACTGTTTTGTTGCAGATGCAGCATTCCCTTTCGGAATAAATTTAATGCGGCCATATCCTGGAAACTTCCTCCAACAAAATGAAAGGGTTTTCAACTACAGGTAAGTTGATAGGTCCACTGAATTAATTCCGTAGATAAATGGCTTATATTATATTTTTTATGTATAACAACAAAGTTCTTTTCAATTACAGATTAAGTCGTGCTAGAAGGGTCATAGAGAACACTTTTGGTATCTTAGTGGCAAAGTGGAGAATTCTAGAAAGGCCAATTATTGCAAAAGTAGAAACAACAGAAAACATAGTGGGGGCACTTGTTTGTTTGCATAATTTTTTGAAAATATCGGATACCCAAAAAGCTGACAATCAAAAATATTGCCCTCTTAATTATGTAGACAGGGAAACTGAATCAGGAGATATTATTCCTGGAGAATGGAGAAACGACGTTACAGATGGATTAGTTGGTGCAGGAAGAATGGGAGGGAATGCCTATACTCGAGGAGCCAGTGTTGTGCGGTCATTGCTAAGCAATTATTTTATGCATACTGCACCAATTGAACCACAATGGGCTAAATAAATTGTATAAATTAATTTTAAATTTATAATTTAATTCAATTCAAGACTTTAGAAGATATGTAGTTTTATTACCAAGTAGTCTAATAAAAATTCAATTTCACTTCTGGTTTCATCAGACTACACGTCTATGTTAAATACTGAAGACATTACATTTTTAGAAATGTAAAAATAAAGAAATAAAAAAAGGTAAAACAGTTGTTACCATTGTATAAAGAAAATATGTCTAGAATAAAGGGTTTTCATATATTCATATAATTTTGTTTTTAGAGTGGTGAATATAACTGGAAATGAAATAATTTAATTTACGAGACAGACTATATATTTTAATTTATAACAAATCTAGCTCAAACTGTTTTGGGAATGAACACTGCAATAACTACACATAGAAATAAAACATAAATGATTAGTAAAAAAAATTAGAAACGACTTATTCTGTTGAGTACAGGTCGTATAAGCTATAAACCTTGTTCAACATTTCAATTTCAGCTTTCATCCGTACTCTTGTAGGAAGTTTGTCCAACACTGACTGTATGGTCAAAAGCACTGGTGACAGCTGTTGCACTGGAGGAATTTGTGGTGCTGGTTCCTTTAATATGCCAAGCAACAACTCATTAGTTTCATCTGAAATTTAAAATACAGCTTCTTAGATGTCAATACATTGTTTGAACGGCCATTCTATATTAAAACCCTTCGGCGGGCGCGCTTTGTAAAATCCCATGAGCGGGCGCGTTGCGGCACTGAGGACCGCAAGCAGAAAAACACCGAAATGATCGGTTAACTCAACTATATTGCGAAAATAAGTTCTAAAAGTGAACAATTGTTGGTTTTCATAACATAATATATTTGGCTTACAACTTTTTAACTCAAAAAAATAATTGTATGAAAATATTTTAGATAATAAATTTAATTCTTGTTTTTAATCTATATATCGATTCCTCAACATAATTATAAGTCTTCTTCTGGCAAGAACAGACAGTTGTCACATTTGACAGTGTTCGTACTATGTCTTTTACAAACAAAATTCTAAAATGTTCTCGTTTTTTCTCTCGATGTACATATTGGTGCAGGTAACAATTTGGGCAATTATATCTGGAGTTATAAACTCTAAGTTTTGCCCATCGTCATCTCCTGATTTTTCTGATTCACTATAATACATTTGCGTTTCAAAAACCTCCTCCTCGTCTTGGATGTCATCATCCAAATCAAATTCATCTTCGTCAAAATCGAATAAATTATTTACAATATCTTTCAATTTCCTGGCATTGAGTGCTTTTTTCGTAATTTTCTTATCCCTAAAATTGATATAAAGTATAGTATAGTATCAGAGAAAACTATAATTCCATTGAATTCCACAGTAGCGGTATGAAAAAAAAAATTTATTTGAGATTGGATACTTACATGACCGGGCGCGCTGCGGACCGGAGTACCGCAATTGTGAACTCAATACTTTGACGCTTTGCTGTCGACTGATAGGTACCAGTGAAAAATCTCAGTCAATGGATACGCGTTGGCAAATGTATTCAAGATTGCATATCTGAGGGGGCAGCGGCATACACCAAACACACATACGAAAAAATACAGTTTTTGAAAAATTGCGGCACTGAGTGCCGCTGCGCGCCCGCCGGAGGGTTAATACTGAAAACTAGATGTTAACGTACTGTCTCTCTTCCGTTTGGCAGATGTTGATGGGGTAGAGTCCTTTGTACTACTGCTTTCACTAATTGGTGACATCAACTCGCTTTCTGAAATGTTTCCCTTTGTTCTTTTTGGCCCATTCTTTTCCGCCAGAAAAAAAAGGATGTCAAAATGTTTCCACTTTTTTTTGTCATTGACTCCTGATCCTGATGGTTTGTATGTCCTAAAAACATATATAATAGCTAAATCAATACAATAGAACTTAAATGGTAATACTATCACATCAATTTTGCTACAGAAGTGACACTCACCTCAGATGTTTCAAAAACGTATCTTTCAAGTTTTTCCATTTTTTTTCCAACTGGTGCAATGGAACTAAACCATTAATTTGGTTGAATACCTCTCTCCACATCTTTTCTTTAATTTCTTTACTCCTTTCTTTCAGAGGCAATGTGTGGTCCCATAAGGCATTTCTAGCCTGTACCGCTTCTGCCAGTTTTTCAACTAAATTGTCCTCATTTATATCTTCTGGCTCAGATTCCAGTTGACTTAAGGCTACACTATCTTGGGTACCGCCATCCAGTAGAGTACATTCGTGATACTGGAATCTCTCCAGCAAACATATTTCTCCACATTCACTACATTCAACTGCCTAAAATTAAACCAGAGAAAGAAGCATTTGAGTTTATTTTGGCTATATTATTTACGTACTATGAATAATGCAACATACCTCGCTGCTTTCCATGTCAGACACGGATTATAACAATAATAGTTTACACAAGTACAAAATAAAAAAATCCAAGAAAACAAAAGCAAAACAACAATTCGCGCGAATATATTGAACTCAATCCAATTTTCCCGCCTCCCAAATTTTAAATTTTGCGATTTCGCCAAATATTAAAAATTTTGACAGGCCGCCATATTGATTTCAAATGGACCAATCAGAATATTATTCGCTATTCGCAATTCGCGATTCGCGTCTGTATGAAACAAGCTTAAGGATTTATTAGACAATGGTGAGAGTTTCAGACTTTGGTTATCTCCCAGCAGATGGCGTTGCCTCTAGGAGGTTTACACCATCTGCACCAGCTTCAGAGGTTTACTTCGAAAGGAGAAGATAGTTCGAAATGTTTGTGTTCACAGTCCAACCAAGAGTCACTGATGTCACAGATGTCTGGCATTGGATTTGTGAATGCAACCGTTTCGAACATAGGAATTCCGATTTCTGTGAAGGGATGCAGCTTTCTGCAAGTTTATTGAAGTCGATTCTCGATCACGGCGGACTATATGTTGTGACTTCGTCCTACGATGACCCGCTGTAAGAGGTCTCCTCTGTCTTGGACAGTGAGAGTTTGAGACTTTTGTCGTCTCCCAGCAGATGGCGTTGCCTCTTGGGGGTTTACACCATCTGCACCAGTTTGAATGAAGTCATAACGTTCATAAATGGCTGTGGGGTTTGCTTCATAGCCAAAGAGCCCACTGACAGCCAAACTTTCGTTAAGTTATAAAAGCTGAAAATTTCTCTGTGCATGTTTCCAACATTGATGAGACCAATCAGCGACTATGGAACTTGGATCTTGGTCATTCGGGCAGGAAACAGGCAGCAAAGATTCGTTTCCAAGTCATGTCTTTTCTTATATTTCTCTTGCGGATGTCGTAACTTCGATTACGGATTTCACGATTACTCATAATTACAATAATTCATACTGAGTATTCTGAAGCTCAAACTTTCATTTTCTGAAAAAACTTGGCTTATCATCACTGCTTTGAAGCTTCAATAGCTTTCTGTCTACATTTCAGTTAAATTGACTTATAGATATCTGCACCTAGTTTACTCTTCAGAGGAGATAACTTCATCTTATATTGTCAAGTAAACGGAGTTATCGAAGTTATGGGGTAGACGGCTTCACAAAAACGCTTCGAATTATTTTTAACGTAAGTGAAATAATTATTACTTATAGTTCAGGAGTAACTAACGAAGAAATAAGAAACTGAGCTTTAACTAATTTGAGGTACTGTTTTGAACTTTGCTGTCTTTTTCCTGCCCAAGTAACCATCATCCAAACCCCATAATTTCTGATCATTCTCACCTGTGTTGGGGATATGTTCAGAGAATCTTAAAAATTTCGTAAATGTTCTATAAATGACCAACACGAATTCGAAGTAGTCATTGTAAAGTTCGGTAGTATAAAAATTAAACTATTTATCCTATCTCATCAAACAAAAAATAATTTCTGTATCTAATTTTCACAAACATGCTTTCCCCTTCACTTGGATGTGATAGTAGGTCCAGAAGCTAAGTCAACAATGATTGTAATCGTTATCAAATGATTTGGAAAACTTCCTAGTAATTGAATACGATTTCAGAACAACAAATTATTATGGAGAATTTCACAAATTTTTGAAAATGCACTCACACACAAATGTAGTCTTTCGGAGTCAAAGAGTCAACGGCTCTCGGTGATTTGTCTAAGGAGAATCTTACAAAGAGGGTTGGAAGAATGGAAGAAATCATTCTCAACACAGTTTAGTTCTTTCTGTCCCAGATTTGAAGCTCTGTAAGGACCCTTTTCTGAAGTTCTTCAAACTTTGACAAAATCCAGAGTTCTATCCACCTGCTTTGTCACTCAGGAATAGATTGAAGTGATTATTATTAATTTTATTGTTTTTTGAATTTATACTAAAAATAAATAACATTTTCAACCGATGCTGTGACCACATGCATCTTAATATATATCGGATAATATCAGGTACAAGTTCCATTCGAAGCTTCACAGGCTAGTTTCCTGGGTTCCACTCTGCTGTATTTTGACATCTATGAATAGAGTATCTTCCTTTACGTGACTCGCCTTCAGTAACGTTGAATGGGGTATGAAGATGTAAGATGAAGACGATTCCTGCGGTTCTTCGCTTTCTTCGTCTCCTCCATGTTTCTTTGCGCTGATGTATTTCGAAAATTGTTTAACCTGCGAGGCATTAAAAAGCAATAAATTTTCGTTTCCTACTAAGATGAAATTGGATAGACAATTCAAGAACTACAGTCTAATGGATTACCAAGGTCCTGCCGTTCATTCGAATTTGGGTCACAATAAGTTTATCGAATACATGTTGGGATTCAAACAATTCTTAGGAGCAGAATGAACATGAAGGAAGTAATTAACCGATTATCAAATGATCATATGACAGATCAGTATGTTCAACAGTCAACAACAAAACTTCCACGAAGCTTATATATATATATATATATATATATATATATATATATATATATATATATATAGATAGATAAGTCGAAAATTACAATCGATATCATTTGTTCAGAACTGGTAATCGCGCAGAATGGAAAATAAAAAATGATTCAACTGAGCATTCATCACTCTACCAACAATTCAGCAAATTTGCAATACTGCAGGGTTATAGACTGCACACATATTATGGAACTTTTTCTTCGAAGGAGTTCTGATGAAAAATGTTTACTTCGGACACATGCTATTCAGCATTATTATACGGTGAGTATGCATACGATAGACCAGCACATCATTTCTAAGTGACTTCATGAGAAAAGATAATAGTTGAATGATAGAACTTTCGATATATTCCGCAAGATTTCTCGAAATCGCTCTCAGAGTTTCTTTAACCTCATATTACCAATCTAATTTTTTTGTTTTACGAGTTGTGTGCTCTTTTTCATTTCAAGTGGACTCCATAACCCTCGATAGTGTAAACATATCTTCAACAACAACAATCCCCAAAGTAATTTCTACAACGAACTTCAAACCACTTTTTTAGGTTGATTTAGTGAATTGGGATGATCTTTGAATAGGATCTTCAATTCAAATTCATGAAGCATTTCGTTTGATATAGAACGTTGGGTAGGGTTTGTCATCAATTATATTCTCGAAATAATAAATATATCATATCTTCAGGAGAACAGGTCCATTATTGAATACGAATAAAGTAATTGTTGAATATGAAGATTTCAAGGCACCCCCTCCTCCCATTCATTAAAATAAAAAACTCCCGAAAAAAAAGCATAAACATCAGAATATCAACTCCATAGGAGATAAATTAGTACATGAATAGGAAGAGACCACTACCCTATCTTCCCATTATGCACGCGAAGCGATGATTCAAATAAATCTCAGTTTAACGGAGAATATTTGTGTAGAATATGAGGAAAAAAAGACAGCCGTTTGAACTGAGATTTCCGTTCAGTTTTCCAAACCAAACAAACCTAATTCCGATTAGAGAAAACTATTATCCGAGCTTTCATTTTCCTCAATGTCTATCTGATGAATATCATCTATTCGATTTAAGGTAGGAGTGTTTCGTTCATTCGTTACTAATAGTAACGAGTAGTTGGCTCCAAATTATATACACAAGGGCGGACAGGAGGTCGGGTAATATGTGCAAAGCCCCCATCTTCTCGTGACCAAATAAAAACATGTCATTGATGGCAAGTACCTAAAAAGTTTGTAGTTCTTGCAAAAAAATAATGCTGAATGAGTTTTCACAAAGATCCAATTCGGGACATCTATTGTCCTGATGGAGGTTGCGCTTAGTGTATCTTTATTTATGATATAATGATTGTGTTGAGCAATCGAGCCCCTTTGTGTGACTATTCCATGAAAGAAATTCACCACTTTTTCACTTTACTATGCCAATGAAATACAATCGTGAAAAAAAGGGGACCAATGAATGAATATATCTGTAACTCTATGCCCATTTGCGGCATTTATTATCATCACATAATGCAAATTTCGAGCCCCGTAATATATATATATATATATATATATATATATATATATATATATATATATATATATATATATATATATATTACGGGGCTCGAAATTTGCATTATGTGATGAATGAATGACTGAACACAATCTGAAAAACCTACCATTTTTCTTCCATTTCTATTTTCGTATTTGAATATGTTACCAGATCAAGCATCTACTTGGATATGATGATAAGGATGGATACAACGAAACAAAATAAAAAAATACATACCTACCTTGTCTAGGTCTATTAGATTCCTTAACGTGACTGTACCCTCAATATGACACGGCCATTTTAGTAGCATGTCGTATTCGCCCTTCAGTACATGTATACATAACAAGGCATATCTATCTTTCCATTTCTTCAGCCCATTCATATACATCAGAATCTGTAATTACAAAAATTGCTCTTAATCAGACAATGAAAACTTCTCAAGCCAATACGACAAATAGTATTCACATTCATTTCACTTTCTTCTATACAAAATACCTATACAGCCTCCTGTATAGTCTAGTTCCCAAATTGTAGACAGTGACTGATAGGTTGTAAGGTTCAAAATTGATATGAAGCAGGTCAAGAAATAGAACATTAATACATGACTACTTTCGTAGATATTCTCAGGTCAGCGAAGGAAAATTACTTTAAGAACAGAATTGACTCATCGTCTAATGAAATGAAGGAAACATGGTCTATTATGAACGACCTACGTGGCAACACTAAAAATAAAGGAAACTCTGAGATCCCAATTAGTGCGGATGAAATCAATAATTTTCATTGTACAATTGCTAAAAAACTTAGCAGTAACAATTCTGTGCCACATGACCCATTAGTTCACCTTCAAAATTACTACATAAACGAAACTTTCATATTGCATAATATCAATACTTTAGAACTCATAGAAGTCACCAAAGACATAAAAAATAAAAAAGCAACAGGTTACGATGATATTTCAATCAAAATTATCGAAAACCTTCCAATAGAGTCACTTGAAACTCTTGTTTCAGTAATAAATCACTTATTTCGTAGTGGTGTGTTTCCGTCGTTTTTAAAATTATCTTTTGTTATTCCTTTGCACAAGGGTGGCAATTTTGAAAACCCCTCAAACTTCAGGTCAATTGCTCTTGTACCTACACTTGCAAAAATAATTGAAAAACTCGTCAAAAACAGCTTCAATACGTTTCTTGTCACCAACAAGGTAATAAATGAGAATCAGTTCGGATCAGTGTGGACCACAAAATACTTTTGCAAAAGCTGCTTCGATATGGCTGCAGAGAAAAAACCTATGAGTGGTTTGAGTCATATTTAACGGGGAGAAGTCAGATGGCGAGGACAAACTAAATGTCCAGAAAATCTTGTATTGATTCAGGCGTACCGCAGGGTTCAGCCTTGGGGCCAATCCTCTCTCTTGTATATGTGAATGACTTGATAAATGTTGGTACCTAATCACTCTTCTGCGGACGATACCACAATTATGTGGCATAGTAAATTGGCATGTAGCCTGCACGAAATGATATCTAGAGATATAAAAATCATTAAATCCTGGTGTGATTCAAACCTTCTAACATTTAATATCTAAAAAACGAATATAATTTCATTCAAATGCTCACTAGACGATTTGCCTATGCAAAATGAAACTATTGTTAGTAAAGATTGTACTAAGTTTTTAGGACTGCATATTGACAAAGATCTGAAATTTGAAAATCACATAAAATTTCTGAAAGGCAAGGTATCTACGGGATGCTATGCATTGAGAATCACTTCCAGAGAACTTGGAACTTCAATAGAAAAAACGGCATACCATGCTCTCATAGAGTCAGAAATGAGGTATGGCATTCCTTTTTGGGGGATATGTAGCTCTAGTTTAATACAATCAGTTTTGAAATTACAAAAATAGCTATCAGATATATGTATAAAATGAAACCACGTGACTCATGTAAACCGATATTCAAAGATAGTAAAATTTTGACAGTTAAAGCTTTTTTTATCTTACAAACTGTTTGTCTTGTGAAAAAACATATATTGAGATTTGAGAACACCCCTTCTTATTACAACACTCGTCTAAGCAGAAAAAATAATTAATAACTGCCCCTGCCCTCCTCTGAACTGATGAAAGATTCATTTTTTTATAATGGGTTGAAAATGTATAATCACTCACCAGAGAATATCAAGGAAACCAATCAGAATATTGTCTACTTCAGAAAAAACATAAAACATTTATTGATGAGCAGACCCTATTATAGTTTGCATGAATTTTACGACGATCGCTTCTGAAGTGAAGTATTTTATCTTGTATATATTTTATGTTATATATATATATATATATATATATATATATATATATATATATATATATATATATATATATATATATATATGTTATGTTGTTTATATGTTTATAAAGACAATTTTAAAGTGTTCGTGTATGGAACCTGTATGCCACGTATATGTGTTTGTAAAAGATGTCTGTGTTTTATATATACATGTATCTAATTTGATGCTTAGTCAACAAGATTCAATCTTCAGACAATAGAGTATATTTATTATTATTATTATTATTATTATTATTATTATTAAGATAGGTACTCAGGTTACAAATCAAGTTTTACTTTCTTACAACCTCCCGCTCTTTAAAAACCTGAAAATGTATGATGAATCACTAATATCTACAATTTAGGAATTAGACTATTAGTGTGGATTTATGCTGCCTCAATTTTATCGATTTATAATAAATAATCATAGCAAAGTTTGATGTTGATTTAGATTAGGAATAGTTCGTACACCAACGAGTTTTCAGATTTGCTATTGTTACTTTTCAGGCATAAATCCACAGTGAAATTTTGACTATATAATATTCAATAAAACGCGACAGGTTTTCTTCCGTACAATCCCTTCACCAATCAGAAATGATTGATAGAAAAAAAAATAGCTACCAATATTAGGTCCAACTACTTGGAATTTTGTTCCGACTCTGTAATCTATATTTCACCAATCACAGTTATGTGTATAATCAGATTATAAAGCTTTTTTTGATATCCATACTTGATAGGAGATTGAGTCTCAAACATTTCACTTTTGAATGAGACAATTCAAATTCATGAAGACACTCATGCTCAATTGGGGGATGTCTTCGAGAGTTGAATTCATTCCTGCTTTTATTAGCGTGTTTGGAATGTTCTTCAGTTTTGAGGATAGATAACACAATAATTCAAATACTCCTGACCTCTCCCTTCCAAACTAATTTTCATTGTTTTTGAAAAGCGCACTCAGGTTATTATCAGTGTACCGTATAAGTCATAGTTTTGCCTCGAATTGAGAATTTTGCATGTCCGTTGAAACAGAGAAGATCACAACAATATTTGACTTTGAGCACCTCCTTATGAGAAATTCATATGAATTTTCTGATTACTGTTTTCTTTGCATGGGAGCATTCAATTTTTCGTTTGCTTGAACGTGGTTGACAATGTTCTTCACTAAGTGGTACTGGTTCGAACTTTCATTGTCTATATTAACTCTACTGAAACCTTTTGTTGAGAAATAAAGCAGAAAAAAACTTTATGAAATTACGAATCGAATAATGAAGCGATCAAATCCAAACAAAAAAAGGTTGGAATGGATTTTTGGTCGAAAAATAAAATTGAAGGAATGATTGATCAAAGAAAATAATGTGACAATTATTGGATTTGTTATTTCATAAGTTATTTCTCCTTTTTCAATTTTTTCTTAGCAACAGGTTTCAATGAAGTTAGTAAAATAGACAATGGAAGTCCGAACCAATACTACTGATTAAATTTTTCATCTGTTCAATAGTTTTGAGGCAATGTTTATCGACATATCGTCAAAAAAAATCTCTAGACTCTTTTCACGTGTTTCATAAATGTTTCTGTGTGCATTAAGATCTATACAAAATTAGAATGTGTTTTCCCCATAGTGTTCTGGGTTTCTAACCTACCACAAAAAATTAAAATATTATTGGAATCTATACAGGGTGTAACTGAATTCAAGGAGGTGATTCCTCATCGAAAAAAAGATAGGATCTTTCCTATAAATAAACTTCACTGGGGCATCCCTTGTTAAGATACAGCCCCTGAAAGGAGGTACATACAATTTGTATGACAATTTTTTTCACAAGCATCGAAAAAGTTACAATATTGAAATTAACCTGACGTTTTGTACTGCCAAAAAGATACTTAGCCAGTAATTTATTTGGTTTACCCAATGGTTGTAAGGGGTGGAAAACGCAACCCCTATAATTTATTTCTAATGTTACTTTTTTCTTATTATTTGTTTGCCACTTTAAAATTTATTTCCGATAGCCTGTTTCATTCTAAACAAAAAATGTATCTTGGGTTTTTTGACCAAAATAAAGCAGTTCGCGGCAAAAAATTATTTTACAAACAACTATAGAGATATACATCGTCATAAATGCGAAAATACGAAACTAATCTATCTAGTAGGTCGCTATTAGCGATAGTTACAATAACATTGGTATAACGCTGTCAGTTTGTGAATTTTCGAAATTGAATTATTACAGAAAAAAATTGTTATACAAATTTTATGTACTTCCTATCAGGGGCTGTATCTTAACAAGGGATGCTCCACTGAAGTTTCTTTATATGAAAGATCCTATCTTTTTTTCGATGAGGAATCACCTCCTTAAATGTTTTACACTTATTCAGTTACACCCTGTATAAGTGTAGAAGGGCAGATTTTCAAACTACTCCGTAAAGTTGCTGCGTCACTCGAAAAACAGTTCCTTCTGGATTGAACGACTTCAATTAGTCAGTAACTTCTCGTATAACCCAAATTTACCTTTCGGAAATTGAATCCTCTTCCGTTCTCAAAACTTATACGCAAATTCCTTTTCGAATGCAAATATTTGTTTTTGACAATTATCGTAATTGACATCTGTCAAAGATTTGATATCTGACATACCATTTTGTCCGTCAGGAGGGGCAGCCATCCGTGATCAATATCAAACGATCTCAGATATGCAATCTTCCCCAGGCAGCATGATGAAAGCAGATTCCTTTAATTTTCGTTTCCTGCCAATGCTCTCTTTTTAGTATCAATCCATTCTACTATTTGATCTCCATCGGCAGTATGAATGTGCTCTGATAATTTAGGACCACTGTCTGTTCCTGGTGTACATCTTTTGTTCACAAATACACTCACCAGTCAAAATTTTACAGAGAAAACTGTTGTTAATTCATCTTCTCGAATATTATGAATAACAATGAGAAACTCTTCAAAAACTTCACCTACTTCGAAATGATAACAGCAATAGAGAATACAGCTCATAATTTACCAGCAGAGGTAGCTAATGGATATAGATCTGAAT
Source organism: Zygogramma bicolorata (assembly GCA_032362365.1). Lineage (NCBI taxonomy): Eukaryota > Metazoa > Arthropoda > Insecta > Coleoptera > Chrysomelidae > Zygogramma > Zygogramma bicolorata. The sequence goes on from JAVJAQ010005464.1 coordinate 308,411, forward strand.
ACAAACGGGTAGTAGTATAAAAATATTTTCAGCTGATAAGGGAAATGTTACATTTATCGTGGACACAAACGAATATGAAAACAAAATAATACAATTGATGGAAAATTACACATATGAGATACACAACCAAATCACATCTGTAACATCGGAACAAGTGTACAATATACTCATACAAGACCCAACAAAATGCATTGAACAGAAAATATTCAGAACATTACTGAAATATATAGACACTCTTTCGAAAACAGAACGCACAAAAGTCATTAATCATTATAGTAAACCACCCCATTTTTATGGCTTACCAAAAATACATATACCAATCCTCTGAGACCCATCGTAAGTTCTATTGAATCTCCATGCCAAAAACTAGCCAGGTACATACTCCAAACATTAAAACCTCTATCAGGTAATGGTGATAATTTCATAAAGAATACTCCACATCTAATGGAAAAGTTAGATCAAATTGAAATAGAAGCTAAAGACATATTGGTGAGTTTCGATGTTGAGACTCTGTTTACCAACGTTCCTTTGAAAAAAACTTTAGAAATCGTATAATCAGAATTTGAGAATTATAGAACACCGAGAACATAATTGAATGTAAGTAAGATCATGGATATCTTAAAGCTATTAAAATTGCTCTAAAATTGTTCGTTTCCGTTAACCAGCCGACGAACGTCAACCCTCAGAAGTCGAAACTGTGCGAGCAATGGATCAACGAGGCTTTACCTTTTAACGTGCGATTACCCAGCACGGTGGCCCGGCGGGAATCGAACCCGGGTCTTCCGTTTGAAAGGCGAATGTGCTAACTTCTACACTACCGAGAACGACATGTACAGAAAAAACGTATTTTTAATTCAAAAATGATTTTTATCAACAAATATTTTTTCTCCGATTTCTAATAATATTTATATGGAGTTTTCTGAGGATTATTTCATTGAGAGTTATTCAAATTGTCTGAAGGTATGTAAGAGATATATTGTTGACGTTTTTGCTATATTGAGTCACGGTCATTGCGATAACGAATATATCATACGAAGGTAGTAGTCCATACTCAAAGTGGAAGACCAATTTTTATTGAAAAAGGAAACACGAAGTCATCTCCACAACATATTTAATTCCTAAAGGAACTATGTCCTAGTTAAGACATGTTTCGAACATATATATGTTCATCTTCAGTTGAGTACAAAAAGGCTGAAATAGAGTTAACAATGAGCAAACAGTAAAAGTGATTTTTTACATGATACTTACGAAAGTTGGGAGATCAAAATCGACAAACTACATATTAATAATCATTATACTACTTACGAGAACCAAAGTGGTTCAAGAAGTAGAATTATGTTATAAGATGGGTGTGGAAGCCCAGAATAATAATGATAACTGCATTACAAATTGGAAATATTAACAAAACACCATGCAAGAGTGGCGTGGGTAGACAATAAAATGGACGAAATCGTGAAACAAAACCGACATGAGCATCAAGGAGACAAGTGGAGGCACCTAGGAGGAATGAAGCACAACAAAAATCGAAAAAGACACTAGAAAACTGTGTAAAGTTTGAAGGTTCAGTCTTTAGGAGACAGATGTCCTTACTGAAACTAATGATTAAATATTTTGATAATGAATTGTTATAATGCAAGTAAATGAATTTAAACAAGCTTTTTGTGATTCAACATTAGGGAGAAACAATGTCCTTTTCTGTGACTAAAAAATTCAATTGTGGGAAGAGAAAGTTATAATAGAATCAAAAAAAGGTACACAATCAAAGTTAATCTGATCATTAAGGGAATTATAGAAAGGTTGTTTCGAAATTTGATTAATATGGAAAATTTCACTAATATTGAGTAGCGCACCTTTATCACAAATATGAACTATATCGAAATCTGTTTCTGGATTGAAAAAATGGTTAGAGTTGATAATGTGGTTAGCAAAGGAATTATTAGTTAAAATTTCAAAAGTGTTATCATGATTTTTATATTTATCTATTATTCTAATATGTTCTTTAAGACGTATTTTAAATTACGACCAGTTTGTCCAACATAAACACTATTACAATCAGGATGGGAACACATCAGTTTGTAAACTCCAGATTTTTCCATTAAGGGGATTTTATCTTTATTGCTAATGAAGTTTTTTCCTAAAGAATTGTTGGTTTTAAATGAGATACATAAATTATTATCTGCTTTACTGAAAATGTTTTTAATACTGTAAGATAGTTTTCCTAAAATGGGGATAGAGTTATATTTGGTGTATTTCATGGGGGTAAGTACGAGGGTTGCAGTTAACGTTTCTAAGGACATGACGATTGTATATTTTTTCAATAATATGGAAAGGATAACCATTATTATAACCTATTTGCCGGATAATGTTCAGTTCCTTGGTGAAATTCTCTTCGTTCAAAGGAATAGAGAAAAGAGAATTGAAAGAAGCAAATTTATGTGTGTCAGGATGAAAAGAATGGTAGGGGATAATATTATCTGTATGAGTTGGTTTTCTATAGATGGAAAATTCAGAATGTTGGTTATTTTTCGAGATCAAAAGATCCAAGAAGGCTAAAGATTGATTGTTCTCTATTTCCATGGTGAATTTGATAGCAGAATGAAGGGAGTTCATGTAACACAATAGTTCATTGAGTTCTGTAGAATTGCCATTAAATAAAATTAATTAAAATAATATGTCATCTACATATCTATGGTAAAATATGATTTTGTTATGGTTATGGAAAAGATTAATTTGTTTTTCAAGATCAAAAAGCAATATTTCAGCTAAGAGAGGGAATAAATTGGAACCCATGGCTAAGCCTGAATTTTGACCAAAAAATTTACTGTTAAATTGAAAGAAGTTTTGTTTGAGGACAGTGTCTAGTAAGAGACAAATGTTTTAGCAATTGTGAAAGTTGACGTTGGATTCAAACAGAAGGTTTCTTACGATTCGTATAAAATCTTCAGGAGGAACACTAGGGAAAAGGTTAACAATGTCAAAGGAAACTAAGATAGAGTTGTTAGGTATTACAATGTTTGAAATTTTGGAAGTTAAATCCTTGGAATTTTCAATAGAGTTGGGGTTATGGAAATCTAGAAGATCTCTAAGGAGAGAATTCAACCAAGAAGCTAATTTTGATGTGGGGGAATTAATATATGAAACAACAGGTCTTATGGGAATATTTGCTTTATGAATTTTGGTAATCCACTATTATACGGATTACCAAAAATTCATAAAGCAAATATTCCCATAAGACCTGTTGTTTCATATATTAATTCCCCCACATCAAAATTAGCTTCTTGGTTGAATTCTCTCCTTAGAGATCTTCTAGATTTCCATAACCCCAACTCTATTAAAAACTCCAAGGATTTAACTTCCAAAATTTCAAACATTGTAATACCTAACAACTCTATCTTAGTTTCCTTTTTCCTAGTGTTCCTCCTGAAGATTGTATACGAATCGTAAGAAACCTTCTGTTTGAATCCAACGTCAACTTTCACAATTGCTTAAACATTTGTCTCTTACTAGACACTGTCCTCAAACAAAACTTCTTTCAATTTAACAGTAAATTTTTTGGTCAAAATTCAGGCTTAGCCATGGGTTCCAATTTATCCCCTCTCTTAGCTGAAATATTTCTTTTTGATCTTGAAAAACAAATTAATCTTTTCCATAACCAAAACAAAATCATATTTTACCATAGATATGTAGATGACATATTAATTTTATTTAATGGCAACCCTACAGAACTCAATGAACTATTGTGTTACATGAACTCCCTTCATTCTGCTATCAAATTCACCATGGAAATAGAGAACAATCAATCTTTAGGCTTCTTGGATCTTTTGATCTCGAAAAACAACCATCATTTTGAACTTTCCATCTATAAAAAACCAACTCATACAGATAATATTATCCCCTACCATTCTTTTCATCCTGACACACATAAATTTGCTTCTTTCAATTCTTTTTTCTCTGGACTTTTCTCTATTCCTTTGAACGAAGAGAATTTCACCAAGGAACTGAACATTATCCGGCAAATAGGTTATAATAATGGTTATCCTTTCCATATTATTGAAAAAATATACAATCGTCATGTCCTTAGGAACATTAATTGCAACCTTCGTACCCCCATGAAATACACCAAAATTAACTCTATCCCCTTTTTAGGAAAACTACCTTACAGTATTAAAAACATTTTCAGTAAAGCAGATAATAATTTATGTATCTCATTTAAAACCAACAATTCTTTAGGAAAAAACTTCATTAACAATAAAGATAAAATCCCCTTAATGGGAAAATCTGGAGTTTACAAACTGATGTGTTCCCATCCTGATTGTAATAGTGTTTATGTTGGACAAACTGGTCGAAATTTAAAATACGTCTTAAAGAATATATTAGAATGATAGATAAATATAAAAATCATGATAACACTTTTGAAATTTTAACTAATAATTCCTTTGCTAACCACATTATTAACTCTAACCATTTTTTCAATCCAGAAACAGATTTCGATATAGTTCATATTTGTGATAAAGGTGCGCTACTCAATATTAGTGAAATTTTCCATATTAATCAAATTTCGAAACAACCTTTCTATAATTCCCTTAATGATCAGATTAACTTTGATTGTGTACCTTTTTTTGATTCTATTATAACTTTCTCTTCCCACAATTGAATTTTTTAGTCACAGAAAAGGACTTTGTTTCTCCCTAATGTTAAATCACAAAAAACTTATTTAAATTCATTTACTTGCATTATAACAATTCATTATCAAAATATTTAATCATTAGTTTCAGTAAGGACATCTGTCTCCTAAAGACTGAACCTTCAAACTTTACACAGTTTTCTAGTGTCTTTTTGGATTTTTGTTGTGCCTCATTCCTCCTAGGTGCCTCCACAAGGTGCCTTATAACATAATTCTACTTCTTGAACCACTTTGGTTCTCGTAAGTAGTATAATGATTGTTGATATGTAGTTTGTCGATTTTGATCTCCCAACTTTCGTAAGTATCATGTAAAAAATCACTTTTACTGTTTTCTCATTGTTAACTGTATTTCAGCCTTTTTGTACTTACTAGGACATAGTTCCTTTAGGAATTAAATATGTTGTGGAGATGACTTCGTGTTTCCTTCTTCAATAAACGAATATATCGGTGAAACGTCTCAATCAGTGAAATTGCGAAAGGATGAACACAAGATGTGCGTCAGGAACAGACAGATAGCTAGTTTCAAATTATCAGAGCACATTTTAAAGGCGATGGAGATCACGCAGTAGAATGGTATGACATTAAAACGATGCAAAAGAGAGCAATGGCAGGAAACAAAAATTAAAGGAAACTGCTTTCATCAATCTGTCTGGGGAAGATTGCATCCCTATTAGTTCGCTTGAAATGGATCACGGATGGCTTCCCCTCCTGAAGGGCAAAATGTTATGTCAGATATCAAATCTTCAATTACGAAAATTGTCAAAAACAAATATTAAAAACAGTACAACAATCATTTGTTTTCGAATTCTACAAAGTCACCCTGCTTTTTTGTTCCATAAGAGTGACTTACATACTAGGTTGGAAGGACGACGTCCTTTCAACTTATACTACAACGACAACAACTAACCTATACTACAAAGGGGGCTGAAAGTTGCACAATTTTTATTTACGGTTATTGGGATTTGAAAAATCAATCACCTGAAAAAAATCATTGGAATGCCTTTTGATCAAGATCAGGTAGCCGTAGGTTTCATCCTAAATTTTCTGTTGTACTACTAGTATTCCCAGTGAATCGATTATTATTCTCAGAATCGTAGATCTAATCGGAAAGCACAAGTTTCGGGACAACCCATGTACCTGCCTTATGATATAACTTATTTTAACTTATTTGTAAAATAAAATAGTAACGCTCACCCTCACTCTATAACCATATTCGTGTGTATAGAAGATTGGACTCTTCGCTACGCTTCCAAACTCTTTGGCCTTCAGCATTTTCGTCTCAACTTCTGTTACCTTCCAAATCAACCTTCCCGGTCTGCTAGTTAGTTCATTCGAAGTAGATAGCCCCTCAAGAATTTCCAAGTCTAACCTCAACTGGTTCAGTTCCTTCTTGATTCCCATGTTATCTCTCTCTTGAATTTCGAGTTTCTCTGTGGCTTCCGAAGCGATTTGGCTGGCGGCTCTCAGATCAAAAACAATATTCGTGAACTTCGCGCTATGTTCTTCGAACCCATTTTTGATTTTGCTGATTTCTTCTCGTAAATTTTCAGTGGTGTCTTTCACGTCGTTCAGGATAGCCAAAGTCAGAGCATTTTCTTGTGCGAAATGACTCTTCAAGTCATTGATATTATGCTCAAAGTTGGCGTCCGTCTGTCTGTTGAACGCCTGTTCTCTGTAAAAAGAGTCTTTGAGGTAGTTAACTTGGTCCAGCATCCTTTCGAGAACTCCCAATCGATTTTGCAATCCTGCAAACTGTGAATCGGATTCTCTCTTCGTGTTTTGAATTTGAGTGAGTGATTGTTTGATATTATTGAGAGCTGATTCGGTACTATTTCGCCAGTCGAAAGATAGTTTAGATTGATATTTTAGTTTCTCGATATCTAGGTTTTGTTGCATGACATTGCCTTTCAGTGTTTCGTAGGTCTGATTGGTGACTAGTGACTTAGAGGTGTTTTGCTTTTCGAGTTCAACTAGTTTTCTAGAGAGCTTATATATTTCTTCTTGAAGTCGAGAATCAGGTTTTGTCATGCCATTCCTTCCTGGGAAAGAAAAAAATTCGAGCAGTTAATACAGTCCAAAATATTTTCGTAAGGCCAAGAACAAAGTGGTATTGGTTCAGACTTCCATTGTCTATATTATTAAATCTATTGAAACCTATTACTAAAAAGAAATTGAAAAGGGGAAAAACTTATGGAATTACCAGTCGAATCCAAACAAAAATGGTTGAAATTAAATTCTAGGTCGAACAATAAAATTAAATGAAAGATAATAATGTTGTAACAAAAAACTGAGATACCGAACATGATATAGCAGAATCAAAAAATTTTAATAAAAAATATGGAGTAGAATTTACAGATGTTGAAACGAAGTTTCGAGTTAGGTGTACTCATTTTGTTTTAATTTATCTCCTGAATAATCAAGGAGTTATAATGATTCATAAAAGGTTTAATGTTCCACTCTCATAAATATGATCTTTTTGGGAAACCTTTCGGAGTCTTATAGTGAACTGAAAAGGGGGGAACGATTGATAACAATTCGGAAGAACATCGACCGTGAAAGTATCTATAGAAGAGAGAGAAGTCTCCGACCCTTCTACGATTTTCCAATGGAGTGAGCGAGTCTGTGAGCGAAGAATCACCAACAAGACGAATTGCCTTTTTCTGAATAGAATCGAGAAGCCTCAATGAATGTTTTGATGCCGAACTCCACACATGAGAACTGTATTCCATGACAGGTTGTATCTGAGCCTTGTAGATCATTAGAAGCTGACGATTCTCCGAATCAGAAAATAGAAATTATTACCACTATGAAAAAAGCAGAATCAAAACAATTTTATCAACGCTCTATGTCGATAGGTATATCATTCGAGAACGTTTGATTAACTCACACAGAGGTTCCATCTAAAACAGATACTTCCCTGCCTATATGGCACGATGGTCACTGAGTTACATGCTTAATTTGTATACCAAGCATATAAAAATTGAATTAAGTAGTTAGCATACATGGGAAACATCTACACAATAAAGCAAAAATAGTGAGCTGTTTATATGTCACGAATTATATATCTCAATAATTATTGGTGTATCTAATGGAACTGTTCCATAATTTATGCATTTGTCCACTGAGGAGCTCAAGAGATAATTTTCTATGAGATCTTGTCTGTGCCTGGATGAAATGATATTCTGGTGATAGATTTTTCTACAAACAGCTCTCTATTTGTGCTTAATTGTGTAAATATTCCGTTTGTATCGTATATATTTCAATTAATTTTAATATGCTCGGTATTGGATTGAGTAAGAGTTAGTAGCTGTTTAAGATGGACTCTTCTTCTTTTCTGTAAATGTATCAAACGTCTTCGAATGCTATCAACAGAGTGATTTTTTTCGTGTTGCTTTTTCATAGAGGTTGTAATTTCTATGTTTTGATTCGGAGAAGAAAAAAGCAAAAAAATATTTTCTCAAACTCCATTCTCTTCACAAAAATTCTCAAGTTCCTTCATATTAGTTTGTCAGTAAAATGAGTACGAAAATGATACATAATAGGTAAGTGAATTTTTGGACCCCATTTCTTTACATATCACTATATTTTCGAGGAAAAAAATACACTATTCGCATACATTTCCAAAAATATTAGCTATTTGCCGAATCCACTAGAGCTCAAAACATTTGCTATTGAATTACCAATAGAAAGTGTCCTTGAACGTAAACCTGTATTATCACTACATTTCGAGATGTTGAGATTGAAAGGTCGACCTCAATATGGTAAACACCATTCGAAGACACCTACTTTTCATAATTCGATTTCATAAAAAAGCTATCCGTATGTACTCGAATGTGTTCGGGTCTTTCGGTGAATGTATTATTGAATTCCGTTTGTTCTCTCGAGAAATGATTTTGAAATTGACACCTCCTCCCCTTTTTCTACTTGCTATGGAAATTTGGCACTCCTACACGTGCCAACAAGGAGTCCTCAATCTCGACTTTCCTTGTTACACAACAGCGGAGACATCATCAGAATATATTTTCCAGATCCAATCAGTTCTCTCCTCCATTCCGTCTCAACTCTAACCATAAACAAGTTTGCCATGAATGGAGACAAGGGGTTTTCTATAACTGTAAATTCATGTTGTATTGAAAACAATTTTGCTCCATATAGCTTGATTTACACTTCAACTTCAATTTCATCTGCCAGACTGGCGGATCCTTTAGGCGATTCAAAGCATGTGGTATTTGTAGGCTTGAAAATAAATAAACAACTTCTAGTAACTCACCTTCTTTATATGAAGTATATTCTCTCGCATCGGTTAATCCGATACGATAGATCCCTAAGAGAATGATTACACTCCCTTATCAGTAGATGAGCTAATCAAGAAATGTGAAATCAGAAAAACCCTTCCATATAAATCTCACTACAAGAAAATATTTTTCATCAAGGTAAACATGGGAGTTGTACGAGAAATCCCTTATAAATTACCCATTTACTTTGTACCCAGAAGATAAATTCAACAGTCGGTGATATACGAATTCAGTAGTACAGACTGCAAGAATGAGTACATTACTCAAAGTCGGCTAACTATAAAAACTGTTTCAAAGAGGGTTATGAACCCATTAGATAAGAAAAAACAAAAATATTCGCAGGACAAGTGAAAGCAATCTGATACTGATTAAAGATGTAGATACATGACAAAAGTCCTTTCAATACATACGGAAGTCTAGCTACATTTAGTGATATTATGAATAGTGACAGAGTACCATTCCAAATCCTTTTTTTATCCTGCTTGGGAAAGTTATTGTATAGCGAAACACATGTCACGGTTTTGTAGACCCATTGTCTGTGAAAATCGTAGAGGAAACTGTGGATTTTCACCAGGCATTGGCCTGTTCAATTCAATGCTATCCAAATTTGTCTGTGAACTGCTGAAATTCTAGAGAAGGTGGGTTCAGAATGGAGTTCTCCTGATGATGGTAACTGGGTAAGCGGACTGGTCGTTAGTGTAACTGATATCTTACCAAACGTTTTTGGGTCTTGTTCTTGTCATGCTCAAGAGATGTATTCGGATACTCAAGTTCATTCATCTTCCTGTAAACTACTGTCTCATATTTAACTTTATTTTATAAAACATTCAGCAGTCAAAATTTCATCGTTTCTTTGCGATCTACTTCATAATTTGTTTTGAGGAGAGAATTAAGAATGAGACACTCATTTATAACACTCACCCAAAGATCCTGTGACGTGTGAAGAATTTGGGTTATCCCTTATTATAACGTGTGGTGAATTCGGAGCATCTCTCAAAGTGTGTTCATTTGAATTGATTGTTCTCGGACCAGACTTGGTGGTTCGATTGATGCAATCTCTGTCGTGCTTCTTGAGGTCCATTTTTCGAATGTAGGATCCGCAGTTGTTGGGACAAGGTACCAGAATGTTCCCGCACATGGCTGTGTGACCCTGAAATCAAATCACAATTGATAAGATATATGATCGTCGTCTAGGAAGGTAGTTTCATCAATTTCTGGACATCAATAATTAAATTTTCTTCAGACTCTTCTCTGATTTCTAAAGAAATCTTGAAATCTGAAATATTCAAAAAGTATACAGAAAGGTCAGCACTTATTGAAAATCCACATGGAAAAATTCTTATATAGTTTCATGTGAGATTTTCACGATATTGAGGTTTACAAAACCCTGTGTGTTTTTCTATACAAAAGCTTCTTCAGCTTCTTCAAGCAGAAATCATTTCGGCATTGTTGTGGTTTTGTAAAGCTCGTTATAGCTAGATTCTTACAGAAAATTTTTCAAATAGATATTTTCTTTTTCGTCCACACGAGATCACTATATAGTACTCTCAAAGAAAAAAACAGTGTTATTTTTTAGATACCCCGACCTAGCAACATGTTACTCCTGCATTTGGTTTTGGCGATATAACTATAGAGCTATGAAAATTTACATGAAAAATTCGCCATTTCTAACCTTTTCGAGCTTCAAACCACCTAGTCTGAAATGTCAAATGTTGATTCAGTGACTCCACTGTAGATGGATTTTTCCTAGGGATGAATTCACATTCACATCAAGTTGTGATATTTCAGATTTAATATTTATTCCAATTTGGAATGGAGTTCAGGAATCTAATTATAAATTAAGGACTGTTATTAGATCCACTCGACACACAAACAAAATATAAAAATGAAATTCCATATATTTTATGCTATCCCAGTATGGAAAGTGATATATTATTTTGAGTAACTGCTGGGATTGGCATGTGCTTCATAAAAATCCGTGATAACGTAATTAAATAACACTTTATCGTTAGACTTTCACAAGTTAGACAGTTTTCAAAACCCCTTCATATGCTTCATTATAAAATAGCTTTTTCAGGCGTGTTACAGAACTGGAACAATACACCAGAAGTACTATAACACTCATGCAGAAGCTATTGTAAACTGAAACAAATGTAGTGGTTTCCATGACATCAAAGAGGGAGACACACGTGAAAATATTTGGTTCGACCTCAAACTCAAATGTGGGAAACCTCAAAGAAATCTCACACTCAGAGAAAAATCACAAACCGAAAAAATATTGCTCACCATTGCCATTTCATTTTCGATAGTTTTGTTGCAAAAGTAACAGGTGAATTTTTGTCCTTCTTTCCGGTTGTGCTCCATATTTGTTTTCGTTATCACTTCATGATAGAAACTGGGTGAAGTTGAACAGCGTTATGTACGAAAATAAGTGTGTTTCATTTTGTAAATATGGGAGATAAGATTAGCACGCAGCACATTCATACAGTGTCATGCATTGGGGAACAATTGAGAGAACTTTGAAACAGGTGTTTATAGTTTATATGGTGATTAAAAAAATGATCTGTATGAATACATTCTATAACTGATGGCAGTTCTATCCCCAACATAAATGAAAAATTACATTTTCGAAAAAATTACAATTTTTTTCCGTACTCATTATTCATTGAAGTCGAATAAAGTCGATTTTGATTTGTAGTATTAACGTGAAAACTTTCAGTATACAGGTTGATAAATATCAGAGTAATAACCTGAGTTACATTTTTCCAAGCGGCCCAACTATGTTATTTTTAGCTATCAATAGGCGATTAAATCCGCAAAATTTTTTTGATGGACTCGGTGCAATAGGCAAAGACTATAGGTAGAATATCTTTATGGAATTCACCAACCGACCTGGTACCACTATTGTTCTTTTGTTTTTTCGTACAGTTGAAATGAAAAATGCGCCAGCGTAAAAATCGTGAGAGTGTTTGACATGGTTTATACTCCATGAATTCAACACTCATAGGTGAAAAAATTGTTGAATTGTTGAATGTTGAATGAAAGAAGAAGAAGAAGTCAGGAAAGTGCCAAGAGGTCGTCTTCTTTTGAGTAAACAATTGGCCAATTTATAACCTGAAGGAAAGTAAGTATGTTGAATAATTGTGAATAAAATATTTTTTGTGTTATTAATTGATCCAGTTCATCTTGTGACGAGACTTAAAATGCTCCGCCAAAATGAATATTTTTGAAAATGTTTTTATTTACACAAATATGTTTCCATTTTTTTCGTTCTCGGTACTGTAGAGGTTAACACATTCGCCTTTCAAGCGGAAGACCGGGGTTCGAATCCCAGCCAGGCCACCGTGCTGGGTAATCGCACGTTGAAAGGTAAGGCCTCGTTGATCCATTGCTCGCGCGAGTTTCAACCTCTGAGGGTTGACGTTTGTCAGCTGGTTAACGGAAACGAACAATTTTAGAACAGTTTCCCTCAGAATACGAATAACGATTTTCTCAACTATTCCGTAACTCTTTATTACATTCATATAAATATAACGAATATACATCTCTAGCCAACTCCCGTTTGAATATAAAACTTATAGAATGCACGCGAATGTATTATGTACACCACTGATAACTGCTGAAAACGCCCAAATATCTCATTACGGATTTCTATCATTCAAATAGTATCGAAACATTTTATAGAAATGTTGTCACATCGATTCTTATCTCACACTTAATTTGACGAAGTACGCAGAAACAGAATATGCAAATTTTGCTGAAAATAAGATTGCACATGACCCAAAATACTTGAGGCTTCCTCCATCCTTCTTGGAGAAGCCCATCGCTAGTGAGAATCGTTAAGGAAACTATGGTATTTTTAAATATGAATTTTCAACAGGCATTGGCAGTTCAATTCAACACTTGCCATAGGAATGGATGGAATTGATTGACGAACCAATTTTATAGGATGTCTATATCAAGCATTCAGCAAGAATTCACGAGGTTTTCATTCCTTGGACTGGGTGGAATATTCTTTGAATATTTTTCTTAAGATTTCTGAGAAACCGCTTTATTCCAAAAATGAAGGCAAAAATATTATCCGAAATTATCAAAATCTTATCATTTCTTTTTTGATTGACTGCCGAACTTTCTGAAACATAATAGTGCCGCCGTCTCATTGAATTGAACCCTGTGATTATCCGTATTTTCACATTTTGTACATTTTCCATCAGGCTAGAGATTGAGCAGGCCATTTGTGTTTTTCTTCCCGACCAATAAAGAAATAACCGTGTATTATTTCTACTAAAAATTCGCGAGTGACCACACCAATATTTCCTGCACCATTTTGAAAATCTGTCGTGTAGATGAAATTTCCGTCAACAAATTTGAAAATTTACCAGACAATGCTCTTCATGTCCTAGTGGAATGTAATAATGAATCATTTGAGTCGGGATCATTTCCCAATTCCTTGAAACAAGCCATCATAATTCCACTACACAAAGGTGGCGAAACGGACAATCCTACGAATTATCGTCCAATTTCACTACTCTGCACCCTTTCAAAAATTATAGAAAAACTTGTGAAAAGCAGAATTATGCTCTTCCTGAAAAAACATAATATTTTATCTCCATGTCAGTTTCAGGGGTTCAGGATTAAGGGGTGTTGCTTTGAAGTGGGTCGAATCTTATCTCACTGGCAGAAAACAAAGAGTTGAAATTTCCAATGAATGCTCGGGTTATTCTGATATCAGATCCGAAGTACCTCAAGGCTCAGTGCTAGGTCCTATTTTCTTCTCGCTGTACCTGAATGACTTAACTTGTTTACCTATTACATGGCATGGCAAAAATGTGGATAGTTTGAAAACAATCATAGCCCAGGATTTAGAGGAGATCATCGCTTGGTGTAACACGAACAATCTCTGCTTCAATATAAATAAAACTAATATCCTGACATTTAAGTTCGAATTGAATAATATCTGTCTGAACACACATAATGTGGAAAATAAATCATGTATAAAGTTCCTGGGTATACACATTGATAATAAACTCAAATTCGAAGACCATATTATGTCACAAAAAAAAGATTGGCATCAAGCTGCTACGCAATTAGAGTGGTGTCAAACGAACTTGGTGCAGTCATCGCTAGAAGCACCTATTTTTCCCTCATTGAATCTCATATTAGGTATGGCATAGCTTTCTGGGGTTTCTGTAGCCAGAATTTATTACAGTCTGTTTTTGTCCAACAAAAAAGGGCCATAAGGTACTTGTGCAGGGCCAAAGCAAGAGACCACTGTAGACCGCTGTTTATATCCCAAAAAATTCTTACCATAAGAAGTATTTTCATTTTGGAAACTGTCTGTTTCAGTCATAACAAACAGTCTACAAGGATTAATATGACTCGCACTCACGTAACCACCCGAAGTAATAAGCTTTGCATGCCAATACCAAAAACAACTCTCATAAAATATTCAGTTATATATGAAAGTAAAAAAATATATAACCATCTACCGGAATATTTAAAAGAATTGAAGAATCTTAAGCACTTCAGAAAAGCAGTAAAGGACTTCCTCATGCCAAAAGCATACTACGACCTGCAGGAATACTATAATGAAAATTTCTGACCTCAATAGAACAGTCCTATGGTATTATTATTTATCAATTTTGAGTGAGTTTCAATATTTTGTATGAGTTTTAGCGATATAACTTATTTGTAATGAACTGAACTTATTGTTTTCCATTTTTCTAACCTTCATTATATTACCTAATAATTATTTTACAATTATTATTTCAATTCATAAATTACATTTTATACTTTGAATTATATACTTATATATTTACCTGTACATATTAACATTTCATTTTTATATATGAGAATATGGATTATACCACAAGTTATTGTACTCATCGCTTCGTCAATAAGAACTAATTCTTGGACAATAAAGCACAGTTTTGATTGATTAATTGATCAGTTCTCCAGAAACAAGGTATCGTTTATTTAAAAAATTGTAATACACTTTGCGATAAGCCTTTCTGGTTTGAATACCAATCAAATTAGGTATCAATGGTTTGCGATAGTCTATTGTCAATCATAGAACTGAACTTATTGTTTTCCATTTTTCTAACCTTCATTTTATTAATAATTATTTTACAATTATTATTTCAATTCATAAATTACATTTTATACTTTGAATTATATACTTATATATTTACCTGTACATAATAACATTTCATTTTTATATATGAGAATATGGATTATACCACAAGTTATTGTACTCATCGCTTTGTCAATAAGAACTAATTCTTGGACAATAAAGCACAGTTTTGATTGATTGATTGTTCCTCCAGAAACAAGGTATCGTTTATTTAAAAAATTGTAATACACTTTGCGATAAGCCTTTCTGGTTTGGATACCAATCAAATTAGGTATCAATGGTTTGCGATAGTCTATTGTCAATCATAGAAATGAATGTCAGTCATATTCGCTGTCATATAGCATGGTTGATCACCCACCAAAGTTTGAGTATTGAGAAGTCGCTCTAGTCGCATTCACGCCAACTGTTAAATGATATTTCATATTGACTATTTGAGTATCGTTACCATTTTCTTTTAGCAGTTGATAACTGAACTGAATCAGCTTGGAAGTTGGGCCAGGATGTGATGAAATGCGATTTTGGAATGTTTAGGATAAATCACGGTGGTATTTTTTTTGTTGATAGAAATTCCAGTTGGTGGTGGAGTCATTATACATATATTTCATGTCATACAAGTTCATTATTGGGTTTCCGTTGCTTGATTACAAATATATTATATCAGTGTACTTTATTGTCATGCGGGCATAAAATTTTCTTTAAGGCCCGTGTGGGCTTAAGTTCACCTATTGGCCCGTTTCAATTTTTATCGTGTTTCAGTAGCAACCATATCATTCAGTTGAAATAAAATAGAATAATTCATTTATTTGTAAATATTTATATTTTGATCACTAACTAACTAGTATGACACAGAAGTTGGCAAGCACCACGGGTATAAACATATTTCTATATCCTCGAGCGACTAACAAACCCTTGGGCCAAAAACCCCCGGCTTTGTAAGATAGTCAGTCCTCAGGGCATAAGCATCTACTGTATACTTTTGTGAATCACACAGCTTGGAAAAGGTTCGTGTTGCGGAAAGAAATTTCGAAAATATCGAATCTTATTTGTATTAAATATTAAACTTCGGTTATATTAATATTTTTATGAATTTCGAGCAATTGCCAATATTGAAGGGTATAATTTTCTTTTTCGATGCTTTAGAATAACAACAATGTGATTATTCCAGGACTAGGCCTGGAAAATACTGTTACGTCCTAGCGCCGGTCCTGACCAGATCGTAAACGCAGATGGGGAATCGCGTTGTAGCGGACGTCATTTTCCTAGAAACCGTAATGCCGCCTAGAGAATTCGAGACGCGTCATCGGGGCTTCTCTCGACGATTCTCGATTGGCACGCAGATATATATACGGCACATGTTCCGCTCGAGAGAAGAATTGGTATTACGGAGAGTTTTTATTCGGAGAGTTAGTTAGTCGGAGAATTGGTATTACAGAGAATTTGTATTCAGAGCTGAGTGACGAGATTTGTTGAGATCTAAGTGGAGCAGAGCTTTGTGCGAAAGTAGAATTGTTAGTTCAGATAGTTTTAGTAGCGAGCGAGCATTGGAAAGTTATCGGAGCGATTTGAGTGATTGTGTTGTATTGTATTGTGATAGAGAGTTATAATAAAAGTAGTTTAGTGTTGTTTGGTGTTTCAATTGACGAACCCAAGGAAATATCGTAACAGTGGTGTCAGAATTGAGATTTTCCAAAAGGATATATCGTAACAGTGGTGTCAGAATTGAGATTTTCCAAAAGGATATATCGTAACAGTGGTGTCGGAAATGGAATTTTTGCTGGTAAATAAAAACAATTTATGGTTAATACGAGAAGTACATCTTACGATACGATGGAGGATATGTTGAAGTTTATGCAAAACCAATTTGCGGATTGGGAAAGACGACGACAGGAAGATGAAAAGCGTCGGCTGGAGGAGAAAGAAGTAGAGGAAAAGCGACGACAGGAAGATGAAAAGCGACGGCTGGAGGAAAAAGAATTGGCGGAAAAGCGACGGCTGGAGGAAAAAGAATTGGCGGAAAAGCGACGGCAGGAGGAAAAACAAGAACGAGAAGAATCGCTCAGGAAAATTCTCGAAAATGAAAAGAAAGAACGAGAAGATGAAAAGAGAGATAGAGAAGAAGCACTTCAGAAAATTCTAGAACAACAGAGAAAAGAACGAGAAGACCTCCAGAAAATTCTAGAACAACAAAAGAATGAATTAGAGCAAATAGAAAAACAACAAAAAGAAGACTTCCAGAAAGTTCTAGAAAATCAGGAAGAGTTCTTCGAGCACGTTTCACATGAAACCAAAGTTCAAATGGAAGGACTGAAAGAAGACCTAAAGGTAGAACTGAAAGAAGACCTAAAGGTAGAACTGAAGGAAGATGTCAATAAGAAAGTGGATGTAGTGAGAGAGGAGATGAGAAATGAAATGAGAGGTCGCCGAGACAGTATTGCCACGTCAGGAATTTCCGTGAAACCCCCGACTCTTGATGGTCAGTCATCTTGGTCTATGTATCGTCGACAATTTGAGGCTGCGGCAGAAACCAATGGATGGGGCGAAGAAGAAAAAGCTACGGCGCTCATAGTAGCTTTGAGAGGGCCAGCTTTGGGTATATTACAAACGATACCCATAGAACAGCAGAAGCAATATCAGGACCTGATTACTGCACTGGAGTTGAGGTATGGCGATCAACACCGAGAACAGCTGTACCGGGCCCAAATGAAGACTCGCACACAAAAATCAGGTGAGAGTCTTCAAGAATTTGAGGCAGATGTTCGACGCCTAATCCAGCTGGCGTACCCAGATGCGCCCGAAGATTTCAAGGAGCAGTTGGCTGTGCAGATATTTATTGACGGACTTAGAGGCCCAGAAATCCAAAGAACTCTGCGACTTACAAATTTCAAAAGGAGTAGCGATGCCTTGGTACGTTCGCTAGAAATGGAGGCGGCCTTCAACACCTCAAGGCCGAAAGTGCGAGCAGTAATAATTGACGATCCCGAACATAGATCTGACGCTACGAGTGGTTCATTTGAGAAATTTCTGGAGGAGATCAAATTGTTGATAAGTGGAATGAGCACCCAGAAGAAAAAAACGTGCTACCGATGTGAAAAACTGGGACACCTTATCAAAGACTGTTGGGTGAAGATGCCGCAGAGGATTTGCTATAGATGTAGGAGGCCGGGGCATTTCATAAAAGACTGCAGGGAGAGAATGCCACAGAGAAAATGTTACAGATGTGGAAGATCAGGCCATTTCAAGAAAGATTGCAAGGTGAGAATGCCACCAAAATACAACTCACCTGCCAGGACGCCGCCAAGTTCGCAATCACCTGCGAGGTCAAGGTCACCGAGGGTCATCAATGTTAACAGGCTGAAAAGAACATCTGAGAGCCTTACCATTCCAGGAAAATTGAATAAAATCGACGTTATATGCACCATAGACACCGGTGCTGCAGTTTCCTTGGTACGCAGCGACATTCTTCGGCCTGGAAACGTAAAGCCTATTTCATCCAACGTCGTGATTCGGACAGTCACTGGTGAAAACGCACCTATTCGAGGAGAGGCTGAAATTACGTTGATTCTTGGGCGACTCACAATCACAGGTACAGTTTACGTCGCAGATATAGAAGATGAAGTCATACTCGGAATGGACTTGATCAGTGACCATGGAATTTCATTCGACAATGAGCAAAAGATCATAAGGTTCGGAGAAGAAGAATTTGTCCTTACAACTCCAACGGAAAGGACGAAACCTGCCAAACTGCGATTATTGAAAACTGCGAGAATCCCTGCATTGTCGAAGGAAGTAGCTCGTGTCACAGAGAATAATGTCCCTGAATGCAGCGTGCAGCCATCGGATTCCGGACAAGTCCGGGTGAAGTCAGAAAAAGCCATCCTTGTAAGAGCCGCCAGGTGTCGCGTTAGAGGTACAAGTGACATCTCCGAGATGAAAGCAACTGGAAGGGCTGACTCGGTCAAACAGAAAGTCAACATTGGCCAAGTCCAATCGATTCAACAACCATCAAGAAGTAAACAACAAGAGATGCCAGAGCGTATTGACTGGAGGAAGGCGCGGTACTATCGGAAGACAAATACTGGCAGATTGCAAGATGGAGATCTGGTGTGGCTGTACAATCCCCGTCGTAGGATGAATGATGTGGTGTACAGTGTTCAACGTAAGCCTAGAACAAAAATGAAAGTCGTACACCTAGAGAGGCTAAAATGTTACAATGGGAATGAAGAGATATTGTTTGATCGGGACGATCAAAATTGAGAGGGGGATAATGTTACGTCCTAGCGCCGGTCCTGACCAGATCGTAAACGCAGATGGGGAATCGCGTTGTAGCGGACGTCATTTTCCTAGAAACCGTAATGCCGCCTAGAGAATTCGAGACGCGTCATCGGGGCTTCTCTCGACGATTCTCGATTGGCACGCAGATATATATACGGCACATGTTCCGCTGCGAGAGAAGAATTGGTATTACGGAGAGTTTTTATTCGGAGAGTTAGTTAGTCAGAGAATTGGTATTACAGAGAATTTGTATTCAGAGCTAAGTGACGAGATTTGTTGAGATCTAAGTGGAGCAGAGCTTCGAGCGAAAGTAGAATTGTTAGTTCAGAGAGTTTTAGTAGCGAGCGAGCATTGGAAAGTTATCGGAGCGATTTGAGTGATTGTGTTGTATTGTATTGTGATAGAGAGTTATAATAAAAGTAGTTTAGTGTTGTTTGGTGTTTCAATTGACAAACCCAAGGAAATATCGTAACAATACTATTTTCTCAAAAAAAACTTCGTCGGTTTCATATGGTGTTTTGCTGTAAAACTTGATGATGTTGTGATAATTAACCAATCTCAAGTACGAACTCTTGAGCAAGACAGTTTTTTTACCTAGAAGTGCTCAGCTATTTGACTACTATTTATAAGCCGAAAATCAGACATCGATGTGGAAGAACTATATACTCTTTAGCAGACGAAATTAATTGAATTGCTGAGCCTACCTCTTTTATCTTTAAACATTTTCTGAATTTTTCTCATGATTTCTGTCGTGAATTATATATTCCCAACCTCTATAAAATTATTTGTATATTCTGGGTTGGATTTATTTTTGGGAGGGAATTTATTATGTTGCAATGGATAAGTTCACTGGATCAAAGTGGCCAATCGTAATAAGCCCTTTCTTTGACAAATTTTGTTTTGAGCCAAGTTGTAACAACCCGTTTTGACGATGCAATTTTGTCGCTGCAACTTCTCGCGGCGACTTGTCGCTGCGAGATATGTCATGTAGCTGTCAGTTTGCATTGCCAATATTAAAAAATAGCACTGAATGTTACCTAGATGAACGTCTACATTATCACAACTGATATATAATTTCATTAATTTCTAATAATTGATATTGTGATTAAATCACCTTATTACTCAACTTGATTCCTCAAGTCTCGAAAAATTTGAAATGTTCAAAATCAATATTCTTCACAATGATGCCACCACATATTTGTGGTTTGCGGCAACAAATTCACCATAGAAATAACTAAGTCGCTGCAACTTATCGCACCAAAAAAGATTCATGCAACTCGAAAAACTTGCATGAACACATGCAATTTTCTGGAGTTGCAGCGACAAACTTGCATCGTCGAAACAGGCTATTCCCGACAGATTCTTACTATTGTCCTCACCTGGGGAAGCGAAAAATTTTGAAACAGTTACGTTAGGAATTCATAGTTTAGACTGCCAACTATACAATAATACCGTAGTCTCTCTTAATATTTATAGGAGATTATCACCATTGAAACTTTTCCTAGAGATCAATTACCCTAACACCAAACTGATATTTTTGCACTCGACGCGCATTTCGCGAACAAGGTTAGCATCTTCAGAAGAAAATTGATGAGTATCAATGTTATTGATCTCTAGGAAAAGTTTCAACTTTTACACCAAAGGTACCAATCTCTTCGTTTATTACCATTATTGTTTATAAAAAAGTAGTATAGTTAGACCAAACTTTTACCTTTTATCCTTTTCTTTAAGGCAGTTCTAACAATGCTAATAAATGGAAGCGTTCATACACATTCACATTTTGTGTTTGAATGCCTCCATTGATTTACATTGTGGAAACTTGCCTAAAGTAAAAGATAAAATGAAAGTGAAAGTGTGGTCTATGAACCAGACATCAGCAATGTCTGTGTAAAAAGCATTTGAATGAAGTTGGAAGGATCTTCATCTTCAATCATTATCATTAACTTTTAGCCTGAATATGTTACTAGAGGTAGCTGTGTAGCATATCCGCCATATGTAAATTCATTCCTTCATTGTGTTTTTGCATTGAAGAGTTAGCCAACTACATGGAAATATCATTAGAAGGGATGGATACTACGGGTAGATGGCACCAGTGATTTCGTTTCCAAGTGATGACTTTTCTCTCATTTTTTCCACAGACGTCGTAGTAATACAGGTAATAGAGAATTTTGTGTTGCAAAATTAGGCAGGAGTTATTTTATTGCATGGATAGTTGCAGTCTGACGTACTTAACCTAAAAACACAAAATACTTACAAAAATGGCGAACGGAAGTGCCGCCATTTTGTGAAAATCCGTTTGGGCCTGTATCTCCGTAAACGTGCACTTTAGGCCCACAATTATCGGGACCTTTTTTATAGATAATTATCCAATAATTTTTCTGTAGCACTTACCGTTCACGACTTATATTGTTATTACTTTTTGTTCATTCACTTTTTTACCGATATAACTTTAAATAATTGTTTAAACAATAAATTGTTTATGATAAAACTTTTGAATCGATAAATTTTCTACAACTTTTATTTGAATTTTTTTTCTCTAAAGTTAATATTTTTGAAGTTACAACGCGTTCAATGTTGTACTACCGAGTACAAGGTTATTAAGAACGAAGTATGCATAGCGTAATGCTGCGAATCCGATACCTACATATTAAAAAAAATATGAATTTTAGAATCTATTTGATTTAATAAAAAATTAAAAATTCTAGTTCTTGCCTGAAAGAAATAGCGAATACCCATTAAAATTTTTTCTTTGTATTTTCTTTTATACAATCAAATATTACTACAATTAATTTAAAAACTACTGCCATAATTAAACACGCAAATGAAAAAATGGAATAAGACTTTGGATACGTTTCTTTTGGACCGATATCACCTATTCCTCGCCTAACGGCTCATTACAACTAAAACTGTTCTCCATTTAAATTACATTTCCCAATTTCTTCACAAAAATTAATCATAAGACGTACAAATCTGCCACACGTAAATATCGCTGTTAGATCTACCGTAGCACAGACTAATATAAGCATACTGAGCATAAAGATGCTCACTATGGTCGTCACCACTACCCCTCCTCCGGTTGAAAATGTAGTTTTTGGAAGGATCGGATTATTTATATATATATATATATATATATATATATATATATATATATATTAACCGCTACAAACTCTTCAGGTCTATTGAAAACCTCTCCTTTAGAAGGGTCTATGCATAGGCCAAATAGTTTAATGACGTGTTCAGGCTCAGCTGGCGTATATATCTCCCAGATACAAGACGATCGAAATTAACGCGTTGTAACTTCGAAAATATCAACTTTAGAGAAATAAGTTTCAAATAAAAGTTGTAGAGAATTTATCGATTCGAAAGTTTTATCACAAACAATTTATTGTTTAAACAATTATTTAAAGATATATCGGTAAAAAAGTGAATAAACAAAAAGTAATGATAATATAAGTCGTGAACGGTGAGTGCTACGAAAAAAATTTTTGAATAAAAAAGATAAGAAATTTTATTATCTATAAAAAAGGTCCCAATAATTGTGGGCCTAAAGTGCACGGTTACGGAGATACAGGCCCAAACGGTTTTTCACAAAATGGCGGCACTTCCGTTCACCATTTTTGTAAGTATTTTGTGTTTTTAGGTTAAGTACGTCAGACTGCAACTATCTATGAAATAAAATAACTCCTGCCTAATTATGCATTATGGACACGAGTAGCTCGCTCCCTATTACCTGTACTAGTAGCTAGAATATCACATTTTTATGATTACGTTTTCAGAAAAACAAGAAGAATTTTTTGTCAATATCGTAGATCATCTATATCCTGAAGATTATTATAATGCCCAAACGTTTATTGCCTGCATAAACTTTTATCATCAACTCTATGTCTATGACATACACAACATTCGCCATGGTCGGTGAGCATACTTGAAAACTGGCCATCAATCAAATCATCTTCAGAACAATTCGTTCAGGCCGGTTTCAACTACCTACACAGTAAGTTTCTGTGCTGACACCTGTCAGAAAACAACTACTCCTCTGGTTAATACCATGAAGGGTATTATATTATATCCGACCGGTGTGCCAGAGCGGAGTTCTTCACTGAAGAAAATCCTGCACATTCTTTTGGCGATACACGTTAAGGAGTTGATTTTCCATTATTGTGACGAGCGGACGAGCACACTTGCAAGTGTGTAATTTGTATAATACCCCTTCCTGCTGCTATGACTCCCAAATAAAAATAAGTTAAAAATGGAATTTCAGAAAAAAATTATATGTGTTAATTGATCGAAGATGCAGCTTTTTGTCGAAAACCAAACGAATTACCTCCTTTGTTTCTCAATTCAACAAATTGTTTGACAATATTGTCATAGATGTTATAGTATATTTTGAAGAGAAATGGCCACTAGTTGATAGGACAATATCATGTTCTATCCAATGGTTTGGAAGTGAAGTGCAATTGACCATATGCAGATATTTTTGGTTACAAATGTATTTAGGATTTAATGGTTGGCATTATTAAAATTTTAATCATGTGCCATAATTCAACTGAGAAGAAGGATACAGGGGGCCACCTGAAATTTCCAAAATTTAGACATTTCAGAATTTTTGGTGTTGAGAAATTTGATTTACTTGAGCTACTAATCCTTTAATTTCCTCTCCACATCTAATCTATATCCAACTAATCGAAAAACTGTGGCAAAATATATATACCCAGAAAATCCCTATTCATTGAATCATTTAAGATGTCAAAAAATATGTCAGACACTTTTCATAAGGCGTATCCCAAGAACTTGTAAAAATTATTTCAACCATATAAAAATCAAATATTTCGAAAAATATTAAACTTCAATGCATAAAAAAAGGTGGTCGTATCTACTAACCAATTGAGTAACTTCATGTCACGTGACAGAAATTTTAGTGATGCCAAACATTGAATCCAAAACGAGTTTGCAACCAAAAATATGTGCATACCTATGGTCAATTATTTTATTGTTGAAAATATCAGTCTCAATGATCTTCATAATGCTCCTATCAAATTATGAAATATAATGGTGTTGACTGCGACACCATTATGCTTGAGACTCACTTTCGTACCAATGTACTCTTTCATTGATAGTGAGGTGAACTTTCATTGTTATAGCTCGCACCTTTTTCTGGATAGTCTTATAATTTCACATTATTATAATTGTCTTCTTTGAAACGGCTTCATTAATATATATGACAAACGACAAAACTGGTGGCTATTTTTTCATTATTGTCATCAATTTGCACACTTGCAGAATTCACTATTTTTTATGAATTTGAAAAAATGAAACCACTGATGTTTCATCTTATTGTCATTTTCGTATCTTCAAACGAATACTTAATATAGAGGAATATTTCGAGAATTCATAACAACCCATCATTAATAAATTTATTTATTCATTTTGTACATTTTCTACAAACCGATCTCAGTATCAGTACTTTCACACGTTCACTTACAACAGTAAACAATGGAAATAATTACAATGCCTAGAAATTTGGTTAACAGTTCAATTTGAAATAATTTAGATTTTCCTTAAAACTAATTACACTTGCATAAAAATTTTAATACAATATCTACACGACACTCAAATAATTTAAAGCTTACAACGTTCTGAACAATATTCGGTTCTATATAACAACAGCAAGAATATGTGAAAAAAATGTTTTCAACAGTGTATGCCTAGCGATGAAATTCGAGTTGATTTTCAAGAATCACATTAGCTGAAGATTGCTCACAAATTGATATTTTGAAAAATGGTGGTTCAATATTCATGAAATTTTGTTCCGGAAATAATCATGTTCATGAAGTCATTTGTGTCTATGGTTTGATCTAATGAAAAATATCCAGCCCTCATCCTTCCTAGGATACGAATGTTTCTCAATGTTGATCGTCGTTTCATGAGAAAATAATATGTAATTTTTGAGGGCTAGTTGAAGATAAAGAATCGTATATATGAAATAGGCATTATTTTTTAGAACTTGCTAATGCTTTTCTACAAGAAAATGAAAGAAACAACTGGGGTAGTGTTAGTAGTCATCATGGCTAAGAATGGCCGGCAGTTTCGCTACCTATATGAGCATTTCGTCACTACGTCTATATACACGAATTTACAGGATCGATCGAAAGTCTTTCAAAACAGTCAGTTTGTATTCGGAGCACAGCCAATCGCACTTAAACCTACATCGCATCATATTCTCAGTTCCGTATCGACCACAGATTTGTTTCTCTGCGCAGACTGTCTCGACATCACGTGATGCGATGTAGGTAACCCGGGCGCCACCAAAGGCGAAACCGATGGCGATTTGGTGGCTAACGGTGACAACGATGGCGAAAAACTGGGCGACATTGCTGTGGAGGTGCTGAACGTAGCCCCAGACGCATCGTGGTTGATCGGTGACCTCGGTAGCATCATCATCTGGTTATGCCCGACGTTGTGGTGACTGGACCCACCCCTGGAGCTCAACAGAGGCATCGCTATCGATCTTGGCGCCACACTTGTTATCAGCGGCGGGGGAATGTTCTTTGGGTGCGCCACTGAACTTTTACTCTTAACGCTGGAAGCGCCACTGGCTCCGCTGTGAACCGATGCAGTGTCGTCCTTCAGTCTTGCAATCTCTGAGAAAACGTGAGCGAGGGGCTGGTACTGCGGACCCCAGTCCAGTAAATAGTCCCAGTTGTAGCTACCCGCCAATTCCTCCTCGCTGTGCACTATGGAGCTCAACGACCCGTTCATGGAGGGCTGGTGCGTGACCGTGGGGACGTCTCCATATCCCCCAATAGCCATTACGTGATCCATTGCCAGATTCGCCGCACTGACCGCTCCTCCTTCGTTCGTAGAACTACCCCTATCACTCCCAGTGACATCGTTCAATTTAGCGTAAATCAAATTCGTTATATCGTTCTCATTGCCCTCCTCGTCAAAAATATGGAGGTTGTCCAATGGGACAGACTGGTGGTGATGAACGTTCTCCTTACTAGTGCCGGCACGGGGATCCGCGCACATTCTCGAAGCATTCTGCGGATGACTGGAGGTGCTGTTGTTGATAATGCCCAGCCTCGCTAGATACTCCTGAGTGTTCCTCACCGAAACATCTGATAAATTATCGTCATCGTTCTGCCGGTGGATGCCAGAGTCTCTCTGAAGGGGACCTTCATTGATCATTCTGATTTCTTCATCTTCACCATCTTCTCCTTCCTCTGCGGATCCTCTTCCGCTCGAACCAGACTGCTCCGAGCCAGAGAGCTCTGATGTGGTGGCAGCACCAGAATTCGAGCTCGCGGCATGCCCAGCTCCATAGGGGGGTATTTCATCGTACTTTGGAGGGGCAAACTGGTTATTACCTCCTTGAATAGGCCCTACGCCAGCTCGAATAGGTATAGTATCGAAAGCGCTGGGATCAACGTAATTATTGGAAGTAGAAACAGTCTCAGCACTCAGATTCGGCTTGTTGATTTTTTTGTTCCGCTTATTTCTCATATGAAGAAAGACAAACACCGCTCCAAAAGTAATAATCAGTAGGAGCAGAGCTATCAACAGGCCAAGCGCCCAATCTGCTATTCCACCACTAGCGGCTGATACCTTGGTTTCATTACCCCTATTGATTGCTAGATTAGTGCCAGGATCCGCTAGAGGATCCAAGATGATTTCAACTACGGTCATGTTTGTTAGTGAACCTTGCCTGCCAGAGCTAGCTGTTATAACCAAACTTATCTCCCGTCCAGGTGTTGGTAAGTCAGAGTAATCAAACTTTTTCTTGATCATGATATCGCCAGTGGTTCTATTCACTTTGAAGATCGAGTGTTGCGTAGTCAGTTGATAGACCACTCGGCCATCAGGGCCTTTGTCTCTATCTGTTGCTGTAACGTGGCCGACGATATAACCCGCAGGTAATGCCGCTGATATCGGCAAAGTCAGTTTATACGTTCTCTCTGTGAACTGAGGATGGAACTCGTCCTTTCCTTCGATTTCTACTCTGACTCTCACTAGCGAGTATTTTCCACCAACATCTGTAGCCTGTATCATGAAGTTGTATCGACTCCTCTGCTCGTAGTCGAAGACTGTGGCAGTTGTAACCATTCCGGTTGATGAATCGATTTGAAACAGCTTCCAGGAGTTATCTAGTGTGGGATTGCTGCTCGAACCGACAATAGAGTAATTGACAGCACCAAAGAATCCCCTATCCAAGTCCGTTGCGTGAGCTGTGAAAATGACAGTACCAACTGGTTCATTCTCACCAACAAACTCCAAGTACTCAGCAACTGGGAACTTTGGTTCGTTATCGTTCTCATCCTGTAAAATTATCAGGAAAGTATTGAGAGTGCATAAAGTTGGTACTCCTTTGTCACATGCTCTTATAACGAGGTTGTACTCCGTTCTGCCTTTGTCGTAGTCAAGGGATCTATTCACGTATATTACTCCTGTCTCAGAGTCGATTCTGAAGCTATTTTCATCGTTACCAGAAGTGATGCTATACACGATCTCTGAATTCGGAGAGTTGGGCGAATCCGCGTCAGTTGAAACGATAGTATCCACCTTTGAACCAACTGCCATATTTTCACTGATAGTTTTCTCGTTGTCAGTGGTTTGGAAAACTGGTGCGTTGTCATTGGAGTCCTCCACGTTCACTCTGACATGCATGATTGCGGAGTTCGATTCGTCTGCAGATATCCTCAAATTGTGGATTTCCTGAAGTTCTCTATCCAGAGACCGCACCAAAATCACTGCACCGGATGGGTTGGATATTTCGAATAAACCATCATCGTTACCGTCGATTATTCTGAAGAAAGTGATCTCATTATGCTGGGGTGGTTTCGCCAAATGGATGATGGTTGCTCCTCTAGTTGTGTTTTCGGGAATATTTATTCTGTAACAAAAAAAAGGTTTGAAGTAGACCTCATCACAGCGAGTGAGTATTTCAGTGATGCATGCTAAATAAGGGACCATTCAATATCCATAACACCTCTTGTCACGATCCGAAAAAAAAGCCGCACATAAAAATCTTACTCACTTGTAATCTAACTTGTTGATAGACTTCTGTCCTGATCCCGATCCTACGTTGGTCCTTATTCTGACGGGAACAAACGAATGCAAAGGTGGATCTCCCAAATCAGTTGCCTTGATGGTCAAGAGGATATCTTCTGACTGTGATGGAATTGTGGAAAGATTCGTTCTTAATATGCCATCGTAGTCTCCGATCACAAATCCTTGCGTGGGATTCACAATGGAGTAGCGTATTCTTCCATTTTCATCTGTGTCTGAATCTGTAGCGTTCAGAGTAACGATGTCCACGAGAGCAGCAGAGTTTCCATCTGAGAGAATAAATAACAGATAACATTTATTTATAGTTCCACATACTCATATCAGCATAAGATGAGAAATATATAAAGATCATTTTCTGAACTAGCCTCAATAAAAATCTCTATTATATGCAGGCTACTTCTGAAAGTATTACAGCATCTTCTTTAAACACTTTCAAAAATCAACTTTTATAAACTGCAAACACTCATTTCATAATCGAATAATGACGAATGATGGACTCAAATTCCCTGGCTATAATTAAATCAGAGATCCAGTTATGATAACTAATGATGTTACATTCGAGTTTAACAAAGAAGATAAATATACTCGCGTATTTTGGTATAGTGGTCTCACTAACCTGGCAAACTAGCAACGTAGGACGCTTGTAGAAACACCGGGGCATTATCGTTAATATCCATAACTTTTATGGTAAGCGTTGTATGAGCCTTATGCGCAGCATCAGAAGCCACGATCCCCAGCTGGCATTCCTGCCACAACTCGAAATCCAAACTCTTCTTGAGGACGACCTTTCCACTGTACCTGTCGATACTAAAATATTTGAGATCGTCGACATCGCTTTTCTCCGCAAAATCGTAGGTGAGCGGTGGATAAGTGTCGACGTCATTTGCTGTAACTACTGTCAAGACTGTACCGACTGGGGTGTCCTCTTTGACGGTGATGATGCTGTGCGGGGGAAAGGTCGGTTGGTTGTCATTGACGTCGACGACGTTGATGCGAATCCTGGCGGTACCTGTCATCTGGGGGATGCCTTCGTCAGTCGCTATCACCGTCAACCTGGAACGATAAATAATGATTGTGACTATGATTGTTCTTCCTTATGATTATGACTACAATTATAACTATGTCTCCTTGGCCCACTAGTAAGTTGATATGAGCTGGAGTTTTAGATGATTAAGTAATTAAAATAACTGAACTGCGATGAGTTTTGTAACCATTTCTTATAAACCTTATATTTATGTCTCTCAATGTTTGGTATGAAAATCGGAATAGTTAGTAAGGATGTTTTCGAAAAATCGGAAATTTTCATATGTAGAATTCATTCTCACATTTGAAACTGAAAACCCATCTACACCCATTAAATGGGTACTTCGTAACAGAGACACCAAATCAACGTAATGGGTATATAAGATGAAGCAATATTTATTTATATTTTATGAAATACTATGGAGAATATGTTCTTTCATCATATGAGCGTCAATGAATTTCATATGTACGTACTGATATTCGAATTGAAGAAATATCAGCTCTTCAGAGCGAATAACCATATTATCCATTTAGTTTCGTTATATAGCTTTTTCTTTTCCCTTATTCAAGCAGAGCCTTTGTCAGGCAAGAGTTGTCCAACCTTCTTGAGTGCCGAAGCGCTATGTGGTTCATTACTGATAATTTCGGTAAGGCATTTGCTACTTCAACTGTGTAAAAATCCAGAAAAACGCAGTGCCACTAGGTCAGATGTAGAGACCGAGTTATCCCACCTATCACGATTGGAATATAGGTAACCAACAATTGCCAATCGCACCGAGTCAGCGAGAAAAATGAATCAGCTGTGAGGCCGTAGCCAACTCGAACAGTAGCCGCTTATACACATTTTTTTATTTCATTGATAACGGCTTCTATATCATTGTTGATGGTATAGAAACGCAAGAGTAGAACAATGCAGTTGTACAAAAAGTAAATGGTTCCAGAGATGTAGTTGAAACTATTATAGTAATAGTTGTAAAATAGATGATGACTGGCTTATTGCTTGTTTGGCGTATTCTTCGATCTCAGCCCAGTAGTTCAATATTTTTTATTATTATAATCAGTGTTCTGTTATCACAACTGCGTCAATTTCAATTTCACAATATCATGAAGCATCAATCCTTACCTGTACAAATCACGAATTTCTCTGTCTAGAACAATATTAGTCTTCAGTGTACCACTAAACGCAGGCTCAATCTTGAAGGCGTTATCGTGGTTTCCATCCACGATATGGTAGAGTATTCGAGAATTGGACCCTTCATCAGCATCAAAAGCAACAACTTGAAGAACGAATGCTCCCTTCTTGTTTCCCTCCCAAACACTGGCTGAATACTGCTGCTGCGTGAATTTGGGCGAATTGTCATTCTCGTCAGTGATTTGGATAATTACATTGCAGTACCCGTGGAGGTTAGGATTTCCCTCTGTCCTTGCCTCTACCACCAGGAGAATCTCTTTATGTAGTTCATAATCCAAGTTCTTCGGATCTCGAACTTGGATAATGCCGCTACTGGAATTTATAACAAAGATGTTCTCTTCATTACCACTGCCAATAGAATATATAATCTTCTGCCGGCGACCGTCTGTTCTCACTGCTGCCACCTGTATAATGTCTTGAAATTGCTCAGCACTCTCACTAACAGTCACGGTGTAGGTGTCATTCTGAAATCTGAGCAAAGGAGAGCCTTCCTGTAAATCTCCAACCATAATTTCTATCAGTCCTGTGGAACTTCTAGAAGGGTTTCCTTTGTCAGTAGCTAATATATTCAAGTATGAAACTTTTCCTTTATTGCTTGCTAAAGATTGGGTGGTCGTCAGTATTCCTGTATTTGGATTTATTCTGAATTTTCCGTAAGAGTTATCGTTTGAGATGCTGTATACAATTTCAGCATTTGTGCCTTCATCGACGTCATTAGCTGAAACTTTGAGGATCATCTGGCCAGGTTGAATGTAGGGCGTCACTTTTTCTCTGAATGGATATTTGATGAAGACTGGATTATTGTCATTGACGTCCATTATTTTCACGGTCACGGGTACACTTTGAGATCTGGCATTGTATTTTCCGCTATCAGTTGCCACCACCAAGAAGTTGTACAAGTTCTGCCTCTCTCTGTCGAAAAGCCTGTGAAAGCAAAAAGTAATCTTCAGTCGATGTGACAATAATGTAGCAATGGTTTTAGTTCAGTATTAATAGGTACTTTCTTTACATTTCCGTTAATGATAATGATGTTTTTGTAATCGAAAAAATGCTTCTTGTTCTTTCCTGAGTACCTCGAAACTGAATGTTTGATTTCTCTTCTCTTAATTATGACCATCATGATATTTTTCGAAATGGGACAAACAGGTATAAGGTGTTTTTACTATCTAGGTCATGGAGTATCTTTCAACGCATTTTGCTCGGAAGGAGTTTTCAATTTGTTGATCACGGAAAATTGAATAATACTAAATGTTGAGGAAATTGCTACGTCTAATGAAATTACCGTAAAAAGCTTTCAACTGATATTGAATTAGATATTCATCAGTCCTATACTATTTGACATGAGATTCTACATATCACTAATTGGCCAAATATCATTATAAAGCTTATTTTTCAATTATTGCTGATCGTAATATGAATTAATGAAAATATTCATCCATGTGATGTGCTCTTTTATCCAGAAAGAAATTCTTTCATGTACTCTGCATAAAGGTTGACGTATGTATGTATGAAAAATAAGTAAACACTTGAATTTTTAAATTTATAGATGGAATTTGATTAATTGTTGTGTGAAAATTATTGAGTTATATCCTATTGTTTGTGAAGCATTTTTACCATATGGTTTTAAAAGTGATATTTATTTTCCAGAATCTCATGAACTACCTATTCATAGAAAAGTACAATTAGTGAAGGAAAATCAAATATAGTGAATATTTACCCAGTCGTAGTGATCAACCCAGTCTTGTTATCCACTCGAAATAACCAATGACTCTCGTTAGCCAACGAGTAGATGATGCGAGCATTCAGCCCCAAATCAGCATCCGACGCATGTACTGTCAAAACGGAAGTGTCTATCGGCACGTCCTCCGGAATGTTTGTGGAATACTTCGACAAATCAAATTTAGGATCGTTATCATTCTGGTCTTCGACAATGATAGTCAAATTACAGGAACTCTGCATGGTCGGCGATCCTCGATCTCTAGCAGTGATGGTGAGGGAGTATCTAGACTGACTTTCTCTGTCCAAAGGCCTGGAGGTTATTTCTCCAGATTTCGGATCGACGCCGAATTTGTTACCGTTGTTACCGCTGGTGATGCTGTAGGAAATCTCCCCGTTGGGGCCTTCGTCCAGATCATCAGCTATAACAGTGTGAATCACAGCGGTTTCTGAGTTTTCAGGAACGAAAAGGCGATAGCAGGACCCTAGTTGGAATTTGGGGCTATTGTCGTTAACGTCTGTAACCTTCACGACAAGCGTCGTGGTATCAAACAACGTCATAGAGTGAGTCCAATCTGAAACGTAGATTGGTATGACGTACGCCTCGACTTCTTCCCTATTGAGTAGTCTTTTCGTTAACACTTCTCCGGTTGGGGAAATGATTTCGAAGGTATCGTCTGTCATCCCTGGTGGTAGAATGAATGTCAGGTTGTTATCTGCGAAAATAAATAAAATATATTATTGACGATTGAGAAGTAATTTTCTGCACACTACATTCTACTCAATGTTATTTGAAACTGGCTTGATAACTTCATAATAGTACCTAATTCAGTGTGGAGAAATAAGGATAAAGCCATGACAAAACATATTAAATGGATATTACATCCTATAATATTTCAAATGAAATAATTTTTGTAGTTTTTGTTTTGGCAAGATAATCATCTATCAGTAACGTCATCTTCTGTGACTGAAAACCAGATCTCCATAAAAATGACAGTTTCGTTAATGGTTACATTATTTTCAAAAATAACTTCTATTATCAAAGAGATGGAGATGAATACTCAGCTTCCATTATGATGTAGAACAATTTCGAAATTATTCATTGGACCTCCTGAGTACTATATCTTCGCAAATATCATCATTGATTTTCAAGGAAACGAATTTTCATTTCCTTTCGAAAATAATAATTAGAAGATATACTCACTGTCATGAGTCATACTGGATCTTGCCGAAACTCTAGTAACAACACTGCCAACAGATACATCTTCAGGAACGCTAACCAAATACTGCGACTCCAAAAACTTCAAAGAACTATTGATCGAACCTTGCACAATCAGTTTCAGCTGCGTAGTAACCCGCATGGTAGGAGTCCCATGATCGTTTGCAGTGACATTTAGAAAAAACGTCTTGTGATTGGAAGGTAGGGGTTTGGCCAAAGTTAAGGTTCCTGTATCATACCCCAACGAGAATAGTCCACCGTCATTACCACTGGAAATGATGTAAGTGACTCTTCCGTTATCACCGCTATCTACATCGATAGCAACAACATGGGCTATTGTCATGCCGACGCTGGTAGATTCGCTGATTTGTACCGTGGAAGTAGTAGGAACAACAAATTTAGGAGCATTGTCATTAAAGTCAGTGACAATGATACGACCAGTTACAGACGTGCTGAGCCTTTCTGAGATGTTATGTGACTGATCGGTGGCTGTAACAATAATCGTGTACTCTTGGGTGGTTTCAA
This sequence comes from Zygogramma bicolorata, assembly GCA_032362365.1. NCBI lineage: Eukaryota > Metazoa > Arthropoda > Insecta > Coleoptera > Chrysomelidae > Zygogramma > Zygogramma bicolorata. Next base: position 342,536 of record JAVJAQ010005464.1, read on the forward strand.
AATCCAGGTTCGATAATAAAACCAGTGTTCCAGTTAGGGAGTCTACAGAAAAAATATTCGCTATTTGGGGCTGCTTATCCAGGCTATACCTCAGCTGACCGTTACGTCCGCTATCCGCATCTAACGCTGAAAAGTTGAATACCGAGGAACCTACTTCAGTGTGTTCATTGATGGGAATTGTTATGGGGTCTTGTGACCACTTGGGAGCATTGTCATTGACGTCGGCAATGTCCACTCTGACAGTTACTGCGCTGCTTTGAGGATTATTCATCGCGCTGGTATCGAGAGCCCTCACTTCCAAACGGTACTCAGACTGTCTTTCCCTGTCTAATCGTCTCGCCACAACCAGTGACCCCGTGCTTCTGTCGATATCGAAAGCGTCTTCGATTGTGTCTGTTGAGAGAGATGTGAGGGAGTAGGTTATATACCCCCCAGTACCTGTCAGTGCATTCTCATCAACTGGCTCAGTCAATGCGATGGATCCTACAACGTGGCCAATACGAACGTCTTCATCGACTCGAAACACTAAACTGGAGCTGGTGAATGTGGGCCTATTATCGTTTAGATCCAGTACTTCAACTCTGAGCGTTCGAACGCTTTGCTTCGGAGATTGGCCTCCATCTGTCACTGCTACAGCGAGGCGGTAGATGGTTTTCTCTTCATGGTCTAGTACCATTCTGGTTCGGATAACTCCAGTGACAGGATCTATGGTGAAAACTCCGTGTCCATCCGAATCACGGTTTTTCACAATGGAATATGTCAAGGAAGCGTTGTTTCCGTTGTCGGCATCAATCGCTCTCACTCGGACAACTTCGGTTCCTGGAGGTTGTTCCTCTCGTACGCTGATGACGTCTTCTTGGGGATCAACGATTTCGGGGGCGTTATCGTTAATGTCAAGTACGTTTATTTTTACGACAACCCTAGCGCTTCTGGATGGGGTACCTTTGTCTCTTGCTTCGACAACCAGTTCGTGGTTTGGTCTCGTTTCTCTGTCCAGAACTTCTTTTGTAGTTATCTCACCTAGAACAAAAAGAAACTCAACGTGAAATCTACAAATGATAAACTACGAAATGATGACGTAATGATTCGAGAGACGAATCGTTCTTTTCTAGATAAAATTTGGTAATTTGAGGGTATGTTTTGTTGTCAAAATTTACACAAGAAAATGAGACATATTTTTTTGAGTATATCTGTTATCTCATCAGCGGTTCTCAGAATGTGGAATTTTTAGCAAAGAAAAACTATTTCCATGAAGTGCTTTGGCGTATAAATTTCAAATAATTTTCTCTTGTGTATTTATGATTGCTGGTATGAGCATAGGAATAGACTAATGATTAATATGCTAATATCCACTCTGGATATTATGAGGTATACTTCAGATTTGTTGGCATGAAGTAATTGAAAATCTATGGGATGAAATTGAATAAGTTTTGGCATTCACATTCGTTTCTTAGAAGTTTCAAAACTGATACAGTATTATGGAAGCTCGGTAAGAATGTGACTCAACAAGTTTGAAATCTGAATTATGAGATTTTTTGAATCTTCTGTTCATGCAGGTGACTTCTTATGAATATTGTTCAGATTTCCACTTCCCAATACCATGAGTCTTCTAACAAAACACGAATACTTCAGCTTTTTGATTATTCGAAAATCGAAGGGGGATAAGATGAGATAATCTAGGTGGCAACCTCAAAAATATATTTACTTTTTATCGGCAATGCGGTGTTTCAAAAATGACAGTACTGAAAAAAATCCGTCGGATTCTATTGTATATTGTGGGTGGATTATCCATAAATCCAAAGTTATATCTAGAACTCGTCTTCTGAAAAATCAGTTTTATCGACGATTGCTGGATGAAACGAAAACGTAGATTTTCCCGAATTCCGTTCTATCATCAAAAACTTTTTTAGTCACTTTTTGAACTTCTTTGGACTTCTTTTTGTTTCTCTTTAAATATTCCATTTCAATTTCATTTTTTTCGGGAGTTTCCGTCAATATTCTGGATTTTCCCTTCTTCCTTCCTCCTTTGGTTCTTGAAACAATATTGTACTCAAAACAGGTAGTATTTTCTTCGATAACATGAAGCCAATTTATTCGACTTCAGTTTCATTTGAACGAGAAGCAAACCACCGCCTTTTCGACTCAACTCTAAGCCTCTTATGTTATCTTTTTAAAGAAATGGTGTCTTGTCCAGGTGTCAGGATTAATCAGGTGTTACAGACACCAAGATATTTGTGGTTCGTCTCGAGTTACGCGTCTCGGAAAGAAAGTGATATTAATGTGAACTCGCAGATGCAGTTTTCACAGTCTTCCCAAGGTGAAAAATAACAGTGTTAGAGTTTCGATCATTATTACGAATAGTGAAGGTCTGTTCTGTATTCACAATGAAGAAATCAGTGGCAATCTACGAATTGTTTGAACTTCTCAAGTTCTGATTTATGTGTATTCAATGATCGAAGAAAGCAAGAGTTCATTAGTCTCATTCGTAAAACCGTTTCTCAGAGAAATCCCGAATTTTCTTGTGACAGAAGGGGCTTAGTTTCATCATCATACCCATTAAAATGCTGTAAACGTTGTAAATACTTCAATATATCGTCTTGAAATGTAGCACATTCTAATACATTTGCAAAAATCATGACAAAGAGAAATGCTGTGAAGCGTATGATTTTGGTGAAATTATTCCCTGAAAACGCACAAATAAGGATTTCGATTTGTTTCGTACCATACCTTTTTAGGAGAAATTTTTTTGATGAAAACCCATGCTCATAATTGTACCATGGGGGTGTTCATTTAACCGTTCAAGAATTTTTCAGAAAGTATCGAGCTTTTTGGACTTCTAACTGATTTAACGGTGGTGCCAACCTTCTGGGATTGGTATGAAGGACACCAAAAATTGCCACATCGATTATTATTATCATTCATCGAATCCAGATGCGTTGAAACCCTGATGAATGATTTCAACTAAAGAAATCCCTTCATTAATTAATGACGTTACGTCATATTTACTGCAAGTCCGACGGCAGTTTTGTAGGTTTATAGGCATTTGAAAACACTCGCTTAAAAGAACTTTCATTCCATGATTTTAAATTATTGTTTTTGAACCCTTTCTTACTAGGCCCGTTCCAATAATTTTTACTAATGCTGGAAAAAATATGTTGAACTGGGAAATTCTGGAGAATAAGCATTAAATCACACAAATATAACTCTGCCCAAGTAAGTTTGTTTAGTTGATTCGAAGTGAAGTTTCTTTTCATTATTGTCAGAAAAATCTTGCATTCTTTTATCATACGACATCAATTCGATTGTGGTATTTTCAAAACTATGCTCTATTTTCGAAATATGTGTTGAAACTATCATATATTTTTCAACACTAAGAAATTATTTACCTGCGGTTGCTACTCAATGTATTAACACCACAAACAATGCATAATACTTCATTATGAAAGTAATTAGAGGTAAAAAAAATTCCCAAGAATAGCAAAAATGACGTCAAAAATGAGGGAAGTCAACGTGAAATTAAACGAACAAAACTAAATGGAATGAAATCGAATATTGAGTTTATTCGAACCTCCAAACTTCCAAATTGCATTTTAGAAAAATTGCATTCGCATCAGCACCTACCGTCAAAAACTATGAGCTCTCACTTCGATTCCTCAGATCAAGAGGAATTGACCTAACAAAAGAATAAAGATGGTATCTATATTGAATATGCTGCCAATACCATACTGGTAACAGAGAATAAAAAGCACGAAATTTTAAAGTCCATGTGAACGTCCCATAGAATCCATATCAGTGGATTGGTGCCACTGCTTTCAATTTATGTCGTCAAAGATGTTTTGATTTTGTATAAGCTTTAGTGGGTAATTCTCACATCTGAAATTCAAATCATGTTTAACATTCCTCTTTCACTTTCGAAGTTCACATTAAATGACCCTCTATAAGTTCTTAGTCCGAAATGGTTCAATAATGACCGAAACGTTACAGCCGATATCATTTCACAAGTGGAAGATATGAGGCAATACACATTTTGATAATCGTAATTGGCCGTGGCGCGATCTGCATCGAAGCCAGCTATCGGCAAGGTAATTTAATATAGCTGCAATAATTGGGCCACAAAAAGTGTGTTGATTGGAGCGGAGTAGTTATAGAAAGTGTCAACGGCGTATTATTTGTTCTGAGAGCGGAATGCTAAAAGCATTCCTCGGCTTCTGGGCCCAACAGAGATTCGTACAACGTGACTGGCATCTCGACCCTCATACATTTCAATCATCCGCGGAAGATTGTCATTCTGGTGCGTTATTTCTATCTGTGGTGTTGTGCAGAATCGTGGGCGATTGTTTCAAAAATCGTTTATCGAACAAGATATAATTTTGCATTTCGTTTTGTAACACCCCTCTTTATAGGGTATCAGAGTATTTACCTCTAGGTTATTTCAGAAGTTTCTCGACTATCATAAGCCAAGGCTCGATTTCGTAGTCGTGTGTGTGTCATCGAAATGTCAACTTAATCAGAGCGAACGAGCTCAAAATCCACCCTTCGATAATGCTTCCCGTGAGAAAGTTTTATAATTTATCCACTGATGAGCTCTTCGGATATTTTTCTCTGAGTAAAACAAGCTTGTCTGAGTTCTAGAATGAATATTTCCCTCATATATAAAATGTCCCATGAGAGCAATGCAATTATCGAAAACTTACAGCGGTAATTGCATTGTATCAATTCACCATAACAACAGATTTGAAACGTCAGTAAACAACACAAATAAATGTCAGATAGACTTCAAAAATAGAAAAACATTTCGCGTTTTGGTGAGTGCTCCATACAATCTATAGAGGAAAGTGAACCAAAAGTAACATTTCCTTGAAAATTTCTTTATTCGTGAAATATTCCAATGAATTACATTCGTGCATAAAAATGACCAGATAATTTTGCATTCAAGCGTGATATCTTATACAAATTGCATTCGGTTATTTTCATATTTTGTAGAAGAGCCCTCGTCCTTCGGACTCGGGCACTTTCGCCAAAAAATGAAAATAAACTTGCAATTTTCAGATATCACGCTTTCTTGCAAAATTATCAATAATTTTTATGCACTCGTGCAATTATAACCGAAAAGTTATCCCGATGAGGGATTTTTTCGCAAACTTCTCTCTATTTGTGTAGAATTATCCCATAAATGGTATATGTTTGAATCAAGTTTTGAGTGATTTTTATATAAACTGAGTAAGAAAAAGTTAATTCTGTCTGATTCAGCTCCTGTTATGCTATGTTGGCAAAATCACCTACTCAATATTTCATCAGTCATTGAATTTGTGACCTACTACAATTCAGGAAATCATCGATCGATGTTGGAATCTACTAACTAATCACTCCATAAAACAGTAATGAACGAGAAAAAGAGATCACATGCTAATTGGATGTAATCATTACTCGAAATTGGCGATAAAAATATGAATGATTAAAAATACATGGTATTGCGAAAGTAATTCAATGATTCCGGAACAATATTGTTTTGAAAGAAAAACCTAACTCAGGTCGATTTTTGAATGCATTCCATGGTATCATCAAAAATAAAACACTATACAGGGTGATACATATCACAGTAATGACCTTAGTAACATAATAAAGAGTTGCCACCTCTCTTTTGATGTGACCTAATCACTACTTTCGAATACTTTTAGTTCCTACAAATTCACAAACAGCCGGAAACAATGGGTGAAATATCAGTTTTCTTCGATACGTGTGACATATTATTCAATTCATAGAAAACAGAAGTTTCACATGCGGCACAATGAAATTGGGGAACTCAAGTTCATCAGTGTTGAGTACTCACGGATCTGTCAGATTTTTGAAAATATCATTACATGAATCACTGGATTGATTGAGTCAATGTCACGAATTTCAAACTGCAGTGCACATATAATAAATTTCCATTTCTTAAACTCGGACAAGTTTTTCTGGAACAGTTGCTGGTTATGTGTTATGCTCATGTGAGATCGAGACTGGGGTATGGCTCTGCGGAAATGTTTGAAGAATTCAACAGACATTCGAACATGAATACCAACTCCATCGCAACGAGTTCATCTGTTGATGCTGAAAAGCTTGCAATTGGTTCAAGGTATCTTTTCGACATTGAAAGAGTTATCATACAACTATAGAGCTTTCCAACGAAAACTTCTCTCCCACAAAATTTTTGGAACGGATAGTAAAACCGAAAATTTTCGAATCCCCTCACAAAAAAAATTCATGGTGACACAATTGAACGCTCAAATGAAATTCGCAACTTCATCTCCAATTTTTTTCTCCAGTTGGCCGTTGAACTTTCTCAAAAGTCAACATCATTTGTATGGATTCATTTTTCCAAAGTTATAGATTATGTTGATCACCCAAATAGATAATAAGGATTTTGAAATTTCATCCAAAAATTCATCAAACGAAAAAAATATTACACATGAACGACACAAACCCTCTCACCCCTCGCAAACTCACATCTGTTCCTCAAATAAAAAAAAAATTAAACCAAGCGTGATAAATAGTTTGGAGCTTTCATCGGGCAGAGTATGGTACCACTATATTTTTGTCAAATAACAGTTTTTCCATAGACTAAAATTGAGTGGATTGAAAAATATTCAAAATTAAAACGAATCAATTTTTTGATGAACACAATGGTGTATTTCACAGTGGTTCTAAGATCAGGTACAAATAAAATAGGGAATTATATCTTAGCTTCTTTCATCTCCGATTAAAAAAAAAGGAATTAAATACGTAAAATTCAAAAAATATACAAGCACTCTATGTTGATAGGTCGTGTATATCATTCAAAGACATGATTCATTCTCAGAAAGGGAGAAAAAGTCCATCTAAAACAGCTGCTCCCCTGCCTTTATGGCGACGACGAGCACTGGATTACATAATAATCACCTTTTCTTGCTCAATTTCTCTACCAAGCATATGAAAATTGATTTAAATAGATAGCAAACATAGTAATATCTACACGAAGGAAAATAGAGAGCTATTTGAAGGAAAAATCACACTCACCAGGATTATAACTCATTTCAATCAATACGAGATCTCGTTTCGCTCAGAGAAAATCTCTTGAGCTCTTCAGTGGAAAAGAGGGTAAATTACTAAGAACTTCCGAAATCCTTATACAATTCCGAAATATTCAATTCGTGACAAGTCTGTCATCAGTTCTAATTGACATTCATTCATTTGATAACCGAAACCCAGCCATCGTTGTAATGATAATCAGGAACTATTGTGGAGAGAATGAAGTATAATGAATTCTTTTTTGGCTTTTTTTCTCCGAGTCAAAAAATAGAGATTACAACTTCTATGAAAGAGCAAGCAAAAAAATTATTCATCAAGCTCCATTCTCTCCACAAAAATAACCAAGTTCCTGATTGATGGAAATAAATTCACCATAACCTTGTTGATCCGAGGATATTCCTTACGATGAGACCCACCTGTCAAACATTCTATAATTCATTGAAACAAAATCGGTGGTTGGTGAATTCATGCGAAAAATATGCTAACAAATGTCGTTCAGGAAAGAAACCTTCGGTGATATGTTTCGCCGATTTCCAATGAGGTTGTTTTTTCGAAGAAAATAAAGCCGCTATTTCCAGATGGAAAATAGTGATCATCTGAAATTAAATTAGAAAAATTCAACTCAGTTATATCCTTCAAGATAAAATTATTCAAGTTGTAATTATATCAGAGTACGGGTCTCGAGGATTATTGATGTTTTCATCTGTATTTCCTTTCAAACACACTGTATTCCAACGTTTCGAAAGTCATCAAGTTCATCATCAGGACTCGAAACGATATCGGGTCAACTTCCGTCAATAAATTCGAAAGCTAGTAATGTCTACTATCAGCGCAACTTCTCAGTAGTAATTAGTAGAGACATTAGAAGACTTGCGCGAGGCGAGTGGCTGGAAGCGTATAGCGTAAAGTATGCACGAAGAATCCGCCGGATGGGACGTGCAGGAGGCCGCGGCTGAAGAAGCGGTCCAACGGCATTCCCGCTTGCTCGGCCGAACACGCCGAAAGTCACTTCGCATGGTCCACTTTCCGTATTGCCCGCTTCCCCTGCCGTTTCATCGATTACTATGGAAGACTCAGAAATTACTCTCGTGGCAGTCTGAAGTGTTTCACGTCGTCAAAATGGCATATTATGATGCAGAGGCGAGAAAAAGATCACAACGTATTGGTTCGAAATAAATGCGGGTGTTCCACAGGGTTCAATTCTGGCGCCCACTTTGTTTACACTTCATGTCAATGATATGCTCGAGAAAATATCTCGTTCAGTACTTGGTTTTGCGGACGACAATACTCTTCACATGAGTTTCTCTTCCATAGTTTCCATATCAGCACGAGAAACAAAAGTTCGGAGTGACATGAGCTTCAGTAGTATTAACAATGACTTGAGGAATATAATAGAATGGTGGATTTTAACGGTGCGAAAACCCAGTCTCTTCTCGAATAAAGCCGATATATCTTTATTTGATATTGAGAAGTCAGGAATAACTATTCCTACAAAGTGTAGTTCCTCGTTGCTAGTAGTCACGATCGGTAATAATCTCTCATGGGAAACCCATGTGAGATCGATCGCTGAGGGTGCTTCCCAGAAGCTTGAATTTCTATTTCGTGCTAAGGAATACTTCACTTTCCGTCAGCTTCTGATGATCTACGAGGGACAAATCTTGGAATATAGTTCTCATTTATCGGTCTCGGCACCAAAAAATTCATTGAAACTTCTGGATTCATTTAGAATAAGGTAATGCGCCTTGTTGATGATTCTTCGCTCACGGACTCGCTCATCTAGTTGGAGGATCGTAAAAGGGTCGGAGACTTGTCTCTCTTCTATAGATATTTTCACGATCGGTCCTCTTCCTAATTTTCAATCGTTCCACCCTCGGCAGTATTAACAGGGATGATTCGACGAGTACAGAATTACAACCCTTTTGTTTTGGGTTTGGAGACGTGTCTAACCTCAAAACTGTTCGACAAAAGAATAATGTGAAGGTATTTGCTGCTGAGAGAATATTTTCAGCTTTTTTTTACAAAAAGAGTAGTGTTGTGAGACCTTGTTTGAACAATGTTTTACTTTTGTGAATCAGACTAGCTATATCTGAGTAATCAACAGTTAACAGTTTTATATTCTATTCGAAAATCTGCGAAGAAAGGGCAAATATTATGATTTCGATGAAAATGTCATTCCAAACCCACTCCAGTTCATCTCAATGAATGTTCAATATGTTACCATCCATCTCCTGACTATAAGAGAATCTGTTGACGAATTAATTCATACATTTCGGAATATTGAATTTCTGATGAGTGGTTATGTAAGACGAGAAGGATCGGGAAGAAAACATATAGTAGAAGAAAAACAAGTTGATATTTTAAAATCCGTAGTGGTTACTTCTCAACAAAGAACGAGAGCAGTAGCTCCAGAAGGCAGGAGAAAGCAAAATATCTTGAAAAACATGAATAGTATTTCTACAAATCAAACATTCATCACCTAACAAAATTTGATCCAGATATAAAATCGTACTTTCGTGAGGTCGACTGATGGTCTAATTCGTGATTCAGAATACATAAAATACATTTATTTACGACTAATGCATTATGTTAGTATTGTATTTATGGTTCCTGCAGTATAATGTCATATATTATTCCCTCTTGTAGTCCTATTAAAAAATTTCTCGAATCGAATATTACCATGGAAACGATAAAAAAAACTCTGAAGTGTCAGTTTCAAACGCGTAGGTAGTGCTTGTGTATTTGTATTGAGATGAATGAAACTGAAGAATCATTTATTTATGATGAATAAATCAGTCGTAAATAAAGTAGAGTATACTACTCGCAATAACAACTATTATTTTCTTGGAATATTACTCCCTCGCCGCCGACGCGGCTCGGTTCGTAAAAATTCCTCTAGGATAGTAGCTATAATTATTGACTCGTTTTTAATGGAAAAGTAAAAAGGCAGAATATACGTTATTGGTCGGATGTGAACCCATATGTATTTCGATGAGGATTCACACAAAATGAACGAAAGTAATGTATAGGCGGGTATTCTGCGTAACCATATTGCGTAGGACCAACATCTTTGGACAAAAATTCAACCGGGCATCTGAATCTAGAACTGCTGCAGATTCATAACAGGCTTATGTTTGATGAAATAGTTCAGAAGGACACAAATAAGTTATCTATTGGTGGGGCACCTCCTTCCTATGACAGGATGGTCCGAGAGTAGCTGAACGACAATTGTCCGAACCAGTGAATTGACAGACTTCGTCTGTCAAAATGTTCCTCTAGAACCAAACATATGAGACGCATTTAGATTTTTTATATGGGACACATTTAAATATGAAGTGTACGTTACACAACCGCAGTCCTTTCACTAGAAAAAAAGGTGTTTGTATCGAAATTAACCCAGTGACATTCCTCAATGTAGGAAATGAATTTGATGATAGACTTCAGTCAGGAAGTTGTTGATGAATATTATGAACATTTATTGGGATTAACTGAAGTATGATTAGTATGAGATGGATATTGAGTGATATTCATAACCGGTTTGAAGATTCTCAGAATATAAATTGAACCGCAAATCAGAAATCAAGAAAGTAAGTTGGTTAAATATTGCTTTTCTATTCATGGATATAAATAGGATTCAATACCAATCCCCTAACTGTTGAAACAATTGATTTTCTGATAATATGATTTATATTTCAATTTTGAAAAGAATTTGAGGCCGAAATTCACTGAATTTGGTTTTTGGATTGAATTCAGTGATGCAAATTTATCAGGAGAAATGTTACATATTTCACCATAAAAGAAAATCCGAAAGCACCATCTATTATTTTAGAATACAGAATAGAAAAACATGTTTTTTTTTTATAGTAATTCCATTACCAGTAACTCCGAATAAAATGAACCAATAATCCTTACATGAACTTTCTCACTATTCAATGAGTACAGTAGACTCTTGTGGAAACTCGAATCTGATAAGAATCACCAATAATTGATTTTAAAATCACATCCTGTCTATAATACTTTGACTTCAAAGCGTTACTTCAGTAGATTACACTGTTCGTTCCATTTATACCGTTCCGCAGGTGAATTCTACTCAGAAATATAAAACTCAATGGAGAAACGATTGGTTTTGCCATCTCTACGCCGTTTTAATTGTAAGTAATCTCCGACAAATTAGCTTTTTTCACAAGTTCTAAGATTCACCGCCATTTTCGGATCCTGAAGACGTAACAGATATTGGATTGGTAGTTCACCTCGAAACGATTCGGTCTATGCCAAGATACCATGAAATCTGGGACGAGATCGACTGAGTAGTGGAAAGACTTATTCAGAAGAAATCGAAATTGCCAGAAAAGTATACCTTCGTCTATCACCTACATTTGTAGAAGATGATATTTTATGAAGAAGGGGAATTGATGATGATAATTGGAAACATTACACACACAACCAACCATTATTACTAATATTATTGCCTTGACAGAAAAGAGCGTCGCACAGTGCGTAATTTTCATAATCTAGATGGACAAAAGTCTTGAGCCCAAATTGAACAATTTTACTATGCCATAAAATGTATCGAATGAAATTTAAAGACATTGTCAAGGTTTTAGACATATATTGCATCATTATATACGTAACATATATCACAAAAATGACAATATACAAAGGAAATAAAACAAAATCAGTTGTATGATTGTTGCAAATATGCGCACACTGATGACCGTTTTTCCTGTAGCTAATAATTCGTTCTTTCGAATAAATATAATGAAGAATCGATATAATCCGATATTATATTTCACCTGCGTAGGCTAGTGTAGAATTTGACTTTTGTCCCTCTAGCTCAGTGGTTCCCAACCAGTGGTCCGTGGACCACCAGTGGTCCGCAGAAGTCAAAATATGGTCCGCGAATGATTTCAAATTTAGCGGGCGCCATTTTTCATGAACTCAATATCGAAATATTTTGAGAAACATAATCTAAAGTGGGATAAACTCGTTGCCCTCTGTACTGATGGTGTTCCTGCAATGTTGAGATCACGTTCCGGGCTGGCGACGTTAGTAAAACAGAAAAATCATAAGGTTACAACAACGCACTGTATCATACATCGCTTGGCGTTAGCTTCTAAGACTCTAAATGGTATCAAAAGCAGCGCCCTAAATACACGCCTTTTTAAAAAATTATTCACTGAAATGGACTCTGATCATGAAGCACTTCTCTTTCACACAGAATTTCGATGGCTATCGAAAGGTAATATGTTGGGAAGATTATATAAACTGAGAGCAGAGGTTGAGATTTTTCTGTTTGACAAAAAAATGAATGATTTGTTAAAACAGATCACTAATCCGGCATGTCAAATTGATTTGGCTTATCCTGTGGATATTTTCACACTTAAATCGAATATACAACTGCAAGGTTCCGGAAATAAACAGAAAACGTTGTAAATATATTTTATATTTTTGAAGATAAACTTTGCGCTTTTATTTGCAAACTTTAGTTGTGTTTAGGTAAAAGTGAAGAAAATAATTATTCTGCGTTTGCGACGTTTAAAGCACCTGTGAAAGACAAAAAGTATGACACTATTGAAGCAAATATACAAGATAATATCAGGACTCATTTACAAATGTTGATGGATGAATCCAATCGTTACTTCCCAGAATATACCGAAGAAACTAAAGTTGATCAAAAACTGATTCGTAACTCTTTCAGTACGGACGCTGGAGGAGTTGCTGAAGAAAGCCGGGAAGAACTCGAAATGACAGAAACTGCAAGGATGCTTTTGAATTGAATTCACTTGAGTCGTTTTGGTGTAAAAAGGCAATTTCTTATACTAAACTTCGAGAAATCGCCTTGCGCTATTTTATGATTTTTTCAACATCTTATTTATGTGAACAAGAATTTTCTGCTTCATTGGTCATTAAGAACAAGACGAGAAATCGTTTGAAAATAAGTGATGATTTGCGTGTAGCTTTGACCAACTCGTGAAGGAGATGCAAACTCAGAAGTCACTTTAAAACAAAATCACACAAGTTTATCCTAAAAATATTATTATTTCTTGTTTTGTAATATCCTATTGAGTTGCTAATTGAAGTTACGGTTTGAACAGGTGAAAAATATCAACTTAAGCATGGTAATATAAGTCACGAAATATGGTATATTATCATTGTTCTCAGAAAAAACATCGTCTGCTGGCAAAAGCGCAGTGATCAATATCAGAAAAATAAAAAGCTGGTGGAATCAGAGATGAAAAATGTTTCGCAAATATAGCATGGTAGGCGCATTCCTCTACAAGTCATCCACCTACACACATGCCGAATAGAATATCAACTTTTCCTTTTCATAACCCAATAAACTGGTCTTCGAAATCGTACACAGTGTTGATTATATGTGTAGGTTATATTCAGTCACAAAATATACCAGTTTTCCAATGAGATCTTCAAGCTTATGAAAAGTTCCTCAACACTCGAATCAAGTTTCATTACAAGTACTCAGCCAATTGAAATGATCGAATGATAATAATGCATTCATGAACAAAAATAATTATAAAAATGGAAACACAATCCTCCTTTTTTGACATATAATAGTAGATACTACCATGAATCAATAATGATAGTCATTATTGCGAGTAGTGTGCTCTACTTTATTCACCACTAATTTATTTATCATAAATATATGATTCTTCAGTTTCATTCATCTCAATTCAAATACACAAATACTACCTACGCGTTTGACACTGACACGTTGGAGTTTGGTTATATCGTTTCAATTCGAGAATTTTTGTGATAGGACTACAAAGGGAATGAACGCTATTACTATTAATCCTTCGCCATTATTTTCTAAGGTAATAATATATGTCATTATACTGCAGAAACCATAAGTATAATACTTACATTATGTATTAGTCGTAAATAAAATAACATTCTCGATTTTTTGCAGTATTCCATGAAGTTGCATGGATGTAATTCCACCAACCCCTATATAATCAGAACCCAGTATTGATTTCCGAAGTGATTGAAATTCAACGGGAAAGTATCAGTATTTTCTATCAAATGGAAGCGAATTTGATTTCAGAATCGTTAAAGATAAGTATTATGGTAAATATAATCTTGTTTTTCACTTGTTTCCTAACGGTGGGCAAATTCGAGATATACGAGAAGTTGCTGATCAATAAAACGTGCACCATTCAGATGGAACTGTTTTTCAATCAATGCAGCAACTTATCGTAGTGAATAAAAACCTTACCCTTCTACACATTTGTATAGATTTCAATATTAATCGTTATTTTTTCAGATTGTGATTGGGAACTTCTAAAAAACTGCGAAGAAAGAATCCATTCAAAATTATGACATTCAAACAGTACTATTTCTATCACATTTTGAATACTATAATCAATATCCCCCTCTCGAGTAGTCGAATCGTTTTACTTACTCCTTTCAAAGATTGCACATCATCTGATTTTGTAACAATCTCCAGTTGCAATTTCGAATACCAAAAAGTAATTTGCTGGGATAGCCTCAAGCCTCGGCGCATTCTTCCCCATTTCCTTAGAACAAGAAGCAATGCCTCACAGATGTCATATCGCGAGTTTTTTTCCCAGAACTCGTCGATATTTCTCAGAGCTGCATGATTGCCTCCAATAGCCACGGCAGAAGAGGATATCCATCTTGCAAAATTGAGTTTCTAGGCTAGTTGAGCATAAAACTCAAACACGATCCTAATTTACGATAGCTTCGCATGAATATTATTGTAAATAATTCCTCGTAGAATTATTTACGGTCTGCATGCTCCGTTGAACTTCAACACTTTGGTACAACGAGTTAATTGCTCGTGATTTCTTCGAAATGTGCAAATTTTATTTGTTGCGGGTAAACGCGCATGTTTTCTGAATGAGGTAATTTGTTGAATAATATAAATGATGTGAACTGTGTTATGGTGAGTAGAGTTGTGAATGGTGTGGTCATGATTGGTAAATCCACACGTAAAGGTTTGTTATCAATTGATAATTATAATAATCATAGCAAAGGATGATATATTTGCTGCTTCCTAATATAAAGATCATACCGGCATGCCAAAATTTGTTAGAAACGTAAAATGTAGGAAAAATGAGAAACGCTTTTCTAGCTCCAAAAGGATTATGAACAAAAATTTTCAACGGTGATTTATCTAGAAAGTCACTCAAAATATAGATCTCCAATTACAATTTTTGAAGCAAATGACAAGCTGAAGACTACAATTTCGAACGATTTTTAAGTTCTGAAATCTGAATATTTTAAAGATGCAACGATTGTTGAAGGTGCTTAGAGGAAGGCAGAAACGAATTTCACATCAAGATATAATAGTGGAAGAAAGATATAGGTATTATACCGAATACTAAATGATGACGTTTCATTTCACAATCATAAAAATAATTGAGATATCGAAGGGTTGATTTTTTTGGTAATCATACAACTATATTGATACATCGATTAAATGTCCCAATTCTTCACTTCGATGAGTATGACAGATTTCATGTGTGATTCCATTGGAATGGAAGCTTTCGTTTCACTTTTTGTAGCTGGGTGATGAAAAGGAGCTCATTTCACATCTGATTATGAAAAGTAATAAGGCGTTTTGACATTTGCATCAGTTTCGAAAAATATTAAATCAGAAAAATGTAGTTCTGGCTAGGAGCATTTTCCCCAATACTCAGTGAATCAAAACACGAGTAGGACGGTGAATGATCTACTAATGATCATACTGTCTAGGTAACTGAGCCAGTCAAGTTACGGTGTCCTTAAGAAAAATGTGGAAATAGACAAAAATGGAAACGATCACCATCACCATATATTGGCAGTTTCTATCCATCCAAAGGGTAGTTCCATATTGATTATTTCTCCATAAAACAGTGTTATGGGCATTGCTCGTAGAGATATAGGATACCAGAAGGTGGCAATCAACTAAGAAACAGAAGTGTAATCTTTTGACAATGTCGTAGATCATTCATATTGGATAATTATTTTATGGCCTCAACTTTCAACTCCTGTATGAACTTCTATCGTGAACTCTGTCTTGAAGCCTCCTTTCAACATCTCAGTCGAACTGACAAACATAAATCTGCCCCTATGCTCATTTCTTTATAGTTTACTAAAAGAATAAGTGGGCGATTCCAGTCGACTGAATCGTAATGATTTCATATCCACACAAGGTAGGGCATGAATTCCACCAATCACAGAGAAAACACTTCGTTGCCAGGGGATACCTTGTAGAAACGTCACAACTCTGATCTATCTACCAAATTATATAAATTTTGCAAGACAATATTTTCAAAACTTGGTGATTTTAGCGAATCATCTTTGAAAGAAACAAAAATTGATGGCAAAAATGGATGATAATAACAATAATTGTAATATCTCGATTTTCCCGTTGTGTTTAGGTATAAAATTGCATCTTTAAAATCACGTTTTCCTTTTCGATTCCTAAAGCTTCATCACTGTCAATCTCTCATCAATTTCATTGTAATTATCAGTGTGTTTTCCGCAACAAATTACTCCAAAAAAATTACTGATTTTAGTGATTGATCTATCAACGGCACTATAACAATAACTAACTAAAAATGTATAGTCCAAATGGCCCAGTTGGTTAAGGCGTACGCCCTGGGAGATAGTTCCACTTTATGTCGTTGGTTAGAGTCTCACAGAAACCGTTTTTTTTTTCGATTGAAATATTATAACTATTGCTATTAATTTTTGGAATTTCCGGAGGATGTATCTAGAAAACAAGAATTAGATATTGAATTCAATAAAGTTTTTTTCTTTTGATTTTGTTAAATATCGAAAAAATACTCTATATCTAAATTTGATTATCAAAATGATACTCGAAAGACAGTTCTGAAGTATTTACCTGGTCGAAGATGGTGCTCAAACTTCGTCTTCGAGATGGCGACCATATCCACTCTTGTTGTACAAACTACTATTTTCTACTCACACCATTTCAAACCGTTCTTCACGTTTTTGAAAGCTGTTAGGTTATGGCTCATTTAGAATACACTTGTATTCTAAATTAACAATGTCCGCTTCCGGAAGTTGCTTTATAAAATGATGGGATATGAAACATGTAACCTGAATAATTTGATCTCATGACTACATTCAATTGTCCGAAACTATAATTCAGTGAATTTTTTCTCCAAATTCTCTATGAAATTGATTTAAATTCATATTATTATTATATATAATAATCTGGTTATTTCCACGAATCGACAAGCAATTGTTTTGCATTCTTGCTGTCATGACTTGCTGTCTCGTCGATCATTGAAAACGGGTGATAACGAAGAAATTTGTGCGATACCATCAGAAATTACCGCACAAGCATGGTGGGAGTAGAGAAAGTTCAGTGTACAACTCAAGAATAAAGCCAATTACGTGCACTCGTGAACCACTGCACTCGGCTAACGCCTCGTACTTACAATTTTCCAGCTGTTACGTAATAGGCTGAAACAATGATATGTGAGCAACTCTCCGATCGACGCCTACCCTATACCGAAACTTTCGGAACATAATAATAATAATAATAATAATAATAATAATAATAATAATAATAATAATAATAATAATAATTCTCGATTCTCGGAGCCAGTGACCACTTACCCCGCGGTGCGGGGAGTGGTCATTGGTTAATTATACTAGCGCGTCCGCCCACTGGGTCGGAGCAGTGGGGAGTACGGACCCGACTAGGCTTGTTTAGACGACAAATACATAATAATAACAATAATAACGTTTATTGTGCATGAAAAAAATCCTTACACACACAGGAAAAAAGGGTTAGCCAGAAGCTATCTTCCACCCTTCCCAAAAATTGACATGTATTTTTGACAATATAAATGAATTGGTAAAGTAAACTCATTATTATCTCTCAACTACGAAACAATAAATAAATTATTTTATTTACACAGGATTTGTCTCAAAATGTTAGAATAATGAGTTGAGGATAATAAATATACGAGAGAACAAGTGATATCAGGAAATACTCAGTTGTGATTTCAATTTTTTTTTTAATAGAGAAATCGAGAGATCCAGTAAAGGTAGGATATAATTAAGGTATGAAGGAGCCAAAAATGAAAAACATCCTTCAAATTTAGAAGTATTGTGTTGGGGAATATTGAAAGAGTCTATCCTGATATTCACTAAATGAAGATCAGATCGTCTATTTATCAAGTATGTAAGTACTTAGGAGTTTGAGTTTGTAGCAACTTATACAGAAATATACTTGTTAGGTATTGAACATCCTCGATACTGCGGCTCAAGAGCAATCCTGGGAGAGTCCCATTATAATCTCATTACGATTCGCATTCTCAGATGCAGCCGACACCGTCTGCAACTCGCACAACGAATTGTCCGAATTGAGTTATACGATCTATGCAAGTGGCACATCCAGAGATTGATTCATGAACTGTAATGCGATTACGGCAGGCATTTGTTCTTTTCCGATACCTCGCACTAATCCGATACATGTGAGATACTAAATATGATTTATGCGTGACAAACGTGTCAGATCGCGCTTTTATTTTCTCGCGATTCAGTTCAGCGTCCTTTTGATTTGCTCAGCGGCTTGCTCGTTCTATATCTTTTTTTGTAGCTACATGACTAGTAACTTCTGCTCATTTCATTCCAGTGGAGGTCTCGGGATAAATGCGGGAACGATATGGTCGAGTGAACTTAATTCAGGATGATTATGAAATAGAATGCCTGGTTTATGAACTCAGAGAGATGGTTGAAAGCACCCTCGAGAAACCCTTCATGAAAAAAATTTTGAATCGAAAATGTGTTTTTTTATTCGAGTGTTGACAAAGTTAATCAATCAATGACTGGAGCAGAAAGTACATTGGTCAAAGACTACGTGCTGTTGGAACTCGTTTCAGAGAGCACGCGATACAGAAAATTGAAAATATGTTCCTCAACATGCCTAGGACCAAAGATTACAGTAGTGAAGAACGCAATACGGAACTGATAAAATATGTATATGACAATAATCTTCTTGGTGCTTTGTAATGTCTGGAAGTAGCTGATGGTAGTAATTGCATCAGCAGTGACAAAAAGTCGTTTCCATCCAGTCCGTCCTCAAAAATATAATATCAAGGTAAATTATCTGTCAAGTAGATTGTGACACGTTTAACCGAAATCAAGAAATCCAAGTTTTCGTCTATTTTAGGGTCTATTTTGAAGAAAAATCCTAAGGGTTCAGTTCCTCATTTGAAAGATTGCGAACTTCATAAATTGATTCCTGCGACAATGAGTTTCATAGCTCAGTTGTTTTGGCAATAAAAACTCACTCTGTCCTCAGTTCAATCGTGATGAAACTAGTAGAAGTGGCAATATCCATCCGTTTCATAGTTCAATTTTTCTTCGGACAAAGATGGAACTTTCTTGAGTTCCAAGGTTTTCGAAGTTGAGTTGACAGATCACCCGTCTGTGACGTTTCAACAAAGTATTTCGTTGTCCGTGATTGGTGGAATTCATAGCGTACCTCGAGTCGTTTTGAAAATATATCGATGCACACTTGAGCAACAAAACTCTCTACTAGTAATATGCCATTCCCCCATTATCATTGTCATTAGACAGACAGACAGACAGACAGTTTTTATTGATCATAAAAATTTAAATCGGATTGACAGGTCATAAAAATTAAAAATACCATTGAACAACATCGGAGTGTAAGTAGCATGACATCGCAAATGAAATGTAAGTGTTTAAAATACATGAATTATCACAGAATAAAAATAATTTATCAGCTCATATTGCAGAGAGAGGAAAATCCTGAATATTGTAAAATGTATTTGTGATCAAAAATGACTTAAGACATTATAACGTTAGAAACAAAATTTTACTATTTTACGAAGTCAACGGAAGTTTTTGTTGAAGGCAGTATCGCCCAGTAAACAGAAAACTGGAAACCATTGGTCACTTTCGGAATGAAAACTATTAGATATAGTTGTTTCCATATAGTCATTTATTATCAACAGAATTCAACTGAAAGTCAAAAGTTTCCGGAAAAGATTATTGTTTTTTCTGAAAAATTTCTAGGTTTCTACGTATCTACCATTGCAAGCGAATGAAAAATTAGTTGATTTAATTCCGATTCATCCGATTGGGCGCTATTCTCCACCTACAGATTACATTTTCTTCAATTCGTTTTCAAGACGAGCTGAGAATGTCAAGATCGTACTGAAATCTCGTTCTTACCAATCATTTTTTCACTATATATGTTGCTCAGAATAAATATTGATTTCCTCAACATGGAAAAAGCCTTTCGAATGAAGATGTCGATATTAGACTTCAAATCAATAATTTTTTCGTGACAAACACTATAGAAGAGCAAACCTATAGTACAGTTGATTTTTCTCGTATTACAAAACTCACATACAAAGCTAACCATTGAACGGACAAAACAAATATCTCCGAAGAGAAAATGCTGGGTCGTTTCTACTTGGCAAACAGAATCGTCGGCATATTATATAAAGGATAAATATTGTTTGCATTTCATTTACCGCGGTAAAGTCAGTATCAAATGTTTTAGTTCGATGGTTTGTTCAAGAAAGACTACACGAATTCACAATTAACCCATGATGGAATGGTGTTTTAGGTGAAACCTCTTAAGAAAACCACGAGAATATAAACAGATATCTGTAGGAATAAATATGAGAGTTCCGCGACAATATGTATGATTTTGTTCCAACGACACCACGTTATTATAAAACGAATCGAAATCGTATCAAAAAATACATAGTCATAAATCAGAAAGATACAACATCTAGAGTTTGTTTTACAAAATCTGGGATGGAGCGGTTTAAAAGAAGGCTGTCTGGAACAAATTGGAATATATTTGATTCGGAAGACTTAGAAGTGAATAACTGCTGTGAGTTTCTTGTCGATATTCTTCAGACTTCTATTAGAAATTCTTTTCCTATGAAGAGAACATCACTCGGTGAGAGTCCCTTCAGAATAAAATGGTTCAATGATACTTTGAAATCCATGAGAGGAAATTTAGAGGCAATCAGGGTAATTTCCGAGGCAACGAGAAGGCCAGACGATATAATGGCCTATAAACTCTTGAAGAAAAAATATAGCGCTGAATTACTGAGACAAAAAAAACGTGCCTATGATGAATATATAGTAAATTCCCAGAATATTTCGAGAGCGTGTTGGAATATAATAAATTCTGAGAGGAATAAACTAACACATGAAAAACTGATTACTGACTTTTCTGAAAATGACTTCGACATATTTTTTTGCTCTTTAGCGGAGAAAACTATCAAATCTCTCCCAAATCTCGACTCAGATATCTCCTATAATTTCGAGAATTTTCCTTCCCCTGTGAACTCATTTTGCTTAGAGCCTGTATGTCCCCAATAAGTATTAGCTGCTATAAATAAATTGAGCAATTCTAACTCTCGTGACGTACATGACTTTAATAGCAAATTGATGAAGATCGCTGGTGAATATATTGTATATCCCTTGACTTATTTAATTAATTAAATTTTTACCAAAGGAAATTTTCCCGATATTTTGAAAATTTCTAAGGTTATACCATTATTTAAAAAAGGAGATAGATCCTTAATGGATAACTATCGTCCAATTAGTATCATATCTATTATTGGAAAGATAATAGAAATTATTTTAAAAGAAAGGTTATACTCATATTTCGAAAATAAATTTTTTTTAGCGAGTCACAATTTGGTTTCCGGAAAAACAAATCTACCACCCAAGCTGCTTTCAAGGTTGTGTCCGAGATAGTGGAAGGCCTTGATCAGGGCAGGCATTATTCATTGACATTATGCGACTTGACTAAGGCCTTTGACTGTGTTTCACATTCCATACTCATCGAAAAGCGTTTTAATTATGGCATAAGAGGGACTACTTTAGAACTTCTTCGTTCATATCTCACAAACAGATTTCAATGTGTTGAGCTTAATAATATCAAATCTAATTACAAACAAATTGAACATGGCGTACCTCCAGGTTCAATCTTAGGACCATTTTTATTTATTTTGTATATAAACGACTTATGTCACTTTATGGCGCCTACTAAATGCTTTTTATTCGCTGACGACACAACAATTATTTGTTCAGGCACGTCATACACTGATCTTTTAGAGTCCGTCGGTGCGGTACAGAATTCAGCAAAGTGTTGGTTCACGCAGAATAGGCTCAAGCTCAATGGAAGTAAAACTCAAAATTTGATTGTCTCTACGAACACAAATTACCGAGAGGGAGAGAACCTTTCGTTTCTGGGTTTTATAATTGATGACAAATTATGCTGGACCAGTCACATAGATCATGTTGTCCGCAAATTATCTAGTGTACTTCTCTTACTGAGAAGACTGAAACATGTAACGAATCCAGGTGTTATGAGAATATCTTACTTCTCCTTGTTTCACTCTGTTTTGTCTTATGGCATTTTACTTTGGGGAAAATCTACAAATGCAATTGCTGCTTTCAGATGCCAGAAAAAAGCTATTCGTATATTGGCAAATTTAGGATATATGCACCATTGCCATCAATTTTTAATTCAGCTTGGGATCATGTCTGTGCCTACCTTATATGTTTACTCTGTATTACTCGAAATACATCGAAATAAGGACACATTTTTCAAAAGCTCCGACATTCATAACTATAATACTAGATCGGCTGATTTTTTCAATACCCCTCGATACAGGCTAGCCGTAAGCTCTAAAAACTCGTTGAGTCTTACTCTATACAATATTCTCCACCACTCTGTCAAAATATTGGAATTCAGAAAATTCAAATCTGTCATAAAAAAATATCTACTCGAACACTGCTTCTATAGCATCGATGAATATATTAATTTAACAAGGCACTTTAAGCTTTAACATTGACATTATTGTACTCTTAATGAAATCTCGTGCGTTCTAATGATTGACTTCATTTTTTTCTTACTTTGTTATATGTTTCTAGATGCTGATTTTATTTGTATGAATAACATTGTTATAATTTTAATTTATTCCAACTCATCTTACTAAACATTTTTATCTGCTTCTAGATGTTAAGTTTACTTGTATGAACCATATATTTTTTCAGGATGTCAAAAAAACAAAACTTGTATGTTTTTTCCATTTGTGACTTGCCATAAATGTATAAACTACATAACGTGGTCAAATAAACTACTACTACTACTACTCTTTGAAATTGATCTGTCTCTCAAAGGGTTTGACCCAAATCACTTGCGATTTCAAAAAATTTCGTTAGAAATGAGCATTCAGGATGTTCCATTTGAGTAAGCTATAGAATATTGACATAACGAATCCAGCATTGAAAAAATAATAGTAAGGTCTTGCTGATCATTACTGATATCATTAATTCATCGGATACCGTGGATTCCGATTACCCATCTATGGACAGAATGGAGAATAAAGGAAAATGAAATGATACCAATATTGGGAAAATATTTTTCAGATCTTAAAAAAAGGTTGAAAGATACAGATTTTTTATCTATAATCATTCCGTGCAAATACTTACATGAAGAAGAAAAAAGGAAAGATATTTGGAGTATACCATTAGGACCAATGGAATTGGTAACGAACTTTCTTTCTCAGAATTTGAACTGCTGGTGAACACGATTCCGATGTCAAAATTATCCCTTTGTTTAGAAAATATGGCTGAATCAGAGATATCATAAGAAGGATATTATTGTACTTTTTTTTAGTATCATGGAATCATCGGAACATAAATTTTTTCAGTCTATTTTCTCATGAAAATATTGAAAATAATGTCTATTTGATGTTCGAAAATGTTATTGCGTGCTATTTTGAATTCTTGAAACGACACTTCATTCCAAATCTAATTTTAACACAATAAATGTAAATGAATGTAGAAACAAGTATCAATAATGGTCGAATAACTCATTCACAACTTCCGAATCAACGGAAAGGCCTGCGTTTCAATTTATTAGCTCAAAAGAAGTGAGTAGGTCTATACAATTTTTCAAAAGTATTCCTCAAACTTTAAACCTTATTCAATCCGAACTCAATATATCCCAACCTTAACCAAACCCCTACCTAACCAAATTAAACCTAGTGTATTCCAAGCTAACCAAATCGTGAACGAACATAAAATCCATTTTTGGGTGTATTCTCTCCTCTGAAAATGAACAAGAAAGAACTCTGAATTCTTATAACATTTGTTTTCAGAGCAAATTAGTAGATTGGCTCTGATATGTAATTGCAATATTATGGAGCAAAACTGAATAGACTATTTTATCAATTCCGTATCTTATTTTTTATTAATTGAAGATTTTATTGTAAAACTATATCGAAAAATGCGTATGTCTTGAGGAGTCTTCCTGGAAATTCCTAATGGATTTGAATTTTTATTGAGTAGTGTCAAAAAATGGATTTCACGACATGTCTACCTCCTCACAACACATTGAAACAATATTTAAACCTACCTCAACCAAACCAAATCGCTCCTTAGGGCCAGTTGTACCTCAGTGAACTGTGGCTCGAGTCAACCGAGTTCAGTTGCTAAGCATAAGCCAATAGCGTTTGTTGCTTGACAACTGAACTCGGTTGAAGTGAACCACAGTTCACTGGACTATGTACAACTGGTCCCTAATCAATCAATCAATTGTTATATTATTGTTGTAATAGGTAATACCCTATAAATTATTTGACACACGTATAAGTTTGTTCAGTAAACTACATTCGTAGCTGAGATTGAAACAGTTATTGAAAGATACTGAGTTCAGAAAAGTCGCCTTTGAGTACAAGTTTTCCTGCTACATCTCCTTAACGAGATTGAATGAAGTGAATCAACTGTTCATATTTGTGAATGGAAGATACATATTTTTTCCGGGTATAAAAAACATTCCTGTATCGTGTTCTTTGTGAGCTGGTATGATGAGAGTTAGGCTGTCCTCGACATGTCATAAGAACACAATTATTTTGGAGAAAAATCTATTTTCTAGTCTTTTCAATGTCTCATCGTACATAAAAGGCCAATCTGTTATGTGATTTCCTTAACTTCGCTAAGCTCGCTAAAAACCCGAAAAACTCACCTGTAATTTCATTGATCTGGAAACTGCTATTGCTCGAAATCAAGCTATATCTGATAGCAGCGTTCTCCCCAACATCGGCATCGGTCGCCAGCACCTTCCCCACACCGGTCCCCCTCCTCAAATTCTCCTCGATGCTGAACTCGTACAACTCCTTCGCGAACACCGGGTCGTTGTCATTGGCGTCCAAGATGTCCACGAGGACCCTGGCCGTTGCCGTCTCCGAAGGGGTTCCGTTGTCGGTGGCAGCCACGACGAGGACGAACCTGTCCCTCGATTCCCTGTCCAGGTTCCCGCGCAGGTAGAGCCACCCGCTGTTGGGGAATATCCCGAAGATCTCCTGGTTGTCGGAGTCTCGGGATACGTTGGGCGATAGCAGGCGATAGGTGATCCTGGCGTTGTTGCCTGTGTCTGCATCTACTGCTGTCAATTGGAGAATCTGGAACAAACGGGTTATCAACGGGTTAACATAATGTGGGAAAGAGCATATTTTGAATATAGATATGAGTAAATTTTGGAAAAACTTTCAGGTTTATTTGTCATTCAACTGGATGAGGCGACCAATAGTAATAACGATGCTCAATTGATATCTTACGTACATTTGTGAAGTAAAGCTTTCCGATTCATTTGATGTTGTTACGAAATATCCTTGCGCCGACCCTATCGTTATAAACGCAGAATAATAAGAGTGGTCGAAGAGAGAACGTCATTTTTCCAGGAAGTCTCGTCGTGCGTGGAATGTTTGATCATCGGGATTTGTCTGGAGTATTTTCCATGGATGTGAGCGGGTAAATATATGGGAGACACTTCATCGCGGAGCAGAGATCAGTTCAGTCGAGTTTATTCGCAGATAGTTATTGAGAGTTTATTCGCAGATAGTTATTGAGAGTTTATTCGGAGATAGTTATCAGAGTTTTTAGCTTAGTGGAGAGAGCTTGGGTATTGCTAAGTGGAGAAGTCGAAATAGAGAATTGCTATTACAGAGAGTTTTAGTGCCGACCGTTGGAAAAATATCGGAGTAATTTAAGTGATTGTATTGTGTTGTGATAAAGAGTTGTAATAAAAGTAGTTCAGTGTTGTTTGGAGTTTTAATCAATGAACC
Organism: Zygogramma bicolorata; assembly: GCA_032362365.1. Classification (NCBI taxonomy): domain Eukaryota; kingdom Metazoa; phylum Arthropoda; class Insecta; order Coleoptera; family Chrysomelidae; genus Zygogramma; species Zygogramma bicolorata. The sequence continues at coordinate 368,713 of JAVJAQ010005464.1, forward strand.
CAAAGAAGTATCGTAACAATATTCTAAATACATATATGATCGATAATAATATTAACTAGGAAAACTTTGTGGGTGTGTATGGATGGTGTTCGAGCTATGCGTGGACAGTTTGGAGGACTTCAAGCTCTCTTCAAAACCAAGGGTCCGAGTGTAAAATGGACAAATTGTGTCATCAAATTGCATTAAAACACGACCGGTGAATTTGATACTTTTCCATGTGCTTTGTGAAGAATTAGGTGCCGAACATACCCCTTTAATTTATTATTGTAACTCTCACTGGTTGTCCAGAGGTAATGAACTCGAACTACTTGTATATATGAATTGAGAAAGAAGTAATTTGTAACTTTTCATTAAATATTTGTTAAATCTTTATCATAAAATTTCAGTTGCCTTTGACATTTCCAATTATTGGAGGATTACTCGACAATTTTGTGAACAAAAAAATTTGCTGGTGCATCAAACAGGAAAATCATAATATGCTCGTTTTCATTTTGAAAAAAAAATGGAATGATTTGAAAATAGTCATAATTAGGTTAGGTTCTAGGTAAGTGAGTCTATAGGACCTTCCACTGCAACTTTCGAAGATTTATTGTGGCTCACACCAAATTCATATCCCAACAAACAAATCCAGCTTTTAACGAAGCCGATCAGTCCATTTGGTGAACGATCTTTCAGTTCTGAGGACGAGAATAAAACTGTGGAAAACCTCGACAACCTGGTTCAAGTCACGGAGGGGCAGGCACGAAGTATATACTATATTTTTTCATTGTCTTCCAAATAAAGACAGCCTATGTGTCTTCATGTTATTATTCTAACGACAGTGACATGTGAGGAGGGCTGTTGGACAGCGTAGGTCATCCCTCCTGTAATATTACAAATGTTTGTTGCCGTACTTCAAAGGAAGCCAAACTTGGTAGATTTTGCCAGAGATCAAAAAATCTTGTTGCAGTCCAGGTTTAGTGTTAGTTTGGCGTAACATGATGCAACGCCTATGGCGGGTTCTGGAGCTTCGTACAGAAGAAGTGATTGTAGTGAATGCTAGTAACGGTATTCTACACCAAAGGTCATCAACTTCGGCATAGGTTCTTCAGCAAGTATGCATTGAACCCAGGACCTCTTGGTCAAGTGACTGACACACTACTCAAGCCAATTTTCTCGCCAATATTGCTTTATCGGTTATTTTCGAATTTAATTTTAGAAGCAATGATTTCAGTTTGATAATCATATAGACAGATATTCCAATTGATTCTAGCAGTGCAATTCATCTCCAAAATCGTGATATTATATATCGAATCATGTGTAAAATTACCTTTTTTGTGGGATAGGTTCAATCTTTTCGTACTGTCAACTAGTAAAAAGTAAAAAGAATCGGATGTAATAGCAAAAAGGGAACTCCAACTATTGCTAGTTTTTCATCACTCAATCATTTATTGTCATATAATCACTTATTGTCACATACTGTATACCATTTTGGAACTGTTCATGAAGAGATTTCTGTTTCCAGACCAATTGCTGATTTTCCATTCGTTGGAAATAAATGCTGGAGATGTCATGTAATATTCAATGGGTGTGGGTAGAGTATTAAAAAAGACCAGTTTTCTCAAATCATTACTCTCTCCTAGTATGTGGAAAGAGTGTTGTGTTCTACTGCATAGTTTACTTTTCTTATGTCGACAATACATTTCTCTTTGATTTCAAAAGTTGCAAGTGGAAAATCTTGGTAAATGATATTTCAATATAAACAGATCCCGTAGAAACTCACTCATTATCAATCTATTCGATTCTAGTTCACATATTTGGATAACAAGGTATTTTTCCATGTTATTCAACATTCAAACATAGATAGAGGAGTAGTCTCTTCATATAGACTCCGGTTTACTTATTGAGTCTGAATAAACCGTCTGTAGAGGGAACACACATATTCTCTGAAATGTCCATCAATTTATGTAGTATATATGCTCTCTTTGTGGAAGTTTCTGTCGAGGAAATATCCAAACCGATCCTCTGATCTATAAATCACGCGAACAAAAAAATCATCAAGACAGTTGCAAAGATCAATACTGTTTGTTATCTTCATATTCCAAAACCCTGCTATGGTGATGGTCGGAAACCTCTCGTTACCAAACATCCCATTATCTGCAGATAAAAATATTAATGAGGCAAAAATAACGAGAATGCCATTATAGGCGTTGGGAAACAATGGTCCATTGTTTGTTTTCACGGACTTTGATGCAGCTTCATGCAAATCTTCGAGTTATAAGGAGAAATTTTCTGCATTATTGTCTACAGGTCTATCATTTTAACTTGAAAGTTCTCACAGCACTTCTAATGGGTGTTTCAGGATTTCAAAGGATTATTTTGTGAGAGAAATTTATATTTCAATTCGCAGAGAAATATATTCGGAGGGAATCCATTAGAAAAATAGCTTTGAGAAATTCAATTACAAATTTTGATTTGGACTGTTCCGTCTCGTGATGACGTTTGGCATACAAGGAAAAGATAAGGATGGATTTTAGCTATGATTTGAACAGTTAGATCTTCTTCAATTGCCTACTACGGTTATCACGAACGAACCCTCTAGTTGATGATAACATTGAGTATCAATCAGGAATGAAAATGTGGTGATCGGTTTACCCATCTGAAACAAGCCCTTCTAACGTAGTCATCAACCATTATATTCTGAATCCCGTTTTCAGAATGGAGAAATACGTTGAATGCTATCTCCATTCCCAACATATTGCACTATTATGTAGTCAAGAAATACAAGATTCAGTTTTTAATACAAAGTTTTCTCGAAACCAAAATATAGTCAAAGAATTTGTCAGACCTCACTTGTATGAATTGTCAACTTTGACATTCAATTGTGCAAATGGAAATAATATTATATGACACAACGAATCAACGATTCGAAAGACAAATTCATAAATGAATTACCATCACTTCAGGAGAAACAATTATATTCTCCTCGCTTTTTGTCTTATGTGAAACAAATTACTTCGAGACATCAAAGGAACTGGATGCGATATACGATTTCAGTCTAAAAGTTACGCTCGAATTACTAGATCGTTGGAGCATAATATGAATCGGTTTTTCAATGAAATTTATAGGCAGTTCAGGCAGATATCAAGGTTATTTAACTGGCGGCGTTTTTTCTTCATTTAACGCTGATTATGAAACCTTTTTTCTCGCCGGCGAATACAGGGAGTACGCAGCCAGGGTGTAACTGAAATTGAATTAATTTCGAAAGACTGGGATATCTGCGATCAAAATAGCATCTCTAAGGAAGAATGGATTTTGAAAAATAAAAATTTTGATATCGATAAAATGTAAAACAATAGAAAAACGTGTGAAACGTCGTCTATCCAAAATTGAGGCGTTTTCCAGTCGTTATCACCTCTCACCCAATTACCAACAAGTGTTTCTCAACAGCTTTTATTCAGAAGAGATATTTCAAGCCTTTTGCTAGAGTTATACTTTTCAATTACTTACCAAGTTTCGAAAGATCACGATGAGAGGTGATTAATATCAAATAACCTTCAGTAAATGAATGCTTGATGGGAAAACAAATTTTGAATCATGCACTTCCGATTCCCATATTTGTCTATACTACTTTGTTCTCCTTTATGAATTAATAATTGTATTTTTAATAAAGTTGAATAGTTTTCAGCTATAAGATCATCACTACATTCACTACATAAGCTTAGAGCCTATAAATACAGAAACAGCATAGGCACCCTTCATACATGTCCCTCAATAAACTATCCCTCCTCCATAAACTCAAATAATTGACTCAGGAGATGTTTCACATAGATAGATGCCTAAACGGTCAACGATAACAACGTCAAATAAAGATGATGAGATAGCAATCCTGGTAGGGGGGATTTCTGGATTGAATATACTAACCGACCTGGTAAAACTGTGTTTCTGAGTTTCCCTACAGTAAGGTACCAAAAGGCTCTGCCGCTCTGGGTGCACTCGTAAGTGTTTTTGGCGGAAGAATAATAAAATTCATTATCCCCTAGTCAAGCCCAACTAACATTTTTAGTTATAATTACGTTAATCTTACCTTCGATCAGGTCGGCGACCTTTCTGAAAGAAGACTAGATTACGTAATTTTCACCTTGTAATTACCAATGTGGGGGAAAAATTCGAGGTAATTTGGACGTCGAAAATTGGATTATTTGGACATTTAGTTCACTAGGTTGAGGGTAAAAATAAGTAATTCTGACATGAAATTGGTCAGAAATAAGTAAATATCAAGCTCAAATCAACCTTTCTGTTACCAATTATTCCCTTGGACGAATGAGTAAACAAAGAAAGGTTTCTTTATATGAATAGCATACATATATACATATTATCTCTATATCAACTTCTCATAATTTGGATGCCACAACGAATCAGCTATGGTCTACATAAAATGCTGACAATAAGTATGGGAATATAAAAATTATTGTCATACGGTAGCTACATGCTCTCTCCTCAACAATATTCTCCTTGCGGCGCGAAATTTTCTGAAAAATGATGGTTCTTTCCTTCATAAAATTCACGGGGCTCTTCAAATATGCGATTTAATGCAAAAATAATTCAGATTGATTGCACATGTTTAAATTTTTTCTCCAAAAAACACTCTTTTAGCAAAGTTTTGGTTTTGAAATGTCATATGCAGCCATTATTTAGAAATAAATCGTCAGAATAAATTAAAATTCAATATATTATCGATATTTATTGATGGGTAAAACAGATATTCTAATTAATTTTTTAAATGTACCTATAAGTCAATATTCTTCTTCTTACGGTATGAAATCAAGTTAATAATTGAACTATTATACCTGTTAAATAACCTTTATATTCCCTGACCGTAAGGGCTTATATCTAGTCACATTTAGGTAAATATTTACCAAGAGAGAATATCAAAACATTCATTGGGTTATGATGAATTTGCTTCGTGAATTATACCCTAAATAATACTAGAATTCAAACCGCCCCAATCCTTGCGACGTTTGGGTCATTTTTAAAGGAGAAAATAGGTAATTTCTCACATGTTTTTTGCTCTTAAGTGGCTTATGGAATTTGAAGGGGATTTACTAGTGATTACTTTCCTGTAATTAACCAAGGTTGCTACTTATAAATTATTTATACTTTGAAGTTAAATATTCAAGGCCTGTACTACCAGTATTATCCTTTTTTTAGACATTTCTCCCCGGCATGTGGAATAACTGTCCTAAAATATTAGTTGGGAGAGATCAATGGTCCAAATCCTACTACAGCTTTCCATTTTCTGATCATTTCTCGAGAAACTATTTTCAAATTACTTTTGCAGCTTGAAGTCTTCTTCATTATGAAAAGTTATGATGAACGTGATCGTTTCTGCAGAGGCATCTCCTGGGGTTTTTATCATAAAGGATATACATGTAACATCCATAGAATGTTCCGAAACCTGTTTTTGTTTTGTTTCAGGGTCATTCCCCTTTCTGGGATGTCATGTCAATGGCAACTGATTTTATTTTTATGGTAGAGATTCAAGAGAAATAATATAAAAACCCAAGAAATTGAAAATTTTAAAATTGTTTTGATATCTCAGTTTTCTGTACGGTTCTCGCTAACAATAAGATCGAAAAATCGCAACACGTCTTCCACTATATACTTATTTTCATTTTCTGTTGAATATAGATTCTCATCAAATATCGGTCAGTTATTTCAAGAATTTCTTGGTGAAATTTTGGGTTTCCTCTTGGAAAGGAGATAGGAAACATATCCAATCTTGTCTGCAATAAAGTCTATAGTTAACTTCAATATTACAATTCATCTATATTTTTCGTAATTTGTCAGCATACAACTCAAGCTGTCAGTGACCAATATAGAATTTCATATATTTTCATGTTTGCGCAAAAAACACAGTCGAGAGGATGAGCTAATAATAATAATATGTTTATTCATCAACAACATTGAGTTAGTACAGATTATAACAGAAATCATATGTGAAGAAGCAAATACAAGAACAGCTATAAGGAAATATATCCTCGCATGGCTATAGTTCTGGCTATAACCCCTAGTGGCATATGTAACATTATCATTCATTGAAATATCTAATAAGTGCAATTCTCTGATTTTTAGACTGAAAGGGAAAAAACGTTTTGGCACATAAACTTGTTGAATTATAGTATTCCTAGGTAAATAATGAGGTTACTTTCGCAATATGATTATGCTGTAGTAGTTCAATAGAAGGAAGTTGGTTCTTACGTAGTAATGAATGATATTGTTTATTACTTTACACATAAATGTACACACACATACACCCACACATACACATATTTTATGCACTTGATTTCTAAATGAATACCAGTATGTTTTCTGATCGTTGAAATGAGTGCGTATCACTACGTCGAATTCCCATTACGCCGAATTCCCACTACGTCGAATTCCCATTACGCCGAATTCCCACTACGTCGAAAAGCATCCCCACCACTTACGTCACCAAAACACGATCGTTATCGAAGCTGGATCCCATTCGACGTAATGGGAATTCGACGTAATGGGAATTCGGCGTAATGGGAATTCGACGTAGTGATACGCACTCGCAAAATTTACCGGAAATTCTGCAATTTCCTGTTAACCCAATCTGACTTAACCTAACTAACCTAACCTAAAAGGAGGATGAATTTTGCTGTGCTGTTGAAAATTTACCGGATATTCTACAATTTCCTGTTAACCCAATCTGACTTAACCTAACTAACCTAACCTAAAAGAAGGATGAATTTCGCTGTGCTGTTGATATTGAAAGTGCATGGTGTGGCACTACGCCGAATTCCCATTACGCCGAATTCCCATTACGTCGAATTCCCATTACGTCGAATGGGATCCAGCTTCGATAACGATCGTGTTTTGGTGACGTAAGTGGTGGGGATGCTTTTCGACGTAGTGGGAATTCGGCGTAATGGGAATTCGACATAGTGGGAATTCGACGTAATGGGAATTCGACGTAGTGACACGTCCCGGTTGAAATCAAATATATTCAAATGGTCTTTCGAACAATTCGTTCAGGCCAGTCTCAAATCTACCTACACAGCAGGCAGTGGCGGATTTAAGGAAAAAGGCCCAGTCGGCAAAATTTCTTCAGCCCCCCCCCCCTCCCAGAAAATTATGTTGTGTCAGGTGTTCCATGGAAAGTGAAAGATATATGTTTCAGGAATTCAATGAATATAAAAATTTTTCATTTATTCATCGAGCATTATAAAAGTTATATTCTTTTTTACATCGAGAAAATTTACTTATTTTTGAATCCTCTTCTCGCTTTTTTCTCCGCGAAAACTTCGATGGTTGCATCCAGATCAATTTGATTAGCAACTTGCTGTTCGATGAAAAATATGCTGAAATCGTCCAATGCTTCTGCATTAATTGTATAACGTTGACGTTCTTTGACTCATTGTTCATTCGGCGCTGGCAGTGCGCAGGGGCACCCGGGGGCCCCTCTAGAACGTTTTTGAAAAGTCAGAATTATTCGACAAACTTTGAGAAAATCGTAGACGTTTTAAATGACTGATTGAATACAAAAGTTATTTTATTTTATATTTAATTTAGGAGTTATCAGGCAATTATTCTGATAACAGGGGGCCCCTGATTGAAAATTGAACTTGTGCTGTTCACAAGGGACTCACCAAAACATTTTTTCAACAAAAAAATAACAAAAAGAAATCGAAGGTGTATTTTTCAGCAAGAGGGGCCCTGAAAGACTTTCGTCAGGGGGGCCCAGTCGGCAAGCGCGCTTTTGCCAACCTGTTAAATCCGCCACTGACAGCAGGTTTTGGCTGGCAACTAGTCCTCTGGCTAATACCACGAAGGGCATTGGAAAACATCCGACCGGTGCCAGTGCAGATTTCTTCACAGAAGAAAATCCTGCATTTGCTTTTGGCGATAAAAATGGAGAAACTGATTTTCAATTATAGGGACGGACACACTTTTAGACCGGTTTCGGGCTATTTGGCCACTCGTCAGTACAAGGCAGTGCCATCATCAACCTAAAGTTGATGACTCCCTATAATCAAAAATCAAAATTCTTCCTAGTAGCAAGCCCCGACCAAAGCAACGAAGTTATTGCGCCATCTACCCAGGGACGAGGTATTCCAAAAACAAACCGAATTCGCCCATTTCCCTTGCGAGGAAAATGTAAAAACATTCGACATAGTCGATGGGCTCACTTCAAGACTGGCGTTAAATCAAATGGTCTTTCGAACAATTCGTTCAGGCCAGTTTCAAATCTACCTACACAGTAGGTTTTGGCTGGCCTGAACGAGTTCGAAAGACCATTTGATTTAACGCCAGTCTTCAAGTAAGCCCATCGACTATGTCGAATGTTCTCATATATATTCAAGCTAAGTCCATATCAACTCGAAGTGGAAATAGTCTAGAATTAGAATCAACTCAGGTCGATCAGGCTGATTTATAATCCAATGAAACGTTATACTTTCATTTCAGAGTACTCGAATACATTCTAGAAGAGAAAAATATGTCATAACACTCACCTGCGTATTGACCGGCAAAGACTCCAGTACGCTGAGAGAATACTCATTCCTCTCGAAAACCGGCGGATTATCGTTAACATCCTGTACCTCTACAAACACCGTCAGGTTGGCAGATAGCGCGGGAATGCCCATATCGGTGGCAGTGATGACGAGAGTGTGTCTTTGGGTCGTTTCATAATCTAAATGCCTTGTAATTGTTAGATCGCCCATTTTGGCGTCCACTTTGAAGAGGCCCCCGTACGCGTTGTTGGCTATCCTGTAGCGGACGATGCCGTTTTTGTCGGAGTCTTTGTCGACTGCGTGGGCGGAGTAGAGGGGCAGGCCTATGTCGACGTTTTCGGGAACGGATATGCGGACCGTGGAGGACTCGAACTCTGGAGCGTTGTCGTTCACGTCTTCTATTTCGATGTTGACCTGGAGAAACATTTGGGGATAAGTCGTGGGAGCAAAAAATTCAAAATCAATCAATTCCTCATTTTTAACTTATGATCTACCATCTCAAAAAACCATGGATACCAGTTTACTCGGAGAAAAGTATGGTGCATTCTTTTTTTTTTCGTAGTTTTACGAGTTTCTAATCTACATTCTGAAGAATCATGAATAACTGTACAAGTGCAGGAGATACAGTATTCGTTAGCATAGCAACTCTTTGGAGTAGATACAAAGTTTGCATTCCAACACTTGTATAGACTTCAACTTTGATTCTAAATATTTTCAGATCGGATCACCGACCAGAAACGATTACTCTTGAACAAAATTCACTTCATCATAACGAATTTTGCCAAAGTATATGATGAATTCACGAACTACCACCTTCTTCACACCTAGTGTTTTTACCCAAATTGTATCTGTGAACACTGGGGACTGTGGCCATAGCTTAAAACTTGGTATACACATTCCACATGGTCTAAGGCACCATACTCAACAATTCATCATCCTTACTGTTATGATGTACCTAGTTGATACTACAATAAGCTTTCATCTCAGAGTTCACAGTCCTTATAGGCCAAGTCAGTACAGGTAATTGAGCTCCGACAATGTGTCTATACGAATAAGTTTTATAATCAGGTATCTCTCTATGAATTGGCCTGATATGTAAACTTCACAACATTACACGAGGCAGAATATCTCTAGAGATAATTCAATAACGAAAAGGAAATACTTGAAACTATAACAGAACATAATCTGCAAAAAGTTAACCTCATATTAGAGCCAGAGAATTCGCGTTTGTAAGAACACCATGTATACTTCGAAACAGCATGTCCCATTAATATTCCTCAATCCCAAGGCATAAGCATTTTGAGTTATAATGAACATTCCGTTAAATTCGAGCTATGTTCGTATGTGTGAAAAATGCAAGAGGCAGCGTGATAATATTATTCCATCAAAACTATTGTTCAACTTAACAAACTCAAGTTCTGGATATTATATAAATAACCCCGCAAAGGCAAACTATTTCAAAGGCATCCCGTAGGAAATTGGTACTAGAGGAATAGATGTAAGAGACTGATCTGCTCACCTGTGTGTGTCCATAGACAGGAGGTTCGCCACTTGTTGCCTGAATATTCAGAAGGACACTGGCCTTGCTTTCGTGATCCAAATTTGAGGATGTTATTATGGCTCCAGTTATTGGATCGATTCTGAAATAACCATCTGGATCTCCAGAATTTATGTAATATCGTATACTGCCTCTTCCAGCTGAAAAAAAAAGGATAGAGAACATCAAATCATACACTTCTGCTGAAAATGCTTTCAGTGGTAGATTATAAATCACGAATCTTCCTCTAGATATACACGTAGATACCTTCAGATTCACAAAGCATATTACTTGATATATTTCAGGGATGGACTGATATGAGGCAATATTCCGCTGGTTTGGATGTGGTTCATTTCAAATGTTGGTACAATTCTCGATCCATTAAGCCTTTGAATGGAGTATAGTTGAACCTTCATCATCATGAGATGAAATATTTTATCTTCAAAGTAGTACATTTTAAAACTGGGTAGTGATCAGTGCTGTACATTTTACTTATTTTCAATTTCATTCCTTGGATTATCTCATAAATTTCTCATGTCAGTAATGTTGTTGAGAAAGATAGACATACAATTAAAATGATAGTTATATTTTTGTCAAATCCAATGAATGGAAAGAAGGTACATTGCTAATTTGATTTCATCAGTGACTACTGTTTTCTGCAATAACCAATAAGATAGTTCAATATGAATGGCACATATTTCGTCATACCTTGAAACGACTTCGAATGAGCACGATTCCTACAGTTCATTATATAATATAATACGGAATTTATTTCATCCTCAGACGTTTTGCCACGATCAAGACGAAGCAATATAAATCCCACCATATCGATATCTCAATCCATCTGATGAAACCATGACGCACTCTCACGTCGATTCTCATTTGTTTAATTATTTCCCACACAAAGTTCCTTGCAAACTACATCGCATTCAATTTTCACATCATCATCTTTGTTCGTCTCCATTATAAATCTGCTCATGTCAATATGACCTTGCGTTAATTAGCATGGCCTTCTTGGATGCATAAAACTTCAATCTCATTTCAGTGATCCGGGTTGGGGCAGAATTTCGTCGAAATAAAACAAAAGTTGCGACGGGGCAGAACCGTAATTAACGAGTCTTAGCGATGCTGTTTGGGGTCCAGCTTCGCTTCTCACATGTCAGACAGTTTCAAAGCATGGGGCGGTGTCAGTTTTGAGGTGTTAGAATATATGTAGACACGCCGAAACAAATGTTCTCATTTGAAGCATATTTTTTCCTGAATCTTTCATTACCAAATCATATCTCGCATAAGGGCATATGCGTATCAAATCAACTGTTCAGTCAAAACATCCGAGATGAACAATGTCTTCAAAAATCTGCGTAGACCTCGAACGTTCAAATGGAAACTGAGTATGACAAGACTGTGGCAACCTCTTCATACGAACATTTTGCTAAATGTTCAGTGACATTCACGAAAATTTAAATGATGATCCCGTACAATTCGCCAATTATTGCCATTGATCATTTCTATGTGGTATTTTGGTGTCAGTTATAGAAATGTTATAAAAATGAGTGGAGCTAAAGTCACCGAATCTAACAATACGTGAAAAGTATGGAGTGCATTTTTAAGGCCGACTGATAACCCTTCCGAATTTTCAATTTTCGGGATGCATTTTTTGGTCTTTTCCCCCTGGGAATAAAAAAAAGATTTAAAGTTCTTATAATATCTGTTTTAGTGCACATTGGTATGTTTGCCCAGATACGTAACTTACAAAATAGTCACCCAATATGGCATCTTTTTAATATTGCAGTTACGTATCGCTGCAAGCATAACAATTTGCCTAAAAACAGATATTATAAGAACTTGAAGCTTTTTTCTGTCCATTTCCAATGTCTTATTGAATCGTAAGTTAGGTGAGGGTTGATTAATGAGTGTTTAATAATCTCTTAAACTACTGTGCAATCACTGCAGTGCGTTAACTGACAATGACTTATTAGCGTGAGGCTCCAATAGCAAAAAGTCGGTCCAATCGGCTGTAGTCTGTCTGGAAAGGTGGGACAGCACAGTTATCCGGTTAATAGTATTCATCAATGAAGGAAATTTATTGTATTTCTGCAGTAGTTCAGTTGATATGAGATGGAATCTCATTTCCAAAGACCATCGTATTGAGGACAATCATTGTGTTCGAAACACTGGCAGTAAGGGGGAGATGTCTTATTCTCTGAAATCAGATCAGTTCTGCTGAAGAATGCGAGATCATGTTAAGGATTCCATCAATTAACATCTCAAATCACGAATCTCCCTATTTGGAACTCTTTTGGGCACATTCTCTTCACATTTTGAGGCCCAATGAGATAGGTACTCTCAGAGCAAAATGCGTGGAATATGAGGGGTCTAAAACGTTTGCCAACATGTTCATCACTATTAGTAACCCAAATAAAACCCTTTAGAATATTAACAGAAGTTTCTACAGAAACTTCAAAATCGAACGGTTGTCCTGTTCTCAAGAAAGTTGTGACTCAAGAATCTGAAATTCGAATTCCTAAGAAGAATTGAAGTTTTCACAAAGTTCTCTATAACCACTTCAGGAGATGAAGAGCGATGGAGCGATGGAGCCTGCCTGAGCTGGAGCCACAAATGAAGTTCCCCAGTATGTCTACTTTATAGATGCAACTCAACTCAAATAATTGACGTTTGGAATCTTATACTATTTAGAATAATTAAACTACCATTGGGAAGTTCATAATCGTATGCGACGTCTGGCGGAAATATAACGCACTGCTATAATTTGACAAACAAACGGCTTCCATTTTTTATGTCTGAATTTGATGAGTTCTTGTGTGTTTATTTAGGAAATCTCATCTAAAGTTGTAGTTTTTTTGATTAATGATATCAAACAATCATGGATGCAGATCGACCAGTGAGCCGTATAAAGTGTTTGGTGCCAAGTTGCCGCAACTCTAGGAACCTAAATCCAAAGTTGTCTTTCCACACGTTTCCAAAGAGAAATACGTCTTTGGTGGGAAACATTACGGAGAGTGGATTGAAAGAGAAAATAGACAGGTACAAGGCTTGGAAAATTAAACTGAAACTGCATAAATCACCATCTAGAGCGGCTTCAGTGTGTTCCTTACATTTCAAAAGAGATGATTTCTTGTTACCTGGTGAGTCTGTTTGTCTATTTTTAGGCGAAGTTATCGCACATTTCATCATCCATGTAATAAAAGCCTCTTTGTTTCACTAACACTACACTAAAACTAAAAAATGTCCGGGAACAAATAATATTATATTTTGAAACACAATGCATCTATGTTCACCTCCAATGAATGGTATTGTGCGGATATTCAAAGCATCATGAACACAGTAATATTAACCTTCACGAGAAAAATTTCGTACAATGAAAATATAGCAATAAAACCACCAAAATCTTGTCTAGCGAGGGCAACTGATGACTGTTTTTTAGTTTAGAGCGTTATTTCATAAATGTAAACAAGGTAACTATTTCAAAATGGTGGATATAGTTTGACCTACACTAACGCCATCATCGGTCGATAATCTTTCCTATACAGAAGAAAATCCAATGACATACTCGGTAAAAGCCACGCCTTCTCAAAGCACACCAATAAGAGCGTACTAAAATATTCAACTGCGTTTGCTCAATGAGACAAATGGAGACAGCTTATTAATTTGACACATGTCACTTTGAATTTCTCAGTGTATTTTCCTATTGTTGGTACGTATTGTCAGATTTCTCAGTGTCGATGAAAGTGCCAAAGTTCCATTGAGGTCAAATATTTTTGGAGCAATTGTGTCAGGTTACAGTAGTAATTAAGTATTCTGTGCTATTTGCGATTCTCAATCAGGTTCATCAAAACTATCATTTCACGGGTCCGGTCCTGATTTGCGCCGGGTTAATTAAATTCAATAATACCAGTAATAAATAGCATGTTAGGTTTTTGTTTGTTTGCGAATTGCGTATTGTGTAGGTCCTTATTAGCATTTAGGCAAACGAGAGCGAGCGACTGTTGTGTGACAGGAGAAACGACAGCGACGGAAAGGGGGCAATTATTTTTCGAGGGATGTATGTGCCTGCATGTCTCGAGCTCGAACAGAGGACATTTTGGGAGTATGCTAAGTGAAAAGTGGCCATTGTATTCGGCGAGCAGCGCGTCCGCCGTTCTGTCCGAATTGGTTTTAATTCTCATCCGCCGTTTCGGAAGAGGCAGCGGTCCTCAAACAGTTTTGGTTTACCTTCGCAGGTGGGAACTGAAAATAGATTATTTCAACAACTCAATAGCATCTTCAAAGAACTGAATGTAATTCGAACAAGATATTACTTGCTTTCAAAAGTTATAATTTTTCGCGTGTGAGGTTAGTAGTATTACTATTATTAGTGCAAATGGAGCGATCAAGATCCAACAGCTGTGATTTTCAACAGCGTTTCCAGAGAACACCCATATGGCCAGATATCAATACAAGGACGTGAGATCTCTTGATCGATTACACCAACCTACCCACTTAGACCAGGAGGTGATGACAAGTGACGTTCTCCCATTTAACACTGCATGCCTTTTCAAGGCTTGAAAATTGACCCTGAAATATGAAACATACACAGGTTCCTGGCAGCCGAGCTTGTGCACTTCATAAGAAAAAACGCTTTTTTGTGGGGAATTCTCGTGTTTTTGATTTGCATGCCTTTTTGGATTTCATTAATATATATCATTTCAAGTTATTGACGTAAATGGCATGCATGTAGCTACAGCCCAACATACAAAAATTGCGAAAAAATTGAATGAACATAATTTTTCAAATTCAAGCAAACATTGAAAAAGCCCCTGAATGGTTCTTGCACGCTGCCTTTTATTGTATTAGTGAATATCATTTTATGCTGAAATAATAAATGGAAAAACACGAAAATTCCCCACGAAAAGAAAAGCGTTTTTCCTTATGAAGTGCTCGGCTGCCAAAGAGCTGCCATATTTTTGGGTTATTTATCAAGCCTCAAAAATACATGCACTGTAAAATGGGAGAACGTCACCTGTCACCAACTCCTGGTTGGTGACAGGTTGGTAGCAATGTAGGTATTTCTGGGATTTCCTGCAGTTGGATTAGCGAGTGCGCTACGAAAACATCGAAAGGCGCTCAAGAGCGCTACAGCATTCACTTGTAAGACTGTTTAACAATGGAAAATATAAAATTCAGTGAAAATATGTATAACAAAAATCTCATATATCAAGTACGAATTTTTCAAAGATGATTTGATTTCATATACTATACTACGGAACCTCAAATGAAAATGCATCCATAAAGAGACAGAGAAAGAGAATAAAATAGAGTTTGAAACAGCAAGAAAGTATGTACATTCTCATTGACGAAGCACAAACAAACAAAAAGAATGAATCTGAGTTTATAAAACAAGGTTGAGAATGAAATAAAAATATATACATCATGAACATAATACCGTTGAGGGTACACGACTTGAATTCCACATTTATACTGAAATTCGAGGTGATTGTTACAAGCAGGAACAAGATATATTTTTTTATGATATGAGCCTTCAAAATATTACAATGTTTTTTTCAAGAGCATAGAAATCAGTTCAGCAACATAGTTCTTGTGAATGAGGGTATGCCGTTTTCAAAATGTAAAGGCATACCAAAGTCATAATCCTATGCTCCAAAAACAATGAACGACAAGAATCAATGAATATTTACTGTGCCAGTAATCGCACGTTGAAAGGTGAAGTCCCTTTATCCTCAGTTCGCACAAGTTGCTATATTTGAGGGTTGAAGTTTGTAGGAGAATATCAGCTGATGGTTAACGGCGAAACCCATATTAATGCTCTCGAAAAGAGAAAAACATATTGAAAAGAAGTTGAGCGGGAATGCCCCAAAAACAAATGCAATACCACTCGATGAGATCATAATATTTTTTGCCGTTCCAATGTTCAGCTCACTCGTGACAGCCGGAAAAAACGTTTACATAACTTCATAATATGAATGCCAAATTTCAGCCTATTATTAATATTGGGCTGAAATAACTATTGTTTTGGGCATGGCCCAGCTCTTCAGGTTGACTGACAGTCATTCGATATCTGACGTTAAGCAACGCCGAGCGCGGTTAGTACTTTTGGATAGGTGACCATCCAGGGAAATGCCGTGTCGAAAGCCCATAAATCTGCAGCAAAATAGAATATCATAGCTCGCAGGCAATATATCAATGAGCACAAGATATATTGAGGATATGCCGTCCTTGGAAGGGGACGTAAAGCCGGCGGTCCCGAGTCCATGGATGTTGGGCTCGATAAAGATCCCTACCTCTGGTTACAATACCAGAGGGTTCGGCAAAATTTCCGGTTGGGAGAAGTGTGCTCACCGGCTTCGGTGATTGGCCTTGGTAGCGGAAATAGGCCGACGTTAAATAAAGAAATTAAAAAAAAATAACACATAAGTAATAACACATTTTATACTCCAGAAAATCATCACTTGAATGAAAAAATAATGTGTTCGCTTTTGCAAAGAGCCCGAAGCATGGTATAATACCGAGCTTTCATATTTTCAATACCCATGTTGAGCTTTGATGAACTTCTACTGTGCCATAGATTTGACGTGTCATGTACAAACATGGTAAATTTACTGTTGATATTTATGTGGGGAAGATGCCTGTGAAAAAGAACCGGGCATAATAATGATCCTTGTAGGGACAACGCTCTTATGACCGTCATCAAATCGTAAAAATTGATAAAACAATTTCAAAACCATAATTCTATATGTTCGTGGTTGATAATTGAATTGTATTAAAACACTCATTCACCAATTTTGCTTTTTTCCAATGAATTATTTCACAAACGGCATATTTGTGTGCTGGAATTAGTAGAAGAATCATATCAGTAACTGGTTTTTCGGATTATGAAACAATCGACGTATGTACTCACTAATCCTCTCATAAATTAATGAATGTCCTGAGCATTTTATATTCTAATTGTTCATCCTTGCATTGCCAGTCGGTACTTAATCACCGTAAGTACCCAGAAGCCACGACAGTACCACCTATTGGAAATCGCAGATCGTCCTGTCACAAGTCAGGATTTATTGCTGTGGTGAGAAGTTGGTCTGCTGTTTTTAAACCCCCAAAAGCTTACCAAACGGGTCGGCGATTCTTGTCGCTCTATGAGAAGGGGCATTGAGGGGATACCCGAACTTCGAAGAGTTGACAAGCGGCAAGTCACTTAGAAAGCAATGCAGTTGCAGGACAGCTACGCATATGTGAAGACTACCATTTAAAATGCGTTCTGTCTGAAGTGTAGGCATTCAAAGAGCAGTATCGAGTATCGAATAGTAATTTCGAAGATGGATGAATATAGTTTGCTGGGTGTATAACAGTGGTAGTACCATGAAACACTTCTAAAATGACAAATTACTGCAAACAAAATCAAGAATTCGATTAAAGCGACAGATAGATTTGATTTTTTCAAAGAGAAAGTTATATACACTATCGTTAAAAAAATATTGACATTATCATCAAGCCAACTGAGGGCGAATACTCTACTTCTAATCATGGTTTGTATGTTTCTTTCCGTTAGTTATACTAGTAGCAGACACAGTTCAATTTTATTCTCGAGTGAATTCATTTCTATGAATCAGTTGAATAAATGTTGAAAGAACAAGGAACTGAATCTTCAGATGATATTCGAGTTTTTCAATTCAAACTTATAATAATAATACTTCTTTACCAGCAAATACATTACATTAGGTACAAACACAATGCACTCAAAAAACATACATATATTATTCCAAGTATAAATATGCTAGAGGACATAATAGTAACAATATATTTTGAAAATATTTATATTGTTACTACGTTCCATATTACAAGGGACAATCATTCAACATTGTATTACCTTTATGAAAATTACTATTTTGTTGAAAATTTGTTCTGTTTTTACATAAATGTTTCCACAACTTATTCTAGTTGAATGGGTATATGTATCATTAAGGAAAGTAATATCGCTTGAAAAATGAATAGGATATATTGCATTCATTATTATGATTTGTTTAATACCAAGAATTTGAGTTTTATCTAGAATATCTTTGAAGGACATCTATCTATTACAATTAAGAAGAATTTCAATTTGTGTCCCATCAAGTAAAAATGAATACGAGGAACAATAATTGGAGTGGAAATGAATCACAGTTTTACATATCAATAATTTGGTCCAATACGAGATTATACAGGTAATTAGTCCAAATAAATTAATTTTTATTTCTAGTTTGTTTGCTACATAGTCAGCATATTTTTATAAATTCAAATGTCCATCAATGAATATACCCAAACACTTTATTGCTTCCAGTTTTTGTATATTCCGTCCATAAATATGAATTGCATTTTTTGAATCGCTGTCGAATGCAATTTGTTTTAAAGTAACATAAATTTCATTTTATCAATAATCATTTTCAATCCATTATTCTGAACCCAATTATAAATGATTTTGAGTTCTCAATTTAATACATTTGAAATATTTTGCAGAAAAGATGATTGAGTTATGTTCTTAGGCCTAACAATACTCCTTTGATCATTTTGTGACTTTCACAAAAAATATGACAGTTAGACCGTTCAGAAAATATATTATAGTGTTATCGAAAGACCTACGATTCGAGTTATTTGGAATTTTACGAATTAAATGAAAATGTTAGTCTTTGTTTCTATTTTGCGCACCACTGCCACAAATAACGGAATATTCAGATTTTTTTTTGAAAATATTCTTGACGGTACCACCGTAATTTTTTAAACTTAAATACGAGTCTGATGGTACATCTACTCAAGAATATTTTACGAAAATAATTCTTAGAATATTTCGTTATTTGTGGCAGTGGAGGTCGAAAAAGTAACAAAGGCTAACAATTTTTTTTATTCATAAGAGTCAAGATAAGTCGAGATACGTAGGACTATCTGAATATTTCCTGAACGGTCTCACTGTCCTTTATTCACAGTTTGAAGGTTATCCATTATTTAGGGGACGCCCTGTATAATCGAAGCTCTTTGTGGTATTTGTCAGAGTGGTTTCTGCCAAGTGGATATCTGCCTTCGAACACAATTTGTAAAGGAAATGTCTTTTTCATACAATACGAAAAAAATTTTCAGCGATACCCTGAATGATGTGATTAATTGAATACCATTATAATAAATGTAAAGATCACTTCATGGTACGTATCCATACCATAACAAGACATATACGTGATAAAGTTTTTCTCTTGAATTATTCTGAGAACGAAATTTGATTTTCCGTTCAATTTCAGCGACTTCAGCATTTTTGCTGCACATCTACTTGATCAATTTTTTTCTAATTATATCCGGTTATTTTTTGTTTTCTCAAGATAAACAATTTTTTATTTCATAAAAACTAGGGCAATCACGTTCAATTTCGAAAGTTTCGAAAGTTAGTTAACAGTTATTATTGTTTCAAGCAGTAGGCGATAAAATAGCAATAACACTAATTCATAATGCATCAGGATGAATTTGTTCACTGTTGTTTAACGATTTTTTTTTTGTTCTTCAATTTTGACGTATGTCCCAAGTTCCTGGAGGATTATTTGAAAGCTTGTGCGTGCAAATGATATCCAGGACCAACAGTTTTTCAAGTGGAATCCAAACACTGTTAGGTCGGTAACTGATCGGTAAATATTGAATTCAAAAAATTATCTTACTTCAAGGATTCGATTCTGGGTAGCCTGGCTGATAGGTGAAAGTGAGTTTGACTGTTGCCCTAGAAAAGAGTTATACTTGCCGGGTTCGTTTCCGAAATTCTCAACCACTGGAGGTCATAATTCAGTTCAGGAGTCCCAGAGAGGTGATGCAGAATCTACCACAAAATTAGTTTTCAGGTTATTCAGCACCATAATGTTCATACTCGAATAATTTTCGAATATCCGCCTCGGAAATATCGATGGAATTACTGATTATCTCTCTTATTTCTCACAGTCTACCGCAATTTCCGTTAGTTCCAATGAAAAACGCAATAAACATCACAGACATTAAACGAAACCATGGGAAAGATGAACTCCTACCTTGGTGGATTTTTTCTGTGATTGATTTCATTCTTACAAAAACTATACAACCTATTTCGTATGTTCAACTACACATTTGAGGTAATCATTGATTGGATACTTGGAAGTCATTATTTTAAAGTGGATCAATGATTTTTCGGTAGTTTTTTGGATTGTTAACCTATATCCCTACAGATAAGTAAATACCTTATATTGTTTTTGTTTGATTTTTACAGTAGTCACATTTTACTGGAAATATTGGATTGTAGAATGCAAGTGATGGCCCTGGACTAGAAAATGATCCATCTGTGAATATTATGGTATAGTCAAAGTAATCAACATATATTGATCAATCTAGTGTAATAACGATATGCTTCATGAAATATTGGAGCCATAAATTCTTTTGTTCAAGCAACTGCTTCTACGTGTAGGTGGATTATTATTATACTAACGGCCCTAGTATTCATAGAGATATCTCATACTTCTAAGAGTTATATGATTCTGGAGGACAATAAAGTAATTCTCATTGAAGCTCTTTCAATTTTGTGTTTTTCCTGGAAACAAGACATTAAAAAACCAGTTTTTGAAAGACAACATTGTCCTAGAATTTTCTCTGAGTTGTAAAAATAAGGATCTATAAGGAAATGTGCCTTGATATAAATATTCTCATAAATTTGGAGATGATATGATACCTTCGGTTTATACCAGTGGCCCTTCACAACCCCAAGTAAATTAGTGTCTGCCACGCACTCCACTGAATCATTCTATTTTTATTATTTTCTAAGATTCCTGTCTCGACATACCGCGTTGAGAGTTTTTCTTCAATTATATTTGTATTGATTGGATACTTGGAAGTCATTATTTTAAAGTGGATTAATGATTTTTCGGTAGTTTTTTGGATTGTTAACCTATATCCCTACAGATAAGTAAATACCTTATATTGTTTTTGTTTGATTTTTACAGTAGTCACATTTTACTGGAAATATTGGATTGTAGAATGCAAGTGATGGCCCTGGACTAGAAAATGATCCATCTGTGAATATTATGGTATAGTCAAAGTAATCAACATATATTGATCAATCTAGTGTAATAACGATATGCTTCATGAAATATTGGAGCCATAAATTCTTTTGTTCAAGCAACTGCTTCTACGTGTAGGTGGATTATTATTATACTAACGGCCCTAGTATTCATAGAGATATCTCATACTTCTAAGAGTTGTATGATTCTGGAGGACAATAAAGTAATTCTCATTGAAGCTCTTTCAATTTTGTGTTTTTCCTGGAAACAAGACATTAAAAAACCAGTTTTAAAACAACATTGTCCTAGAATTTTCTCTGAGTTGTAAAAATAAGGATCTATAAGAAATGTGCCTTGATATAAATATTCTCATAGATTTGGAGATATATGATACCTTCGGTTTATACCAGTGGCCCTTCACAGCCCCAAGTAAATTAGTGTCTGCCACGCACTCCACTGAATCATTCTATTTTTATTATTTTCTAAGATTCCTGTCTCGACATACCGCGTTGAGAGTTTTTCTTCAATTGTATTTGTATTGATTGGATACTTGGAAGTCATTATTTTAAAGTGGATCAATGATTTTTCGGTAGTTTTTTGGATTGTTAACCTATATCCCTACAGATAAGTAAATACCTTATATTGTTTTTGTTTGATTTTTACAGTAGTCACATTTTACTGGAAATATTGGATTGTAGAATGCAAGTGATGGCCCTGGACTAGAAAATGATCCATCTGTGAATATTATGGTATAGTCAAAGTAATCAACATATATTGATCAATCTAGTGTAATAACGATATGCTTCATGAAATATTGGAGCCATAAATTCTTTTGTTCAAGCAACTGCTTCTACGTGTAGGTGGATTATTATTATACTAACGGCCCTAGTATTCATAGAGATATCTCATACTTCTAAGAGTTGTATGATTCTGGAGGACAATAAAGTAATTCTCATTGAAGCTCTTTCAATTTTGTGTTTTTCCTGGAAACAAGACATTAAAAAACCAGTTTTTGAAAGACAACATTGTCTTTCAAAAAGGATCTCTAAGGAAATGTGCCTTGGTATAAATATTCTCATAAATTTGGAGATGATATGATACCTTCGGTTTATACCAGTGGCCCTTCACAGCCCCAAGTAAATTAGTGTCTGCCACGCACTCCACTGAATCATTGTTTTTTTATTATTTTCTAAGATTCCTGTCTCGACATACCGCGTTGAGAGTTTTTCTTCAATTGTATTTGATTTCCGAAAAATGGATAATTGCTCGTATTTAATTACTCGTATGTTCCAGGCTCCTTGATTTTTTTTTCTATTAAAAATCATCCCACTAGAACATCAAAGACCGCGATGTATCGTAAAATGGCAAAAAAGTAATTAAGAACCCTGAGGCAATTATCTCAATGATCACAGAAGTTCATGAGATTTAATGTTATCGAAAGTCTTCCTTTATAGCAATTTTATGACTTTCTCTGAATACAATAAAATGAAACACTGAAGTTACGACTATTTTTATTGGTATTTTGTCTTCAACAACACTTCAGTGTCGGGAAAAATAGTGACGCAAATGTGAGTATTTATGTTGAAGGATCCAGAGATGCAACTGAAATGAGCTTTAAAGTTATACGACATAATCATTCCATTCGAAATAATCCACATCTGAATACATTTCGGAGTGACTGTTCTACTTTTTCATTCAGGAATTATAAACACTGGATTTGTTTAACATGAACTCGAATTAAGAAATTCACTTGATGTAGAAAGAAATCCTGAAACTATCCATTTAATTCAAATCAATTTTGACGATTTTATATCACGAGGAAACACTTTCATGGATGTTTTACATATACAGCGGTCCCGTAAATAATGAATAACCTTTCTACTGCGAATATTAGACAGTTAGACCGTTCAGAAAACATATAGTTTTGTGCACCACTGTCACAAATAAAGAAATATTTTCAGATATTTTTTTCTGTAAAATATTTTTGAGGGTACTACGGTGATTTTTTCAACTTCACTACGACTCTTATGGTACATCAAGTCAAGAATATTTACCGAAAAAAATTCTGAGAGTAATTCGTTATTTGTCGCAACAATCTTTTTTTAATCATAAAAATCCAAATCACTAGAGAATCTCAGGACTAAATATATATTGACTGAACGATCTAACTGTCCTTTATTCGCAGTTGAAAAGTTATCCGTTATTTACGGGACACTCTGTATAATCGAAGCTTTTTTTGGTATTTGTCAGAGTGGTTGCTACTAAGTGGATATCTGCCTTCGAACATAATTTGTAGGTAATGGACATATCTTTCAAATCATGGTTTGAATTATTCAAAATGGGTTTCCCTTATATTATTGATTAGTGACATGTGGCCAATACCAGAATTTTATGATAATAACATTTCGTGGAACTACAGGCCAAACTCAACGCGTTACTTGCAAATTCCTAAGCGTAGTTCCTAGAAATCGACTAATTTTCGGAGTACAGAGAACAGTTTTATTTGGTTCCCTATATATAGAGAGTTTTATGGCGGACCTATCTTCAAAGATCTGTGAATTTTGTCGAAATCTGTCTTTATTGTCTGGCTTATGTGTGTGATTCTGACTATTCTGAGTTTGAGACCGATTCCGATAGGTGTTCAACAAAATAACAAAATTCCATCAAGTTTGCAAACAGAACTATTCCAGAACATTTTCAAGTATCGACCTATAGAGATAGAGAATTACAATATTCTCAATATTTGCAAGAAGAAATTCATGGGAAAGTTGCAGATGGAATGTTTAATAGAAGAGTATTTATTATAACTATTCGAAGTTGGGTGCTATGTATCAGCATTGTGATACCAATGACCAGTACTCAACTGCCTAGTCTGATTATTGCCTTTTACTGCTTGTGTTGTGTACCTGGTATCTTTATACATGGACATAAAAAATATTCATGTATATCAACTGGTACGATTGTATGGAAATTTACATCTGTATACATTGCATTGCATTGATCTGAGAGAAAGAATAACGTATATTCACTATAAATAACGACGGCATTGGATTTATATAAACGGTGTCCCTGGACTTCCACTTTTCCTCTCGGGAATTTGTAGATGGGATCAAAATATCACCAGTACATAATATAACTTTTCTTCCTAAAAGCCTTCGTTAACAAGTTACGGGCCCTCAAATTTACGAAATGAAAAATGTTTTTCTTTGATTACTTTTTAAGTGAATATCAACGAAATTATGGTGATTAACTAAACAAATAAATTGCTTTGATGAGCTTTCGTGCAGGAGTCAGTTGTTTCTCAGGTTGGATGTTGTGGAACAAAAGTTTATTTTTATCAAAAATCGTTGCTCCGATCGATTTTACAAACGATTACTTCCATTCAAAAAATTGTCTAAGTAACCTGATTTTGTTGAAAAATATCTGTCATTTTCAAAGTTTTGGAGTGTGGACTATCGGGTAGTCCGGTCCTGACTTTATAGTAAAACAACTGATTCCTGCATGAAAATTCATCCAAAAGTAAATCATTTGTTTCGTCAATCACCAGAATTTTATTGATTTTAAATATTCACTTGAAAAGTTATCAAAGAAAAACATTTTTCGATATGTATACTGGTGATATTTTGACCCCAGCTATATATTCCCGAGAGGGGAAGAGGAAGTCCAGGGACACCCTGTATATATATTAGAAAGAGCATTGGTTCGAATGAATGTCTGGGGTATTCGATATATAGATTTTGAGAAATCATGTCGGGCCAGTAATTTTAAATCTACATAATAAAATGTCGGTTGTTATTTTATGCGAAAAATAAATAAATTTTACTGCAGTTATAATGAAAGTGAGTGTAGGAGGATACTTACCATTGTCGAAAACCGTAGCTTTGACATTCCCCACAGAAGTGCCTCTCCTGACATTTTCACTGACGGAGTAGGTATACCGCGAGTGTTCGAATATAGGCGGTCTCTGCGCAGAATCGATCACGCTGATGAAAACCTCCGCATCCTTCAGAGACTTCAGATTTCCCCCATCGACAGCGCTTATATTCAACCTCTGATAAGGCTGTATTCTGGCCGACAGCAGATTCGGCCTGCTGAGAAAAATCTCGCCCGTCGTCCTTTCTATCCTGAAGAGTCCTGCCTCATTTCCTGCGACGATTTTGTAGGTGACGGCGCCGAATTTGCCCGAGTCCGCATCGGTAGCTGCTACGACTACGATCGGAGTGGTGGCTGAGGACGACCCGCTCTCGCGAAGCGAAACGTAATACTCTGGTGGGTAGAAGATGGGGCGGTTGTCGTTCACGTCTGTTATTTGGATTTTGAGCATGGCTGTTGTGCTGAGCCCACCTGAAAATATTCGAAATTATGATAGGAGGTTATTGAAATTCGAATCGAATGACAATAGTGACAGTCACATTTGAAAATATATGAGGCGTACAGTCCAAGGAGGGCCTCACTGATTAGAAGTGTGGATTCTCATTGAGTTATAATGATATCATTTCCCAGATGACGACACATATGTTTCTTGTTTGAATTCCTCTACTGGGTTTTAGTTTCATTTCTATTATGTTACAATTCATTCTATTATCTTAATTCTCAAAAATTTTTTGGATTTTTCTTTATGATTCATTCCATTTTACTTGATTTTTCAATCCCAATTCAATACCGTTACTTTTTCACATATTTTATAATATTTCAGTTAACTCCAAACAAAATTGTCAGAGCTTTATCATTTTACTTCAATGGAGTTACATTGTTCAATATGGTTCCAAAGTATTGACTGATGGAAGTTCAAACCACTAAAACTCATCAGGAAATATTGTCAAGCAATGAAGTGCATGATGCAAGGTTGGCAGTAGTTCATAATCGAATATATGGTATAGAATATACACGTCACTAGTTTAAACATATAAACTGATGAAAGCAGATTCATCAAAAATGGTATTGGAATAATTCCAATAACTTAAATATTCAATGTTGCACTTTTTATCTATTCGAAAAATAATACACTATACTTAGTACAGTATCAGTTGTAGTCGATTTATTCAATGTTCATCAAATAATAAAAGAGTAACATAGTTTGTTTGAAATTGAAACCAATGACAACTGTGGGCCAATATCTCGAAAAAATGATGAAAATGTAATGAACTGCTTCCATGTTACTCACTTGATAACCTTCAATACATATTAATAACTTCATGACAATATCATAGAAAACCAAAGAGATTTTTAGAAATATCGAAGCAAGTTCTCTCAATTTTTTACTGAACATATATAAAATTAATCCATAGATTTAATGATGCCGGAAAAGTGGAATGAATCTATTTTTGATGATATCGAATACATGTTTTCAAAGTAGAATCGAGACTAGTCTCCAAAAATTGATTCTTATTTATTTATGATAATGTGACCATTTTAATAGGATGTACACATTCACATACAGGTCCGGTTGTAACAACTACAAATATTTTGTGCCTAGTCTTAATCATCACAAAAATCGCCAATGTATTCAAGCCCGCTCAATAAATTATATACGGCAATTATTTAGCAAGCACCAAAGAAACAATTATCAAATATATTGAGCCGGTTTATTTTTGATATACAGCGCAGTCTCAAGCAATTCCCTATCACTCTCAGTTTTTGAACGGTAAAAGATATGAAAGTCGGACATAATTCACGTGAGAGCAGTCTCTGACTGAACTCCGCCTGAAATAAAGACACTTTATTATTATATAAAAATCATCATAGGATGAAAAAGTTATTAGTTTTACTAGGCAGCAAAGTAGTAGATTGTAGTAGTAGTAGTAGCAAGGATAGGAATTCAGCTGAGACAGTCAATCTGCTTTGCGGCCGAAACATGTAATTTTTTTCTCCGATTGTTTATAATGATATATGTAAGATATTGTATTTGCAAATTATCACAATCCCCACAATCATTTTTCCTGTAGTTATAAATTCAAACAGAATTTGATAGAAATCGCGAGTGTTGGTATGATTGTTTGCTATGGAAATCTATATGTTCACAAAAATTAAAGTTTGACAACTTTATGGACAGTGATAGCAACTCAGGAGTACTCATTCCTCCAGGCACATATCAATCAGCAAAGTATCACTTCTGCTGCCTAGGCAGGAAAGACCTCATCTTGCTGCCAAGGCAGGAAAAGTAACACTTTGCTGATTGATAGGTATCTGCAAAATTAATTTTTGCTGAAAATCGGAGAAAAAACTTTCTTTTCGACGTTACTTGTTGCCAACAAAGTATCATTCTGAAGAGATTTTTTTGTGACATCTTGTTGTAAAGTTGCATTTCTGAAAATTGAATTGGTCGTTCTTTGAGTCATTATTGGTTTGGATATTTTCAATGAAATATATTATAAACAACAGAAGTTGAATACGGCTTTTCCCTTTAATAAAGTAATTAATGAAATTTACAACTTCTGTATTGTATCACGTTGGTGTCGCAGTTTTATAGTTTTCAAATTTGAAGAAGAAGAATAATATTTGGAGAAAAGGTGTTTTGTATATCTCAGATTGTAGTCAACATTCGTCATATCGAACATCCTCTTTTCTTCTAACATAAATATCTTAAAGAGAAGCTGAAAATTAATTTGTACTAAAAGAAATCTCAATTCACAGAATCAATCATTCTTCGACCAGGAACACGATCTCGAAGCCGACCCTGCTCGAAGCTGGTGAGTAGATAAATAATCTACGGTTTCTTAATATCACATATAAATCATGGTGCCGTGCCGTGCGCGGATTTTAGTAACAGAAAAGTTTGTTGAAGTAAAATATGCCCGTTCTCTGGTTTACCGTAATAGTACAAGAGAGCTGCGCCGAGTTCACGGAGTTTGGAATGTTTCTTTTCCCTTTCTTATACGTCCCACTCGATCGGAGAAAGACTTATTGTGCGAATTCTCTGCGATATCTTCGTAGCGACCCACTGTTGGTCAAATAAACGAATAAAGATAACAAAACTCATCCCAATGGTTATGATTACCTGAACACCACCTGAACAATAAAAGTAGCATTCGATTTGCTTTGTGACACCCAAATTTGCATGATGAACGGTTTCATTCGACATCTCACACCTCCGTAGGAATTAGTTTTACCACCTTCAACACAATTGAGTGCATGGGGCATATAGGTTCCTCTCACTGAGCTCCCATACCTGCTCTTTGTGGATTTCAATGTTGGCAAAAAAAAGGGATTGTTTTTCTAGGAATATACTTCTTGTCCAGAATTTGAATTCCTCCCCAATTCCAAATGATAAACATTCAAAACCTTCAATTTAATTTCAACAAATCGAGAGCAGGTAGAGCAGACCTGAACTTTGAACGTATCTACACCACCTACACAAATGAAGATACCTTGTAAGAGAAACGCTCTTCGAGTGCAAATAATATCAGTTTGGTGTTAGAAGAATTGATCTATACAAAAAGTGTCAGCCACATATACTGTGAAGTCTCACAGGGATACTCATGTTAGCAAAATAAATGACAAGAAAAGAGATCAATGATAAAATAATACATCATACACTAACAATAAACATTGATAGCCTTCAAAAGATCATGGATGCCACTACGCTAATTCAAAACTTCTGAAGTAGTATTACCAATCTAAACCATTGGTCATGGAGAAATAGGATAGTTTGTCAACGCTTGTGCAAAAAGCATTTGAAGCGTTTTTGTGAGGCCAGTATAATGTCGATATACAGAAGTGTGAAGTAGCTGCAGATTTCTGCTTATCATGACTTGGAAACGAAATCACTGAAGCCATCTATCTGTAGAATTAACCCCCTTGAATTGATATTTCCAAACGGTTGACTATGTCTATATAAACAGTGTCTTAACTGGAACAGAGGGATTGGCAGTTGTAGAAACTACAGTGAACTGTGTTCAAGTGAACCAGGATCAGTTGTCAATGAATGAAACAATCGATTAGCTAATGCTTAGCAACTGAACCGGGTTCACGAGAACTGTCGATGAACCTGGTTTCTACAAATTTGCATTGTCATTGACATAACAGCATCTGCAGCTACGAAAGTCATCAGAGAATATTCCAATCCCAAGATCATAAGGAGCAGTGATGTACACCATATATTAGATTCATTAGATGTGCTGAGAATGCATTGCAAGTATCAATAATACCTCTGAAAAAATGAAGTAAACTGACATCCATTATTTTCAAGAGCTGTAAACAGAAAGACGACATGAAACTGCCTTGCATTCAGATTGAGGAGAAGATCCATTGACGTAATCGGCATGACAGGGAAAACCTTCTACAACCTCAGAACGACAGACTGATGAAACACTGCATACAACCAGCAAAATATTGATCGCTTGAATATCTTTTTTCCAACAGACATTGTATTCCTCCATGAGGCTTTGGGTAGGAGGTGAGGCAAAATTTAAGTAGGGATATTCCTCAGGAGCTAACACCGAGGACACACTTTCCAACACCGGGTGCAACGACCATAGAAGCCCCTCCTTCACTTTCAGCTCTCCTTGACTGACGACACTTTGACCACCGATCAATAAAGAAAAGATTCCAGATAAATTCAAATTTATTGTTCTTGTTTCCCGTTTCATCAATTTCAAAAAGATATATGAATATTTCGCTTTATTGCTTTTTTGTTGAGTGTAATGTTTCAGCAAAGCAGTTGTACAATGGATATAAGCTAAGAGTCCCGGGAGCTGTGAAGCCATTCACTCTCCAATACTAACAAAACTGTTAGAAAGATTATATCAAAACTATTAAATTTTTTTTGTTAAACCGCATGTCATTTCGATTCGAAACGAAATGGTGAGATTGAATTCGTCATTATTTCCAATTGAACACGATGCCCATCGTCCATCCTAACTCTCATCAGGGGATATATTTTGAAATTATATGTTTCTATAAAGGACAGAACATAATGTCTAATATCCACTAACAGAAGTTAGAATAACTATAGTCGGGCCGTTCAAAAGATAGAATTCAAGGACGCGTGAACAGTGAATGCCTGCATCTATATATAGCCTGCGCGGCGTAGCCACGCCTTCTAAACTGAAATAAATGAAGAACTGTTTACACTGTACTGTACTCATTTGTGCTTTGTATTAACGTGTGTTACGTTAATTAAATAATATGGATGGAAACACTCTTTCACCTCCAAGAAAAAGATAAAAAAAGACATTTAACTGTAGAGGAAAAAGGTGTTATAATGAACACTTATAAAAAAGCATCCCAAGAGTTTATGGGAGAACAGGGAAATGCTGTTGAATTCACTGCTGGGGCGACGTTTTTGTTGAGTGGTGTAAATCGGACTTGTAACATTGGGGAGAGGAACATTCAAATAGTGCGTGCCGTTCACGTGATCATTCTATGTTTTCAGCGGCTACACTATAACCCCTTTTTTACTCCTTTCATTCCAACCTCCAGATAGTATTCATCATGAGCAGATAAATTTACGTCTGTCAGAAAACCATAGCTTTCATAAAAATAGATTCGGTATTTTCCAGAAGAATTTCAATTCCAAGCAATATTTTATTGCTCAAAAATTGATAAATTTGTTGAATAATATACAACTAGATTCTTTATTACTAGAATGAATAATAAACACGTTTAAATTTGTTCAATATTCGAAATATCAATAAAACATTTCTTATGATTATCGTTTATATCACACATATTCGATTATATTCCGGTTTTCGAGTATTGATGAATTAATAAAGAACCAGAGTTAATAAAATTTTATTATTCCATTGAGTCATCAATTAGTCCAAAACACTTTGAACAGATGCTACCAATTTTCTTGAATTCACGAGAAAAATCGCTGAATGATGTGACAATGATGATCAAAAACAAAATCGACCAGTCTCATTTCTAGCCAGATTATGTTTCCCAAGGAATTTACGTTTGTTCATATTGATATTCGTTTACATACAAAACTAGTAGATTCAAGAATGAAAAACAATTGTTTTTGAAAATGTTATAAAAATGTCATGTCCTTGGATCTTGATTCATCAACAATAATTAAGAAGATCTGCCTGTCTTTGTGATTTTTTTTTATTGATATTCACACGAAACGGAAGCCCTGTTATGTTCAAAGAACAGCACCTGAATCGAGGAACAGGAGATAGGAATCAACAGTCATTTTAAATTTCTGAAGTTTGTAAGCTTCAGGACAAACCCCTTTCGGTAAGGAGTTTCAAAGTCCAGCTGTTCTGCTGGAAAAAAAACCCTGAGCAAGAGTGGTTTGACATGTCTTCAGGTTCACAACAAATTCTGTATTTGTCGGGTCATCCTTGTAGATACTACCAAGAGAAAGCACCGGCCTTGAAAATATGCATAGAAGAGAGACAAGTCTCTGGCCCTTTTGCGATGCTCCAGCCAAGTAAGCGAGTCTATGAGTGAGGAATCACCAGTAAGACGGATTGCCCCTCTCTAAATATAATCAAGAAGCTTCAATGAATGTTTTGGTGCTGAACCCCACACCTGAGAACTATAGTCCAAGACAGGCCCGTACCTGAGCCTTGTAGATCATTAGAAACTGACGAGAAGTGAAGTATTTTTTGGCATGAAATAGAAATCGAAGCTTCAGAGAAGCACCCTTTGCAATCGATCTTTTCCATGAGAGATTATTACTGATCGTAATTCCTAGCAGCAAGATACTTGACTTTGGAGGAATAGTTAATCCTGACATGACATATGTCTGCGTTTTCTCAGCTTTCAATTCCACCAAGTTAATATTACCCCAATCTATTATTATAGTGATTTGAATGAGAACCCAAATACCTTCATTTTAATGAATTGAAAAATCGATTTCACTTTCAAGAACTCTACTCAAGTCTTTTTTCTGGCTCTGGCATGAGAATATCAATTGCACAATGGAGTCATCATCATTAACACTTTTCGATAAAGTATCTCTACCATAGATTTTTTTTATTCTTTATTTCACGTTATCACAACAAAAATTTGTCCTAGCACCACGATATTATCATGTTAGGATGTGCGAAGATTACTAAATCATACTGATTGAGCATGATCATGCTAGGTTACGTTCAGAAACACCTACTGCATCTATTTATGGGGTTGGCAATGGCAATGTAAACCCATAAGTATTTATGAAGTGCAAACAAAACAAAAGATATGCGGAATCACGATGTCATTCGTTACAATCGAAACTCACGAGAACGTGAATCCCTATGAAATAGCGCCAGCTTTTGTTTGTATCTTCAATATACGAGGTGAGTAGAAATGAGGGAGATCACATTTACTTGTTCGTGATCATCAGAACAGAGGAATGAAGGCATAGAAAATGATTATGAATAGCAAAAAACTGGCGTGTCAATTCTTATACAGTGCGGACGAAAAGAGTCCCTCCTCTCAACTTAAAGATGAAAAATTCAGGAGTGTGACGTTGATAGCTGATCCTGAGTTATAAGCACTGAAAATTTTAATTATTTATTTTTTCGTTTCTAGTCTCAATTATTGTACGAATCATTCGAACCAGTTCCAATTGACAATTACTAGGAATTTGAAGTCCGATTCTCAGAAATATATCAACCGAGGTACCACAAGATTCCCCCTACTCTCTAGGAAGAAATGGATAGCGCCCTCCCGGCACTTCTCAAAATTATTCATCCCTACATTAATTCATGAGTTTTCTCCGACCTCAGTATCCCGTTCAAAATTTTAGGAGGGAAACACTTCACATCCGCACTGTATAATATCTTATCACTAATATTTGTTTCATTTCTAATGTGAAATTATGTATTTTGTCTGTATATTACTACGTTTTTCTGTAGAATAAACTATTCATATATTTCACTATTTTTGGACTATCGGATGCATAGAGAATTTTTAATCACTAGGGATTGAAAATCAACTTTCAATGCCTGAGGATTTCAATTCAAACATGTTTTGAACAACCAGCGAATTATTTTCTGTCAGAGATGATGCATTTGAGATACTCGCAAAAAATTGATCAGAAACGATTATCGTATCGTTTATTTTGTTGGTTGCCATTGATCAAAAAAGGTTAATATTCCAGAGTCTTTCGATGGGTTGCGATTTACGGTTGCTATACATAGTTTTTGTTTACTGCAATGGCCGAATACTCAATGCTCGGCTCCACTGAACAGTTAGTTTATTTAGAATGAAATGGACTTTCAGAAATTATATTCGGGAAACTGTGATTCCAGAAATATTGCAGTGCCACCATGTTCACTCCTGGTCCTGGTCCTTTATTAGCCAAATACTAGCTTGTAATTCGTTAACTAAGAATTGATTATGTTACTCTCCGACATACAATGGTGAGATATCGAGAAATGGTGGATTATTAGTCTCACAACACATCTCAAATATATTAAGTTCATTAGCTACAATTGGAGTATTCAAGTGTAACAACTGTAGGCATGTGTTTTTGAGAACTAGTTATTTGTTTCGCACTGTCATGTCCATTGCCTGAAAATTCGCCACTTGTGTGGACAGATTATCCAACAAATGTGGACTTTGCCTGAAGTTGAAGCGGCAGAAGCGAATATTTTCTGGACAGAAATCGGGTTTATATATATTTGTATGTTTATATCCCAATGTAAAATATGATATTGTATAGTGTTATATCGGATACCAAAATTAGCACACTCATGTGGATATTCAAAAACATGTAATCCGTATTTGAGTATTTTGCTATCAAGTTAACATTCTTCCTGCTCGAACATAATTATTTCTGATAAAAACTCACTGAAGTTTCAGATATTTCATAAAAGTGTACTATTCTCAACTGGAGAATGACTGCTAGTAGATATGTGTAAATTTTAGTTACTCACCTCTATCAGTGGCTATGACAGGGAATTCGTATACGTTCCTAGTTTCATAGTCCAGTGCCGAACTTATACATATTTCGCCGGTATCAGATCGAACTTTGAACTCTTTCAGCTTCCCTGATCCATCGCCAAGGGTGTAATTGACCACAGCGTTGACTCCACAGTCTGGATCTGTTGCAGAGACCTGAAATTAAAAAATATTCTATTGAGTGTGTACCTTCTTTATCTTTTCAACATAAATTGTTTTTGGTAGGATAAATAAGAAAGAATTGATCAAAATGCTGTTAATTGATAATCAGATCAAATAATATAGTTTGTGTACTGATGAATACGGAGACTTTATCCTCATTATTAATTGAATGCTGTTGCAAATATTTGAAAAAGTGGACAAAGGATCTCATTTTCTTCAAGAAATTTCGCTGCCATTTCTCTTCATCTTTATCTCATTACATCTATTATTTATGACGAAATCATTGCATGATTTTATTTTCTGCTAAACTAATAGAACAAGTGGTTTCAATGATTAGAACACATTCGATACAATTCTACAAGCCCCTCTCTGGATCAATTTCAACCCTGCTTTTCATTCTCCTTCAATGTTTCACAAATTCCTTAGCAATATTATATAACTCTCCTATTCCTATGTCATCAATAAGGCGGAGAATGAAATCATGCAATGATTTTGACATGAGGTTCATAAGCTCGCTCTCTCTCTGATTATTTACAAACATGTCACAATATTTTTATTGATTTCATATCTCGTCGGTTATGGTGCGATTTCTATACGATACAAATATTATCGTCCTTCATAAATCTTTTGATCAAGCTATCTATAGATTCTGAAATGAATTCAAGCAGCTTCAATCAATATTGGCAGCGGTTTTTTCAATAACATTCCCGGAGTTTTTTCCTCAAACAATGCACACATTCTGTCTCACTCATTACAACTTTTTACATTAACTATCGAAGCCTCAATGATTACGGAAAATAAACTAGTTGCCCTATCCCGGTCTAGGTAATAATTATGGCAATACTCATCTTTCTTGTTTGTTAACGACTTGAGGTCGTCTTCCTCTATTGGGGGTGAGTGGAGCACGTCAAATAGCGAGATGACGATTGGCGAATTTGAAACTTGATCCATTTTAACAATGTTCGTGATTGAGAACTACAGTTTCTTGCGAAATGTGACAAAAATCCACCAGAGGAATTTTGAAAGGCAAAAGGAGCTGAACTTTTGAAGTGGGAGAGCGGAATCATTAGGAAAACTTCACGTTTGATCGTTATAGTTTGCATTCAATGTATGCCTGTATATGGAAATATGTTGTCGAATAGCTGTTTTGAAAAATCGATTTTGACTAATTGCATAATGTGCATTGTTTCAGTGCCGATCTTTATTAAAGTGTTTCTATTGAAATACAAATTCTGAATGCAATGTGAAGTATAACTCACCACCAAGTGATAACATTAACTGGTTCTTGTTGACTATTTCATTATTGATGGGACCGAGAACTGTGCTCTTCATGAGAAAAAGCGTAGAAAGTTAGTAACAAAGCCTGGAGCAAAGCTCACACGAGTCCCATAAAAAACTCTGAGAGTTGGTCGTAGAGTGGCGGCTGGTCGACCGTCGATATTTTTCTTGAAGATTCATCTTCATGAGTATCCAGAAAAAACTTAGCAACCTGCCGAGAACTATCCTTCGTCAATTAAACACCAGCTTGTCAGCTTGTCCGAATGAAGCTCGGTATCGAAGCGAAGGTTTCATTGAAACTGTATCAAAATTTGTTGCTTTCCCTCTCACTGAACGATTTTCCAGTCCAGGTGGATGATAATCGTATTTATTAATACCGATATAAAGCAGAATAGATCCCCAGTCCATTTAGTCATAGTCTCCTCACATTTCCACCTCTCACGAACGAAAAAGAAATATACCGAATTGTAGATACCAGAAGCACTCAGTATTAATTCAAACAATAGAAATGAAGTAATCTGAATTTGTTACTAATGATTACACATTTTATTCGACTTAAATTATAATTCCCCCATCTCCCCTATACTTCATACGGTGTTGGTATCTTTTTTTTCAGCTTGCATATTCCTTCGTAATGACGAACCTCCCACTCGAGTCTGGAGCTATAATCAGTCATGTCGAAAGAAACACTTCTAAAACTCACTTGGCTAGGACTTTGATATATTATTTGTGAGAACAGCGAGATATTACAAACACCCAGAATTTGTTCTTTGTACATGTCGCGCTCCGAGACTCGACATATTCAGTTTCATCGAATAACATGAAAATCGGCGAATATTTTTACATATAAAAAAAGTCAAGTCCAGGTGATCGACCGAGAGTGGAATGGATTCGAGTTTCTTTGGTAGATGTAATGAAATAATCGGCAACATTTTTCTTTCATTATTACCAGCATCGAGTTTAATGTTTATAAGTTTTCACGAATATCTCAATGGTTAATGCACCGAAATGATGTATTACTGACGGTGTATCTGATACAACAAGAGGTCAGAGAATGGAACACTTGGTGGCAGCGTACTTTAAAGTATTGTAATCAGTATACATACAGAAAACTCGCGCCCAACTCGAATGTGCAAAAAGAATTGGTCAAGCAGCATAGTAATGGATACAGTAATTGTAACATTATCAATCAGAGAAAACACACCCAGTTGCCAGTTGTTCATTATCATGAAGGATTTCTGAAACTTGGACAGAGAACATTATCCCACTTGATCTAAATCCTTCCTGGGGAGACCTATAATCAAAAATGCTCAACGTTCTATATTTTCCGTTAAATACATGAATGAAGGACATTTCACGAAAAAAAATCTTTGGGTTGGAAAGTTACTTTTTTCATCGAAAACAGAAACAGGTCAGAGGAGTTTTCTCCAATCTCTCTTTTCATTGGAAACGTCATATCGCTCATTAGAATTTGGAAGGTGCTCAGGTCTCCGCTAACGTATATACACCAATGGGTTAAAACAAAACAAGCTAACCCCTTATACAATATTACATACTTTCTCTATACCAAACGGACAGAAATGATATAGGCACTCATCAGTTTCTTCCTCAAAAACCACTAATCTCTTCAATAACAACGTCCTCACATCGGTTTCCAGGAAAAAAGCGATACCGTTTAATCACAATTTTGTCAAAAGCAAATCTACTTATTCTTTCCCTATAGTCGGTATTTCGTTCTCATGGCCAGTCCATTTTTTTTTCGAGTATATTTTTCCTTCAGACATTACTACTAATGAACCGGCCATTATGACAATTTTCACATAGCATGATGCGGAATACAGAGAGAATAAAGAGAAAGGAAATGCACATTGAACAGATATTGGGAAGGACATGACAATTTACTTTACTTAAATATATACCATAGACATTATAACTAATGGATTGGCCTTTATGACAGTTTTTCATATAACACGATGTGGGGTACAATAGAGAGAGGAAGAATATGTACATTGAAGTGATATTATGAAGGACATAATGATAATTCTAAACGAATCACTCTATCATTCTTAACCTCTCTTTATCTGCTACATTGAGGAAGGAATTCGCTTAGAGGTTATACTTGAAGTATTCTATATTGCTGACTTTGCAGTCATTCCTCTCTTAGGGTTCGTCAATTAGTTATAATGTCTATGGGTTAAACTTGAAGTATTTTATCTTGCTCATTCCACAGTCTTCTCTTTCTTGGTCAGTCAGTCCATTAGTTGTAATGTCTATGATTTTTTCTGCAGTGGGTGAGATGTGATTGGCATGTCAATCGCGTTCATTAAAACTTTGGTAAGAAAGTAGTTGAAAAACAATAACGAAATAGGATCACATGAAATATAATATATATTGTGTTGTTCAGGCCTTTTCAATATTGATAATTATTCACACTCAGAATTCAATTTTGTCACTCTTCCTTGATGGAGTGTAACAACCTCCGCTCACACATTCTGCAACGGAACATCTATTACAACCAAAGCGAAATAACTGTAAAGACACTATTTCACTATTATTGTGGCTTCGCGGCAATAGCAACTGCGCTTCTTTGGCCTCTGCATTAAAAATTCAAAGTAAAACTGAAATTATTCGCGTAAATAGCTGAATTTATTCGCGGAACGTCGCGTCCGCGAGTGGAAGTACGGCCGTTGACCCGTAAGATGGCGCTGATAGACAAAGTAGCGTGGGTCTGCGAATGTCGCATATTGCTAATATCTCTTCTCAGTCGATGGGCCGGTTTCTATTAACATAACGGCATTAAAAGACTCCTGACACATTGATATTGTGCGGAATTCGAAGAGGCATGAGCGCATTCGCGTTTGGAGTTTATTGATATCGAGGGGACTTCGATTACAATGACCCTTGGGAGGTCGCAGTTTGCCAGATTCCTGAAAATGAATTGGAATGTTTGTTAGATCACTATTAACTGGTGAATTTTTCATCCAAAAGAATATAATCTGTGAATTAAAGTATTCAAGGCAGAAATGTCCCATCATTGGCTTGAAAACATGTGAAGATCATGGTTTCCTTACTGTTCATAAAACGACAGTTGATTCTGCACAGAGAATATTCCTTGATTCAAGTTAGACTTTTTTCATTCATACTCTGCTTAGCTGAACACGCTCACGTGTGCGCCCAGAGTATTTGAAAACATGAAAATATATTGAAAATAGAACTCATCTATAGGTCCTGCGACGATGTGACTGATGGTAGTGTATCAATGAAAATTTTCAACCAGCCATTTTTCACATACCTATTCAGATAAATCATTGGCGAAGACGGCATGCAAAGTATTACAAACAGTCTCCTGGGAAACTCCAACTTGGCATCGCCATTTTTAGACATTGAATTACTTTCATTCGAAATTATATGCTATTGTGCTTCATGTGAAATTTCAATCAGTCTTACATGTACTCACAAAAACCAAGCGCATTCAATTTGGTATATGGAAAATCGATTGAACTCTAATCGTTTTTTTTTTTCGTCAAGTCAGAAAACACACCGATAGCAAAAAATCATTCACATCATTCGTCAATGCTATTGGGAAAACGATCGCTAGCTGTTTTGAAAAACGACACATTCTTAACAGGTGCTGGTTATTGAACATTCAAAAGTTATTTCCCAGGTAGCTATTTATTGCGCTAGCCACAACGTCTTGTATGATTTGGACAGTGAAAATAAATGAATAAGTTTGTATACAATTACGATTTCTTTCTCAGCCACCTTTGAAAAACAGTGGAAAAACCAATACCTCTCCGAATTCCTTTGGCAAATACTATTGGATGAAAGATTCAATTGAAAAACCTCGAGTCAATCACAACATACACAATTTGAGAACTTTTACAGAGAAACTATTACAGAGGAAGTAACATATGAAAATAAACACTCTCTGTTGATATGTGTAAATCATTCATGTTGGATCCATTCACAAAACGGAAGAAAGATTATTTCTGAGAGAACTGTCAGGTTGTGATCAAATTCTATCATATATTCGAGGATCTGACACTCAGACAATACCACTTGCAATTTCATTTTCAATGATTCAAGAGTTTCATATAAGCACTCCGGATGTCATTATCGTGACTACATTGCTTTGAGAGCAGAATATGGAACTTCCTATTATTACATTATCTTGGTTTTATAATTTTTTATATACAGATTCACACCAGAGGAAAGGCCTGTAATGTCCAGAAAACACCGCCTGAATCAAGGAACAGGAGATACGAATTAACATTAACTCAAAATTTTCGAAGCCTCAGGATATACCTCCTTCGGAAAGGAGTTCCAAAGTTCAGCTGCTTTACTGAAACGAAATCCCTGAGCAAGAGAGGTTCGACAGGTCTCCAAGCTCACAGATGATGGATTGGTTTTCTCTGAATACAATCAAGAAGTTTCATTGAATGTTGTGGTGCTGAGCCATCTGAGCGTATCCGTGCCTTGTAGATACTCAGAAACTGACGAGAAAGAAGTATTTCTCGTTCGAAATAGAAATCCAATCTTCTGGAAATTACTTTCAGCAATCGATCTCACATGGTTTTTCCATGAGAGATTATTACTGATCGTAATTCCTAGCATCGAAATACTCGACTATTACTCCAGTCTATGACGGTAAAAAAGTGTAAACTGTGTATTCATCCCATACAGCACCGATTCGTATGAAAAATAGGTTCTACTTACCCTCTATTTCAAAATCTACCCTGTGCCGAGGGTTGCTTTTTTGGGGAAGGGGGGTAAAAACCACCCCTATTCCAAAAAAAAATATAAACATTTCAGATTGGAGCATGTAGTCAACTGAAATCATATTTATATCAGTAAAATCAATCAATTGATAATTTTCAATATAATTTATGGTTCAGTTATCAGTGTCAGCCCTCAACACCCCCCTCCCCTTATGATCAAAAAATAATATTCAACATGTTATTTGGCAGTTATTCAACTTATTCAGTATGTATTTGCATTTAATTTGAGATTTAGCTTCTATCTACCATCTACTTCAAAGTTGAGGTTGTGCCTGGGGTTGATTTTTATTTATCAGAGGTGAAAACTACCCCTATTCAAAAAAAATTACAAAATACTACTTTTGAGCGTGCAGTCATCTGTAAATACGTTGAATTAAGCTTGATAGACAATCTCTGATATTTCTATTAAACAGTTTCGACCCCTAAAAACCACCCTTATGATAGATGAAGTACCGACTGGCTAATAAAACATTCAGACTTTTTAATTGTCTCATCGAATTTTCTCTATTCTTCAATATATTAATGTACATACTCTAATTTCTACAAAAATTGTTTTTGTTTTTGTTCCCATAACTCGCTTAATCTTCAAGCAATCAAATCCACCAGAAAAGTATTCTGTAGCTTTTTTCAAGAGCTATAAGCTCATTCACATGATTTTTTGTTTCATATTATATTTTTGAAAAGGTTCATGCCGAAAGGGCTCCGAAAAGGTACTGTGCGCGAACCCTCACACTATTTAACTGGCCATATCTTACTCTATTTTCATCCCACAGAAAACAATGAAACACCAAAATTTTCAGAAAAGAATATCCTTCAATTTTGTACGCCACAAAATTTTGCATGTGATCAATATCTTTCGAGTTATTTCGAAGAAATGGTGATTTTTCGCTGAATTACGTTTTTGACTTTTTCTCTTCAATCTCAATTTTTTTCAAAACTACGTACTTTCAATTGATGAAAATTCAGAACTCAATATAAGAACATAAATGAAGTGAATTAAGGAGTAACAACGATTTTTTTTGCCAATGGGAGGGGGAAGAGAGAATGAGTTAATCACCTTTTTTTTTTAACGAAAAAATAGGATTCAACATTATTTCCTTCATATCTCGGTCAGTTTTGATGCTGGAAACTTTTATTGATAACAAAAATAAAGGATTTTTGAAGGACTTCAAAAAAGGTCCAGAGAGATTATCCCGAAAAATGCATTGGTTTTTGGTTATTGTACGTAGAAACTTTCCATTTTGGCGTTTGAAAATACTAATCAACTTTCAACAAGCAATTATTCAGTTTGTAGTGGGTTTGCGTATATCACAAATAAACGGTCGCCTTTGTTTTTTCGAAAGCTATAATTTTGCTCTCCACAGGTTTTTCGATTAGATGCATATTTTTGCAGTTATTCACGAAAAAGGATCTGAAAACGTGTTTTTTTACCTGAAAATCGACAATTTCACTCGCGAATAAGTCGAAAAGTATTTCTTTTCGGATAAAACGTCATTGAACAAAAAGTGCTCAGAATTAGTCAATCTATTGATTTCTGCACTTATTTCCAATAAAAAATTTCTCACCTACAAGAAGGCGTGGCATCCACCACCAGGGAGAAAGCAACCCTCGGCACAGGATAGATTTTGAAAAAGAGGGTATGTAGATCCTGAATCCGAATATTCATGCGAATCGGTACTGTATGGGATAAATACAGGGGGAAAATGGTCATAGACTGGACTATATGTAGGAATAGTTGTTATTCCTGACATCTGAATCTTGGGTAAAGATAAATCTGCTTTCTATGAAAAGATATTGTCGATCATTGATTATTCCTGATTTCTCCAGATATTTGATAAGCTCCATATCGATTGCTTTTTTCCGATGAGCCCAAAGAAGATTTTCCAGCAAACATTGGCAAATATATTCCCTTTCTGTTGGTTCATCATAGTTTTAATCTAGGAAGAAAATTGGTATATATCCCACATTATTTCTTTCTCGTACTCTTTTTTCCTCTCTCTATATCTTCTGGAAATCATAACACATAATGCAAGAATTCTCCCCTTTCTAAAAATATTCTTTATTCATTTTAATTTCTCTCGCACTTCGGCTCGTAACGATTTGAAACAGAACTATTTTGTGAAAGTACCGTGGAAGTATCGCTTTATGCGGCGGGATATTAAAATTAGTTCTAGATCGTATTAGCATTTCTAGCGTCCATTCGCTTCTAACGCACAAAAACGAGGTGTCGAAGAATAAAGCGAGAACAGTAACACCTTCTATTGTTTTCCATTTACCGCATACCATTTTTTCGTTGGCGGCCGATTTGCGCGAACAATATCACACGCCATGATAATGCAGGAATCTGCATACGAAATATACGTTCCGAGCAAAAGAACTACGATTTACATGTACCAAAATTGTATTCAAATTTTGAGTGAATGCGAGATGCACAAATCGGTGGAAATTTGCAAACAGAACGAGAAAGTGCCGGTGGTCACAACGTTATGCCTTTCGGGCTCGAAAAAGATGTAATAATTCTCAGCTTGGAGACTTATTCACGCGTGGGGCATAACAGTTGAATAGCTTTTGTTCGAGAACTGATATCGATGGATCATCTCTGCCTACGTTCTGGTATTTGTTTCGATTTTTCAACTGAGTTCTCTATG
This sequence comes from Zygogramma bicolorata, assembly GCA_032362365.1. Lineage (NCBI taxonomy): Eukaryota > Metazoa > Arthropoda > Insecta > Coleoptera > Chrysomelidae > Zygogramma > Zygogramma bicolorata. The sequence continues at coordinate 411,517 of JAVJAQ010005464.1, forward strand.
GAATGAAATATATAATTCTAGTCCCTGAAGATCGTCGATTCATTTAATCAAGTTTTCTCAACATTAGTTCAGTGAAAAAATATTTAGTTGTATCAAGTAACGTATTAGCCCTTATTTCTATTACTAGGTTGATAACAGCTAATAGAAGATTCAAAAAAGGCCTGGGAGAAAACTGGGTGAAAGCTAGAGTGCAGTAGTGCTGGGAGAATCAGGGTTTATGTACCCTTTCGCCTTTGTGTGATTTTGTACCGTGTGCAAAACGAAAGGAATATACAGTTCGAAATGTTTTGTGTCCAGTCAAGTGTCAGAACTAAGGCGGCCCTGTGGAGGGTTGCAGCTTCCTCTGCAAGTAGACGAGGTGCCCGCTGTAGGAGGTCTCCTTTACTTGGGTTAGTAGGAGGTTGAATCTTTGGTCGTCATCCACCAGATGGCGTTTCGCCTTAGACTTCTACACCATCTGCACCAGAATGTTTGTATCTTCATTCAAGAAATCTAAAAGAGTTCAAGAGTTGATATATGGGTTTATGTTCCAATTCTCTACTGCAACCTCATGACTATATACTCAAGACAATGCAATCTCTTGAACAGCGGGTTCTTTCATTAGTTTATCCAAAAACAAATGAATCGGTAAAGGCCCCTAAGAACACAGTTAACCCTCAATATTTGGAGGTGTGTATATAAGTTTTGGCGCTGTGAGCATTTTTCATCGGGAAGTAATGGACCAGAGCATAATAAATTTCCAGTGAATATGACGACAACTTTGAAACCGTCTACTCAGACTGAAAATGGGAAAGACTATAGATTAGCTAGGATTCGGCCTTTCATAAGGCACGACACCACTTCACATGCGGAGAGGAATTCTCCTTTATATTTTCCAAAAACATGATCTATCAACATGACACTATGAGTATATAAAGATAAATGAGATGGTTTCCATTTCATAGATGTGTATATCACAAGTGAAACAACTCTCTCCTGAACTTCAATATAAAAATATGACAGGATTTGAGTATCATTTGTGTGATCAACTTTCTCAATGTCGATTTTGCCACTGATGGGTGAGTCGCGATTCACTGAAACTGTATTAGCTGTCAAGCTGTATTGAGTTTTTCCGTATTGAAGGAAGAAATCGCTCATACAAAAACACATTCATCATTCCTTGAAAAAATTTAAATTGAATTAATTTGGAAATTAAACGAATCGTCTGATAAGTTACATAAGAGGTTAGGCTCCGAGTCACCGAAAACAATATTATAGACGGTAAATGATCACTTTCAGATCACATTTATTGTTTGACTACCAAAGACACGTCCTAGACACCCATGCGAAGCTCGACGGAGACAAATTATCGATAATCCGTGAGTTATGCGCAAGGCTAGTTCTGATAAGGAATCGAAATAGTCTCAATTCGGGGAAAAGCACGGATTAAGTAATTTACTGCTGATTCGTACAGCTGGTTCGGACAATTACCAACGTTCACTGAAGGAAGACAAACATGTCCGTACAGCTTTTTATAACACATAACAATTACATCGAGTGGATAGTCTGCAATGCGATCCGATAAAGTAGCATGGAATTCCAGTGGTTTTCAACATTTATAGATAAATTGTTGAGAGGATCAATGAAAGTTATCAACAATTTATTTATTTTTACCTGTGTAACGAAATAACTGCAGAAGGCATTGCATCCTCACCGACTTTAAAGTGGAACGAAATCTACAACTTGAATATATAGCGGTTATGATTTGAATGCATCATCATTATTTATTCCCCAATGTATATTTCTTGGCTACACAAGAAGCAAATCTGTTTTTTGGAATATTTTCAAGAAAAAAACGAAACAAGGCCGATTTCTCATCGCTGGCGTTTATAAAAGAAAAATCTTCGACGTGTCATTTTTCATCTTCGTTTTCATTTGTGTTAACATTTTTGATTGTGATGCGATTGATATTGATTCTGGATTCTGGAAAAGGTCGTCCAAATACCTACGATTGTTCCTTTTTAATTTTTTTTCGCTTTCCAGACTTTTTGTGCATTGCGTAGCCAGCAAGATGTCCATCACAAATTGGTTAACCGTTTAAAAACTTCGACATGGTTGGTCAGCGATAAATTTAATCATCTTCGGAACGACTCGTTAAGGACAATCTCAATTATCTACACAGTGGATTTATGAGCTGACTCCTGTCACTAAACAACTACTTCCCTTGGCTGACACCACAAAAGCATACGCTTTTGGTGATACAAGTGGCGGAATTGATTTTCAATTAATGGAAGGAAACACTTGCCAACGATTTTCCGTTTGTGGGTGGGAATTACCTTGCAGTGACGTATGGCCCGAAATCGTCTGCAAATGAGACGCCGCCTCTATAGGGAAGAATATCGACCGATGAGGGCGCTGGTGGTGGTTAAACTTTATCCACCATTTTGAAATACTTACCTTGTTTACATTTGTGAAATAACGCGCCAAACTGAAATCCAGTCATCAGTTGCCCTCGCTAGACAAGATTTTGGTGTTTTTTTTGCTATATTTTCATTGTACGAAATTTTTCTCGTGAAGGTTAATATAACTGTGTTCATGATGCTTTGAATAGCCGCACAAAACCATTCATTGGAGGTGAACATAGATGCATTGTGTTTTAAAATCTAATGATAGGTATTTGTTCCAGGACATTTTTCAGTTTGAGTGTAGTGTTAGTGAACCAAAGAGGCTTTTATTACATGGATGATGAAATGCGCCATAACTTCGCCTAAAAATAGACAAACAGACACACCAGGTAAGAAGAAATAATCTCTCTTGAAATGCGAGTAACACACTGAAGCCGCTCTAGGTGGTGATTTATGCAGTTTCAGTTTAATATTCCAAGCCTTGTACCTGTCTATTTTCTCTTTCAATCCACTTTCCGTAATGTTTCCCACCAAAGATGTATTCATCTTTGGAAACGTGTGGAAAGACAACTTTGGATTTCGGTTCCTAGAGTTGCGGCAACTTGGCACCAAACACTTTATACGGATCACTGAGCGATCTGCGTCCATGATTGTTTGTTATTATTAATCAAAAAAAATTACAACTTCGGATGAGATTTCCTAAATCAACACCAAAGAACTCAATAAATTCACACACATAAAATGGAAGCCGTTTGTTTGTGAAATTATAGCAGTGCGTTATATTTCCGCCAGACGTCGCATAAAATTATGAACTTCCCAATTATTCAAAATCAAATTCGTTTGTGGAAGAGTTTTCGATCACAACGCATCTTCTCAGTGTTTATTGAATCGAATTCATAAATTTTCAAAGCACTGAAATGTGAAATTGATAACATTTCAAACGAGGTATCTTCGTTCAAGATTGTTGAAAATATGCTTACTTTCGAATAAAAATCTATACGTTCAAGATTTTTTTCTTATAAGCGCCAGCTATAAGAAATCGGCCTCGTTTCGTTTGCATTTGGTTACCTTGTATAATAAAAAATGGTGTTGATAGATGTGCCTAGACGAACTATTAGCTTGTCTTTCATTCTTCTGGTAAATTCAAAGTAAAAAAAACTGCTTTGCAAAATAGAATTGATAACAGCAGTATATGGAACTCAGGAATTGAGAACTGCGGCTATGTGAAATCCAGCTGTTATAAAAAGTTTCAACGAAGCAAACGCTATATAGTTGCTGTGTAAGTTTATGAAGGCAGCTCCTCTTCCAAATCATATACACATACACAGATGCGCTACACCAGTGATTGGTGGTAGCACGTGATTGGCAAAAAGTGGAAGCATGAGACTTATGTTCCACATAAGTGAGCCCTTAAGCAACAACTGAAGGTCTATAATTGATTATGTATGAGAAAATCGCTCACTCACACATAAGGTAGTATTTATGGAAGAGAATAAGAAAGACGGCAGCTGCTGACTTTGTTCAAACGGAAAGAAGGCGTTGATAATGAAAACGTACCTTCTGACCAAAATACGGTTGAGCAGTCTGAGACAGAAAGTATTTTTTATCGTTCATTGATTTTTGTTCCATTCATTCTTATTGCTACAAACCTTCATTGAACCCGCTTCGTTCGTTTGTTTATATAATCTATTCTTCTGGTTCAAAAACTTTATTTCATTTTTCAATAACTTGCTTTCATCTGATTGATGTTTTGATCCTCTGAAGGATTATTACCACGACGTTTCGGCAATGTCGAACTGTCGAGTTCGGAGGTCGAAACTCTAGGCATCACCTAGAAGATGGGGAATATGGGAAATGAGACTTTGCCGAAACGTCGTGGTAATAATCCAATAATCCTTCGGAGGATCAAAACTACAGAAGACGGAATGAAACCCGAAAAAACAACACATCATACTTCGTCCTCATGCTAATATATATATATATATATATATATATATATATATATATATATATATATATATATATATATATATATATATATATATATGCTGGCTGGAACTTCCGGTTGATCCGCGTCTGGAAAGATTTACTTGTCTACGTTTCGGCTCCCATTTCGGAGCCATTTTCAAGACTGATGATAGCCAGCTAGTAAGACAACTCAGACCTAGACGCAAGGTCACTCAGTCTTGAAAATGGCTCCGAAATGGGAGCCGAAACGTAGACAAGTAAATCTTTCCAGACGCGGATCAACCGGAAGTTCCAGCCAGCACATTTCTGACCGCGGAAGCCTAGCAGATCAAATATATATATATATGATGAGTTGTTTCTTCGAGTTTCATCCCGTGTTCTGTGGTTTTGATCCTCTGAAGGATAATTGTCACAACGTTTCGGCAAAGTCTCATTTGCCATCTTCTAGGTGATGATTGAGTTTCGACCTCCGAACGCCGAACTCCGAAACTCAATCATCACCTAGAAGATGGCAAATGAGACTTTGCCGAAACGTTGTGACAATCTTCCTTCAGAGGATCAAAACCACAGAAGACGGGAATGAAACCCGAAAAAACAACTAATCATATATATATATATATATATATATATATATATATATATATATATATATATTGCCTCTTGGAGGTTTACACCATCTGCACCAGTTTCAGAGATTTATAAGGAGTGGATAGTTCGAAATGTTTGTGTTCACAGTCCAGCCAAGTGTCACTGATGAGACCTGGTGGGTCGAAACAGCTGTCTGGCATTGGATTTGTGGATGCCATCAATTCGAACATGGAAATTCTGATTTCTGTGAAGGGTTGCAGCTTTCTGCAAGTTAACCGAAGTCGATTCTCGATCGCGGCGGGCTATTTGTTGCGGCTCCGCCGTACGACGCGACGGCCCGCTGTAAGAGGAGCACTAGGAGTTCGAGACTGTGGTCGTCATCCAGCAGATGGCGTTGCCTCTTGGAGGTTTACACCATCTGAACGTATCTCAAATTCTGTTTAGTCTTTGGCAATCAGATATTATTTTTGGAAACGTGAATCCTGCCATTTTTTTCATTATATATATCGAAAACCAATATACGAGTTTCAACTATTAACCAAAATCCTATACAATATATAATTCTATTATCAATTTTCATACAAGGATCTGTGGAAAACGGTGGAATGGATCTTCTTGGACGGATTGCAAATCAATATATTATTCGACCATCTCCTCTGGAAAACACAAGTTCCTATCGAACATATTTTTTTCTTTACCATTACGAATCCCTAAGGAAAACGTGAAATCGAGAACAGAAAAAACACATGTAGAAAGAATTATTCACCATTCCTTTTCATTTCTCATTATAAATTTTATGACTGGAATACTAATGAACAAAATGCATTATTAATTTGTTAGAAGTACTGGTATATGTCATTGTGAATGTACATCCTAAGCAGAGAAGTGCTGGTAAAAACTTCGATTCAATACAAATACGTATTGGGTCTCTTAATTATGGTTTAATTGAGAATATATTCTATTTCGCAATAAATCAATAGAGCGGACCACCTTGATAAAATGGCGTTTCATCGAATACATCGGTTTCTGTCTAGGAAAAAATTGTATTGGAAATTCATTGGTCTGGAAAACTTTACCAATAAGGTAGTAGATCACATAATCGTCAGATATATTTACCATGTATTTCTGTATATGTTATCTCGAACATTCACAGTTAGAAATCATACTAAATGTATTTTTGTTGAAATTGCGACTTTTATGAATTGAGATTACCATTTTCGAACCTATTTCGGAGCAGAAATGGTGGAGAAGACAGAATTATAAATCGAAGACTCTTTTCATGGGTGGATATTGAAGTGAACTATCATCGACGAAATGAATAGTTCATTTCTTGTGAGTTTGTTTTCTGCTATCATGTCAGGTGTGTTGAGAATGTTTTGATGCGAGTCAGATGTGTATCCTTCGATTGATCAACATGCAAGTCTATATGAGCATGAAATATAAAACTAAGTTTTGGAAAGTTGGGCAATTGATCTCACATGTTTTCTTCGAGACATCAACATTTTTAGATTGTTTTTCTTCCAAAAGGGAAAAAGTAAAATCCACGAGGTCTTCAACACCGCAAAATTATCAGCATGGTATGTACGAAAAAGGTTGCTTCTAGCAAATCTTCAATATGAAGTGAAAATGTAGGTGCTGATATGATCCTTTCGTGATTTCAACATTCATGAGAAGGGTGTCACATAAAACTACTCATCAATAACATGAAGAGGAGTACACCGAAGTAGATTTTCAGAAATATACTTTCTGGGTATTGGGAACTGCCTCACTGAAGAAGAAAAATTACCTTTACTACCTAGATATTTCTTTCTTTTTCATTATAAATTCGTATAAGACGTTCGTTTGAAATCCAACATATAAATTTGAAAACCTTTTTGGACATGTATTTTGCACCGCTGATTACGAATCTGATTTAAAAAAGCTGCGTTTTTCATCGTTTTATTTGCATCAGATAACGATTGCTATTCCTTTTCTCACCATATTCCGCCTTCTCCGGTATTTTTCTCGATAATCCCATTATTCATGAAAATCTGTATTTGAAATTTTGCAACATCAAAAGATGAAAATCAAATGTGGATTGAACGTCGCGAATTTCAAATTAGGTTCACTTTCGAAAAATGGGAATATTAGCGAGAAAAAAGTTTTGGTAAAAAGCAAAAGAGATGTATAAAAGAGGTGTAGCGATCGAATGCATCGATTGAAAATATGACAGTAGACTCAAAAGAGTTTACAGAACTAGATGCCGTGGTTCAAACAAACATCTACCAGCAATTGATAAAAACATAGTGTATTTACGGCAAACTTTTTTATTGTACTACCACCAATATTCTGATATATTGAGGGCGGTTGACCATTTTTTATTTATTTATTTTTTTCAATTTCATTTTCTGATAATCGTTATTTGGAATGCGAAGAGATGGTGAGTGTAATATATATTTCCTCAACTCTCAATCCATTGAATACGGTTCGGAAAACTCCCTGATCGTTATCGAATCACTTTTTACGTGCGAAAACAACACCGAAACTACCATGAACTACCACATCAGGTGAACTTGATTTATAAATGTTGCAAGAGTGACTGCGGGCTAGTATTGTAATAATGTTTAATAAGTACTCAATTACAGGGTTTCTTGATCATAATGCCCGATCAGCTCACCTCTGATCTTCTATCTTGCTCTGTCGCATGCCGGTGTCGGTGCCATTATCTCTGTTATCTGTGGGGTGTGGCGGTACAGTAGCCAGCCCCAGGGCTAGCTCATGTAAATGCCGTTTTATAGGCAACGCCGACAAGTGGTGAGCTCAACAGATTTTTAGGACGTGTACTGCTCCTGATTTTCAGTTGCCATAGACTGAATGCATATTTTTGTTTTGTTTGAATGTTGATGGCAGTGGTATTGGCTCGAACTCATATTGTCTACATGCAGATACTGATGGAAAGAACTAGGTACAATGAAAATAACAAATCTTAAAAGACAATCAAAATCGAAATTTAATTGAAAACGAATGATTATTTGTTCAAAAACACGAAATAGATGTTTGTTATCGGTGTTACTAAATTATTGCTAGAAATGAATTTTGAAATTCGGAGAACTGGACATGAAACATAACAATAACATTGGAAAACATTTTTTCAGATCGCATTGCAATATTTACTTCGTTATACAGATGTAACAACGAAAAAATGTTTTCCCACTATTTAACATGCAATATATATATATATATATATATATATATATATATATATATATATATATATATATATATATATATATATATTATATATATATATATATATATATATATATATATATATATATATATATATATTTTTTTTTTATTTTTAAGCGGTTGTTCTCCTCTGGTCCTTTTGCCCGTTATTTTTCGCGTAGAACACAATTCTAAAGTCAAAACGCGATGCTATCGTTTCCTTCGGAAGTTATGGACAATGAAGATATTTGGGAAAAGAGTATCAATCAGAGAAGGTGGAATCAGATGTAAAAGGGACTCGGCCATCAGAAGCAAGGGCCTTCTGATTGTGCTTTCAATCGTAATATGTACAAAAATGTAAGTAGAATGTATAGGTTATGTGAACTGTGAATGGCACACTTCCGAAAGAATGATAACCTAGCGTTTTGACTTGAGATTTGTGTTTTACGCTGAAAAATGAAGTATGCCTCTTTATAATAATTTTAATATGCAGCTAACCCTCATTTTCCGGACCCCACCGGACAAACATTTTAGGAAACAGTAGCCGAGGTTTTCTAAGCAGAGAAACAAATGAATTGAAAATGATGAAATATTTACTTAGGCTCTTCTTCATGAAATAATTATAGTTTTTATTTCTGGAATTCCTATATATTTATTTTTGTTATAATCGTTATTTCAATAAACATTTTTTTCATGTTCTTTCATGCCAGAACCGTTTCTGAAACTATTGTGTGATTCTGCCACTCAACGTTATTCATACACTATAAATTACTGCTATAAATATAACTCAGTTATCGAATGAGATATGACTGTTATGTAAAAAAAATACTGTATCATATACGATGTCGGTAAATGTTTCGATAATGTTTTAGCGCATTTAAATAATATAATAAATCATGAATCTGATACGTTGCAGATACATTTCATCAACATAACCATTTTTAAATTGTAACATTGTTATGTATCCTACCCAGACATATCACTATAACATCTCTATAACATACATTTTGAAGTTACATATTACGATAATGTAACATATAATATTGTAATGTAACAACTATTGCATTGAGATTAAATCACAATGTTTGGTGGGTATCAACATTTGATAAACGGAAATGGCGTGCTATCCCATAATGGAATTATGATAGCATTTTTTTGTTCTTTCAATGCTGAAGAATAACAGTAAACGCATTGCGGAGGTCAGTTCAGCAAGTAATTTTATTCGCCATAAATGCTTCATTTCACTCGAAGATTATAGTTCGCAAATAACGATTGATGTTCATATTTGGTCTTATGCAAGTGATGTAAAGAGTATGATGAAACAAAAACAAAAAGAACCTAATTTATAACTCTTTATATATAATGACGTCGATGTTTTTGAATGCAGAATTAAACTTGTATAAATATTTACGGAGTTCATGTATTATGTTTGGATGTTATGATGATATGATGCATGTGCTTATCAAAGTAAATACAAGAAAGCAAGCAAATATAGGTTCGTCACAATATTAATCTACCATTGATTTCATATAACTCATATGGAATTTCTAGAGAAAATCTAGTACTTCGAGAAATGAACAAATCATTTCATTTCGAACAATTAGGAGTATGGAATATATAAAAAAATAGTAGGAACTAAATCTCAGAATAGAAAATTCAATCCACATATCATTCGGCTCGACGGAACATTGTCATAACTGATATGTATCTCAGAAATATTTCCAAAATTGCCTCATCTCAGAAATTTCCAATTATGGTTCTCGGTATACATTGATAAGCGAATTCATGTAAGATTTTGTCGACGTGATAATCCGCATCGCTTTCCTTTATGGTCTTTCCTTGTTTGATTACATTTTGCCTAACTATATTTGCCTGTCATTCGAGTTGAAAATGATTAAAACTGTAAATATCCCATTCTATCTCATAATCCATAGATTTCGAATCTGTCATAGGCAGTCAGAGCAATAAATATTGTTCTTTCAACAATACAAATTGTTTCCAATGTTGTCAGAAAGATTCTGCGAATCGAGATTCGAGGGAGGTGGTTCAACAAATAGTTAGTTTTGTCTTAGAGCTCGATCTAGTTGAACGAGAGTTTCTGCTCCTCAGAGCGATGGTGCTTCTGTGGAAGAATGCACTATTTTACAATAAAGGAAACTTATTCCAGTATATTGCAACTATTACAGGTACATTGAACATGATTCATAATCCAATTTTGTACGGGAAATAGTTCATTTTTTGGTCTAGCTCGAAAACTGGTTTGCAGATTGAGAGTTTAAAGGAGGCAGAATTATTTTGATGATTGTTTCGAAAATATCCATCCAGTTTGCGACCATTTCGAACCAATTCTCGACCTTTTTTTTTCTGAGAAATATTTCTACTTATATTGATAATGTTATATGACCGCATATTTGCTAATATCATATTTTATATTTTTATAACCTCTGTTTTTTCTCCTCTCTGGAATAAGTAGGGAATTAATTTTTTCTCAGAGTGCTTCAGCTGCAACTCAACAGTTAAAACTCATCTGTCGATTAATACACGAGTCGAACCTAATTAAACTTGACAAAATATTAAAACCTAACCTACAATATTTGCAAAAATCAAAATGAGATAAAATGATGAAAATTAGTACAATTCTGAGTGCTGCTTGAATGTGGTTTCTATTGAAGCCTATTGCTAGGGAGATTTTTTCCTTTTTTTTTCCGACAAAATGGAATTCCGAACCGATACCCACTTTGGAGTAACGATTCAATCAATACGTTTTCAATATAATCTTTATGATATTTCCCAGCCTGAATGAGCCTTTCGCCAATTTTTCCAGTGGTCAAATTTGTCCAAATATTCTGGAGTATTTCAACCTAAACATATTTCTCTTGCGATCAAATTTGCTTTATTATATTTGTGATGGTAATTTTTCCATATGTATATACACCAAATACATGTAATGTACCAATGTCAAATAATTCATACTCGTGAAACCTGATATTTCCAATCATTGTTAATTTGTCATGTGAGTGAATAGAAATAGATGGATAGAAAAAAACAAATTCACGCCTAAAATCGTTTTCTGACAAGTTCTATTCTTTGAATACATTTCTTCTCTATTTCGATAAAAATCTCACAAATTATTATAATTGTCCTCCAACACTCTCTGAATTTAATAACAGTAGCAATATTGTCTTTTCGATTTTCACATCATTTTTATCCATTTATTATTCATTTTGATTTTTTTCAATAAAAAGATTTTTTTGAAATTGATGGTAAAGTCAGCTTAGTGGAAATGAATGCTACTTTGCTGTTCCTCCACTCAACCCACAATTATTGTATTTCCATCTCAAATGACTGTTCATATACTGAGATTGAATATTTCTCTGTTTCTTTGAGTTCTCAATAGCATTCGATTCCATACAAAGCTGTTTCCCCTTTGAGATATGTTCTTTCAGTCAGAAAAGGTAGTGTTTTTTTTATAAAATATTTTTTTTTTCGCTTTCGGTGTCATCTGTATTGAATCAGAAAATAGAGAGATGTGAAAATTGTTCAATCTTGAGGATAGACAAATTATATAAAGAATAAGAGTAATAACATTTATTGGCAGCTTTATTTCCACAGCCTACTTGAAGCCCACAATTGATTGAAATTGATGTAACGGATATTTATTCCTTCTTCTTCATACAATATCAATTGAAATAATTGTGAATATAATATAATAGAATCCTAGGAAAAGTTGACATTTCTTTTGAGATAGATGCACTTCCATATAGATATATATATGCATGTAATATTTACGCTTGTAAGTATAGATTATAGTAAGGATCGAGACAGCTATGCAATATGTTTTTTCAGGGGCGTTTTCCATCATGAGTTCGGGAATCAACCTCGGTTGGACGTCTCCATACCTACCAAAAATTACTTCGAACACTTCAGCAATTCCTACAACAAGTGCAGAAGGCTCATGGTGTGCAATAGCACCATTACTGGGTTCTCCTTTCGGAGCATTAGGAGCAGCCTATCTGGCAGACAAAATCGGAAGGAAATTCACCACTCTCCTCATGGCCCCCATAGTGTTCATCTGTTTCATTTTGATAGCTTTAGCAGATTCAATCTGGGTGATCACAGCTCTGAGGTTCATAATTGGTGCAACAGAGGGAGCCTCCTATACGGCACTTCCTATGTACATTGGGGAGATCTCAAACCCAGAAATCAGAGGATTCCTCACTGCTACTATTGCTATATTCGCTATCACTGGTACACTTTTCATAAACATAATTGGATCAATGATGAGCATTTTTCTATCCAGTTTGGTGTGTGCAATGATTCCTGTCATTCATTTTGCGGCTTTCGTGCTGATGCCTGAATCGCCTTATTATTACATCAAGAAGCATAATCTGAAAGAAGCAAGAAGGTCTTTGGAAATACTCAGGGGGACTTCCAATATTGATAATGAAATGATGTTACTGCAGATTGCAGTAACGAGACAGGAAAGGTCGGAAAGAACAGGTGTGCTAGATCTATTTAGAGTTCCTAGTACCCGGAAAGCTTGTTTCATTTTCCTAATCCTTTGTTTGACCAACAAATTCAGTGGGAAGAATCCATGCTTATTTTACACGGAAACTATCTTCAAAGAAACTGGAAGCAACATAAATCCCACACTATCCGTGATTATATACTGTACTGTAGAATTAGTAGCTGTTATCACAGCAACTTTCTTCATCGTGGATAGATTTGGGAAGAGGAAGCTCCTGATAACCTCAACTGCTGGATGTGCCTTGTCAGTTTTCATGCTTTCCCTTCATTTTTATCTGAAAGATTTCCACGTTGGGGTTGTCGATAAACTCAACTGGTTACCCATTACAGCATTGACTTCTTACAATATACTGTTCAGTATCGGTTTGGCATTCGGTCCAGTCGCAGTTCTAAGTGAACTTTTTCCAACAAATGTCAAAGCAAAGGCTTTGGGCATTGCGGATACCTTCTCTGTTCTAATGGGAGCGTTGGTATCAAAAATTTTCCAGATATCTTTGGATGAATTCGAAACAATGTTTGTACCGTTCTTCTTCTTCTCGATGTGCAGCTGTATTGGTCTAGTTTTTGTTGTCAAGTATGTGCCGGAGACTAAAGGAAAGACTCTCGAAGAAATTCAACAATATCTGATTGGCGGAGAAAAATAGTTCATTCATGTATGGTGCAGATATAAATTGTTCTCCCTTGACCGGATATGTATATAGTTATGTTTGAAACTGTTTCGTAGAGATCAATTACCCTAACATAAAACTTAAATTATTTGGACTCGATGTGCGTTTCGCTAACAGAGTTAGCATGTTCAGGGGAAGAAAATTGATACTTCTCCTCTTGTTAGCATAACGCGCGTCGAGTACAAATAATATCATTGTGGTGTTAGGGTAATTGATCGCTACAAAAAAAATTCGACTTTTACACCTAAGGTTACAATCTCATAGTTATTATTGTTTGGATATGTAATGGTGCTTGGCGGAAGAAGGATTGTATGGCATCTTCTATAAGCAATTCACATATTCCAAATATGGAGAAATAAATAGTAGAGATATCGAAAAATGAAATATAACATTCAATCGCGAACAAATGTTGAAAGAACAAATCGACTGAAAATTCTCTCAACAATATCTTCTATAACTTTCTTCACAAATGAAGTGTGTCGACGAGACAAGACTGAGAAAACAAAAATTTATACGTATGTTTGGTGTTTTCCTCCGTTTAAATGGTACTAGAATGACATTAGTAAATCCTTTCTGGAAATACGCTGATATACATTCAATTCATAATTTGAAAAGTGCATCAGAAGATTATCATCCAAGAAAAAGGTCGAAACAAAGAGTGTTCATATTTCAAAGACTGGTTTACTGTTTCAGCAAGATTTTATGAAATAATTGATTATAAGACTTTTCCACAACTGAATTTCATTTCAATTGACTCCATATTGTCATTACCCGATATCCATTCGCCAATTGTGAAGACAAAATAATGGTATTTTCATAGGAGTGAGATTCATCAGAGCTCACAGATTTCCTTGTTTCCCCATCATTCATCATAGCAGATACTTCCTGCTGCAGCTTGAAACAACCCAAAGTGGGCGTCAACAGCCATGTACTCAGTCCGTTACACTATCGTACATTCCTTGAGAATAGATAAGCCGCTTAAAAATTCAAAAAATAATAAAATACGACAGTAAAAAAGATTCATTACCGTCTTTCCATAATACCGACATCACTTGTTTCACTTTCTACATTCAGTTCGATTGTCGATCGGAGTTTTCCCAGTACACAAAAAAGACGAAAGGAAATGGAGTGTCTACTGACACGATCATACGGATGTCATATCGAAGTAATCGAAAAAGTATAAAATATAAATATTTTTCTGGCAATTGCTAGGAAATTTAGACATTCCAGAAAAAAAATCCTGAAGAAAAAGTCAAGATTTCCTTATTGTACCGAATTTTTGTATTGTGTTCTACAAAAATTATTGAAAACAGTTAATTTTATTAAGAATTTCATAACACCATTTGTGAATAAAATTATTCGCGATTTATTCAAAATAATTATTTTCTGCCGAATTTTAATCGATTTGGTATGTTTACCTCATAGAAAAAGCTATACTCCTGGACTTTTTACGCTAAGTCTCGACTTGTGCCTGGACTTAGCTATTTTGACAGTCGTCCAGGAATGTCAGGCTTTTCCTACCTGGTATGGGTGAGTCATTCGGTTAGAATTTTATTTCAGTTCAATATAGCTTCCATACATGGTAATTCTGAAAATTCATATCGGCATAAATTTATTTTGTCGAAGACACCTTGTATGAAATCAATTCGTTGATAGAAACCAGAAGCATAAACGTATTCAGTTATCTCTAAGCGTTTTAATATTTATTACTTTGATGATAATACTCGGTAAATATTGGGTGGAGATTTATATGCATAATTCAATTCCAACTGAGAACAATGGAAATCAAATGTCTCATATTCACTCTCAATTTGGAAAGTTTATCTATCGCGACTCATTACATATATTCTATGTTAAAATATTTCAACATAGCAACACCAGACCTGTCAATCTATGTCAAAGGTAGGTAAGGGATCAATCGAATAGTTTTTTTCAGGAGCAGGGAACATTCCAACTAGAGTTGATATAGGAAAACTCTGGCTGCTTCATTAATTTTATGAAAAATGAAAATGCATTGGCTTGCTTAGTCAATTGCGATATTTCTTTTGATTCAATTCGAGCAATATATTCTTTCATGGAATTTCAATTTCAACCAATGCAAAGAAATTTGTTTTTTTTTTTTCGTACAAAACAAAAGCAAAAAAAGACAGGTGAATACCATTACCTAGGACCTGATAAATGTTCAAAATGGTTGCTGAATGTCTGATATTACAGCTAAAGCATTACTGACGGAACGAAGGGCGGGTGATCTTCAAGGAATACGATTTTGTACCTTATAATAATATGTTGTCAAAGTTACGAAAGTCCGGTATATTTTTAATTGGCTGGTGGAATAAATCATCGGGGAACTGATGAAAGGAGCAGCAGTGAAAATTTTTGGCGGTAATTTCAAACACTACATTCAAAAAATACTGGCTTATTGAAATGAATTGTAATGTGCAATAAAATTAATGCCCTGTATGGTACTTCATATTGTCCAAGAATTGCTTTCCACACAATGTGACCCATGAATTTTTGCCAAACTCACCATGGAACCATTCGAGTTGTGAGTCACCTTGTATAATTTGAAACGCTATGCTCTCATGATTTTTGTAACTTGAGCCATGTTTTCAAGTTCAACAACTCTACGTCAGACTCTAGGAAAACACCTATCCACATTATTCACAAACGCAAAATTGGAAGTACCACGCATCGCGTAAATTTGTTTTGAATATCAAATACTCAAAGGGTAGAAGGCAGATCGTGATTTAATTGTCTAAAGAGTAAGGAGACTGCTGCCCGTTCCATGAGAAACTCTCAAGTCAAACTCTCGTACCAGTAGCCACTCCCTCGAATATTCCATGGAAACGTGATGAAGGGCAAACGGGCTCTTTTATCTGTACAAGTCGGGGCACTTAGAAATTTTAGTGACACTGTTATTTGTGCGTCAAAAAGCGATAGGTTACCTAACAAGGTGATGGAAATTAAGATGTGACCGATCCCTTTGATGACCGTTATCAATCAGGGCGACAACTTATTTTCCAAGACTCTCTTTATCTCTGATGGCACGCAATGTTTCCTAATGATCAGCCATTATGATGAATTAATTAATTGATATTTGAATGGTTGTTTATTGACTATACACGTCATCCGGTGATTTGCAGCTATGGTCGTAGCCAACGGGGGTTCAGAGGGGTTTGATTCTACCTCAACAACATGTTTTTGCTAGTAACAAAAAATCAAACGACAGCCAAGTTATCAGCCCTTTCTTTCATACATTCAGGTTAGAACCCCGTCAAAATCTTTTTCTGGTTATGGTCGTGTTCGCAGTGGAGGTTAATGGTATTGAGGTTATAAAATATTCAATACGTTATGGAATCAGAAAAGCATTCATTGTCCAGATGTAGCAGTCAGCTCATTTATACAATATAAACATTGACAACATAGAATTTAGCCAGATTTGTAACAATATTTAGAATCAAACTGGATTTAAAAAGTTAGCCTCAATCTGCTGAATGAGTAGTGCAATAAAATAAATAATAATAGATGAATCACAAATTTCTGTACGCACTCAAAGAGTGTTTGATAAGTGAAAAGATAAAATTACCTCAAAATAAACAATACACAAGTTCATAAAACTCGCATTTTAAACTTTGGAATACTATCGAAATAGCATAGTGAGAGAATTCTATTATCATTATAAACAATGAAACTGAGAATTTGGCATCTTGCAAAGTCTCCCTGACAATTATTGTAATCTAAAATAGCATATATCAAGTCGAAAACTAATCCAGAATATTTCAACTTTGCTCTTTTCAATGGAGGAAACACCTATGATACGTCGCACTATATCATGTCACTATCACTAGGTCAAAAGAGGATATTTATTCTCTTTGTTTTCTGAAAATCATTACATTTAATTCAATTCACGTTCAAATCTCTCGAATACAAATTCCCTTGAATCTTAATATATCGATCAACTAGTGGTATTGTCCTTGAAAAACGCCATTCAACATCTCCACAACAGCTGATATAGGTGTTCTTCAGACTATTATATAAATAATGACATTTATCACCTTGCAGTACATTGGCACCCAATGGCATATTTTTTTCGAAAAGGTAATGTGTTCCCGTCGTTGATATTGAAATACACTCGATACAAACAGTATTATTATAATGCGCGAGTTTAGCTTCACGGACATCATAGAAGGTGAATGATGGCTTTGTAAATACCATCCAGTGTTTTATAAGAGTGCGCCAAGAGATTGAATGATCTCGTATATACATTTCTTTTTGTTCTTGGTCTAGTAAAGAATTGGCCTCTAGTAGGAACATTTACAAAAGAAGGAAAATGACTTTGAAATGGGTATTATTTCGTCATAAATGAAAACAATAAGGCCAAGTGCTTTCCAAACGAGATATACTTTCTATAGAAGCATCGAAACACAATTTTCAATCACAATTATCTAATAATATCGAAAAGATTTAAATACAGAACTGTCACTGTCACTGAATGGCAATTGGTGAATAACACACTGCAAACAAATTGCGGCAACATCGAGAGTACTGCCAACCAAATGCCAAAGAATAATTACAGGCGCCAAATTTGAAATTCAATGTGAACGTCCCAATGCTTTCCATCAATGGATTGGTAGTAGTGCAATAGTTTTTGACTTGTATTCACTATAGCTTCTGACCATCAACGTCGCTGTGTTGTTTGACTTTATGTTGTTATGGTAACAATATAATATTTAATTTGCAAATGATATTTGAGAGGTCGTTAAAATGTCATGAAATTACGATTAAAGGACTTGACCTGTACGATAAAAAAGTCGAAAATGGAAACGAAATGAGCAGAAGTTGTAAGAGAAGCAATAGTAAGGATGAATAATTGTTCAAGAAATGAATCAACTGGGGCATCGTTATCCAAACAAACATCATTCGTAGACGATTGCTGATGCAATAAAAGCGATCCAAATATCATAAGCACACAGATCCTGAAACTTGGATTCAAAATTTATTCATATTGATTAACACTCCTTCAATTAAATTTTGTTCGACTTCACGATGTCATATTCAATAGTCAATTTTTGTCACAATGTTAATTTTTCGATCAATTGAAAACATCTTCTTAAGTTCTGACCGAAACCCATTACGACTTTTCTTTCCCAAAAAGGAAAAAGAGTCATTTTCAACGGTAACTGTGATTTCCACACAAATGAGCTGAAATAGAGTACTTTCTGGAAAAATCTCACCCACCAGGATATGGAACCTAGTGACTTTCAAGGTCCCAATGGACGAATTCATAGCAAATTTACGATCTTCCTTTGTCATATTGTTCTCATATCTCGAAATGTTCAGAAATGTTCATTGTATATATCTCACTATATCGCTTTGAAATGGAGCAAATTTAAGGGGGACTTCAGAGCCCTGAGAATTATAAACTAATAACAATTTCAAATTTCTAGATATCAAATGTCATCAACAATTGGAATCAGAATGTACCCAAACAAAGAAAATCACTTTGAAGCTTATGGTTTCATCTTAGACTATGACGATGTTCATAAGCGTTTTAGCAGGTCCGGGCCATTTTTTGGCAGATAGTTCAGCTATCAACTGCTGGACGAAGTACAATAAATGCAATTCGATAGTCAAAGGAATTAAGGAAAACAAACAGTATCATGAGAATAATTTCTCATCCGAAAATAACTCGTTTTTTTTTCAAACCAATGCCTCATTCGGAAACAGATTTTCTTTATAGAACAACATACTAATATCATTGGAATGATAACGTTGAGAATCATTATCTTCTATTTTGTAAATATTCTGACGCACTGATAATAAAATGTGTTACCACTTTTCAAGCACCAACCATGAACGAAATTTCATCAAATAACAATCAACAATTCTTATGAAGTTATTATCGTATTCAGTTCCCACATAAACCATGGCGATATGAACACTTTAATAAATGATTCGAGAGCGCATCAATGATCATTTGGCGAGACCCATTCGATGTCTTCAGCGAAAACGATTTGGGTTTATCAATAAAATGTATCTGGCACCTTCGCCGTCACGATTTATTCGGTTACAAAGCACGACTCCACGCAATCTCCAGAAGAAAGAATGCCACTATTACAGAACGTCATTAAGATTTCAGATTGTCGAGTCCGTTTCAAATTCACGCTGACAGATTAACATACAAGAGACCCTGTTCGAACCAATGCCACCTGTGGAAGCGAATCAATTTGGGAAATTCTAACACGCGGTGGAACAAGATTATCTGGTTCAAATGAATGACCTTATCATTATCTCTTCCGGAGACCGAGAGATGATGACATATATTGAATTCTCTTGAATTTTTTTTTTGGAACTGATTGGTGGCATTTGACCTTCCGATGTAGGATGAACACATACTGTGCTTGGAAATGATGTCTTAAATTAATCATTATTTACATCTTTATAATGCAAAAAAATAGGCTTGAAAATATTCAAATTATTTTTAAAAGTGAAATTTTAAATAATGAGTGAATTTGAGGCGTTCAAACCCCAGATAGCACAAGTACGTCCAGTGGACGTACTGCATATGTACGGTGAGGATGTATTGTACGTATTTGGGACGTACTTTAGTCTCCGACAGACGTACATAAGACCTCTCTGGAACTTACCGTTTCCGCTTAGTCGGTAATCCCAGGTACGTAGTTTTCTAGTCCACACAGGACCTGTAATGTACAAAAAGGGGATCTTTTTGGGACATTCTGAAAACGTACCTTCTTGTTAATGATATATCGACGAAAAAAATAAATTCAATTGATGTAACTTCTCAATTCTCAGTTCTCATATTCGGAATTATTCATTTCTTCTTTACCAATTAGTCAACTTGAAAATTTCACTCATGCACATGTACTTACCGAATACTAACCTGGAAAAAACTCTGGCTGCTGCGGGACTTGAACCCGGACCTTCACTTTGAATATTTCACAACGCTCTACGGTACGGAGAGACTTGTTTCTAAAGAAGAGTTGTGTGGTATAGATGTGCATTCGACATTGGGAGCGTAGAATAAAATATTGAATTATCACATTAGGTGGCATATTGGCATAATACTGCAATATAGATGTGCAAATTCTGATAATGCTTGAATATCGTTTTCAAAGTAAAATGAAAATATTTAACTCGTCATTTCCGAATCACATCTGAAAGGGGTATCGGGATTTTGAGAGTGATGACTTTAAAATATTCGAACATATACAAATATTGGTAATGCAATATTCATGATGAATTATTCCTGAAAAAATTTGGAAAAATTGAAATATCGACGTGGTGAGTTTCAATACCAGAAAATACGGCCAGAACTTTCTGCACAGCAAGTGTGATATATATTTTCATTGTTACTGAACTTCCTAAAAAAAATTTAATGTTTTCTCGAACATAGGTAACTAACTTGAAGTCACCATATGATGTGCTTTTTGGGATAGCTCGTTGGGCCTACCTGACAGGGACGGTAATGTACGTATGTGGGACGTTTCTAGTTCGTACTTTTTCGGCCCACACTAGACTTGAGGGGATCTAGCTGAATGTACAAAGTAGGTTTCTTGACGTACATCAAGGAGACGTCCAAATACATACGATTCCCAAAAATGTACGTCATCACTATGATCCTCAAAAGTTTCAAAAGATACGAATTTGAAAGGGACCCAATATGTACGCACCTGGGAGGTCCAAACAGTACGTGCATAGTCCTTCCAGACATGTACGTCAATGATACTCATAAACAGTACGTTCAAGGAATTATCAAAAAAGCACGTCATTGGTATGTCCCTAACTCGTTCCGAAATGTACGTACCTGAAAAGGAGTTATTATGAACGTACCCGGGACACTTACATAGTACATAGTACATAGTACTTCCAAGCATGTACGTTTTTATTACATTCCGATTGGAACGGGACCAAATATGTACCTACATGGGACGTCTATATCGTACACACATGAAACATCCGGAAATGTACGTTCTTCGAATGTCTCCCATACGTCCCGGGACGCATCGACGTAACTGGGACATAAATGGTTCGTCTTCAGGACGTCGTGTGCTATTTAGGACGCCACCATTCAATGGGCGTTTTGGATGACATCAAAAACAATTCCGGAAGCAGCCGCAATTAATTTAGAACGCACGTGTATTCTAAATAAGCCATTACCTAACAGCTGTCAAATACGTTACGAACAGTGCGAAATAGTAGGAGTAGAAAAGGTACGAATAGAACGGTGTAAGATGATGAGAAAGGATAATGTATCTCCAATATTGTTTTTTTTGTTCTGAAGATATTTCAACGTGAGTATGCTATATGAATATACAGCTTAGGGAGTATGAATCAGAATAAACTTTTGCATGAGCTATTTAGAAGTTTGTATTTCCCCACCTAATTTTTCACATTTTATATAATATTTTATGTTTCAATGATGACTAAACAAAAAAATAACTTGCAACTATAATATGGCGATGATAAAGATTCGTGGGGAGAAGGGTGTAACCACTGGTGATGATATATTTTAAAGTTCAATTTCGAATATTCGAATATTTTGGATCTCTTCAGTCATATCCAGAACTGAAGAGATCCAAAATATTGAAGGCTATAACATAAATTAGGTACAAAGACATCTTCACGTTCAAATTTTCAGCATCCTGTAAAGGTTTTCTTGGCATGAATGTGACTTCCTCTATTTACAATTCAACAACTCTTGAGCAACCCAAAATCTGGGATTTAGAAATATGTTGCCCAAACCACGATGTAATATTATTGTTAGCTCTGCAAGGCTGTGAGAAGTCATTTCAAGGAAATTCTAAAATTGCTTGTATATGGATTGAGCTTGTCTATTCAAATGTTCGGAGGAGGAAGTTTGTGATTGGAATATCACAGAGACGATTTCCTTTTTTTTTTAAATCAATCCAGTAGCTATGTATGTTTCAATGAATTCCACGAAATAGAAAACTAAATTTTCAGGAATCTTTCTCAGTAATCCACGTGATGTTCTGGGAGAGTTTGGCCATTCCATTTCCCAAAAATCGGAATTAATGATTTTGCTGAATCAATGATTTTGTATCGATTTCAGTTTTGTGTGAGGGTAATTAATAAACGCTTAGTGATGTGTGATACTCTTGCAAGTTTTCGAGGATGCGAATTGATCTGTGACTGAATGATCTTTCGTGCATTTGACAAAGTTCACGGAAAAATCTACGGTAGGCTGAATTGTGTAAAAAATTCATTGGATCGAAATTACCGTTTTTTCAGTCGTACTATATATTCTACGGATTGAGGTACTATATTGAGAGAATATATCAGGAAACATATATTCTCTTTTTCTGAAGACGTGAAAAAAGCAAGTCAGCCTTCTTCATCACAATAAAAAAGTATTATAGGGATTTGAGTTTCTGTTTGTTGAGCCAAAATGTGACACTGCCATGACAAATGTGTCAATGGTTTTACCCAATGTAGAATTGCAAACTGAACCTTCCCATCGTCATATGGAGTCATATGAATTATGACTCAAAAACTCAAAAGAATATTAGTGATTTGACGAATGATAATGAAGAGGTCGCTACTTGTTAGATGAATTTAGTAAAATGCTGGATGCCAAAATCAACACTCAATTGTTGAACAATTGACTTGAACTTGAGAATTCATGAATATAGTCTACAGGACTTGGAGAGAGTCCCGAAGATAAGTACCTGAGTTTTCCAATATATTTTGTTGGTTCTGTGTCACGATCTATATTAACCGAGTCACGGAACTGAAAGGAAAATCAGTCAATTGATGCCTTCATATTGCAGTTAGGTATCGGGGCAAATATACATATTTATCCGAAATTAGATTCTACATGAATTTCCAGGAGAGAGAAAATCCAAATGTCATTCAAAGAACCTTCTACAAACTCTGGCTTCAAGACACAAATTTTTGAAACATTCCATTAATGATAACTACATCACCCGTCTTTTACACCCGTCATGAGAGTGGTTGGATTCGGCTGACTCACACTAAATAACTAGAAGCGTTTTCACAACAAAGCCCTGTGCCTTCAGACATTGAAGCTTCTGGTGTTGCCGCCTACGTGTTAGACCGGTCATAAAAATCTGCTAATTCGCTCAATCGAATCAAATTATATTATGGAGGTTTGTTGCTCCGGACGTTTCAAAGATGAAAACTCACCTTGAGAACGAGTATGCACCGTTTTCAATTGAGGTCTTCTCGGAAAGGAGTGACTTTACAGCTATATTAAAATAAGAAATCGAATTATTTCGGGTAATGAAATGACACATGCCACTTTACAACAAAACATATTTCAGTAGGAGATTCAGGAAATTTCCAACTCTTGCAATTTCATCAGAAATTGCAGCCATTTTCAAAGTAGTCATTTTGTATCGATAATTGTTATCAAAACGTTATTTTTATGCTATTTGTACCAGTAATGTCGAAGAATAAATAGAGAATATAGAACCTACACAGCTTCCTTTTTTTGAAACTGAAAATCCAGATTTATTGACAAAATATATAAAACAGATTGATTATTTATTTATATTTTCAAAGTTTCATGGATATTTCAATTTATGAATCAGGAAAAGTCGTATTTCTTGTAAATAAATTTATTTAAAAATCGCAGAGCGCTTTCGGCTATTAAGCCATCTTCAGTGCTATACCTGCAAGTAAGTAATAGTCGAAAATTGGATTAAAGGTTAGAATTGAATTGACATTACACTGAATAAACATCAAAGTTAAAATCAGTGCCCTTTTGGGTTGACAATTGAAATTTTTCGATTAAAACATTGTTGAAAGATTAAAATTTGGATTCCCAACGTGCTGCATGCTGAGCAGGAGGGGTGACAGGAAGTGAAATTTGACATTGACTTAAGGTCAATGTCAAATTTCATCAGTCCTGTAAATACCTAAACGAGTAAGTAATTCAATTCTAACCTTTAATCCAATTTTCGACTATTACTTACTTGCAAGTATAGCACTGAAGATGGCTTAGTAGCCGAAAGCGCTCTGCAATTTTTGAATAAATTTATTTACGACTTTTCCTGATTCATCAGTGTATGCAGCACCAACAAATCTCACATTTCAATTTATCACAATCTGAATGATTCAAGAGTTGAGGAGGGCAGAAAAGTTGTTACCTCAAACAAAAATGTACTTTCCGACATAGGAGGACACTAGGTAGCAACCTGTATTAGGGCCGCTACAAAGTTCGCAAGTCTTGAAAGTATTGCAGCAAGTTTTGTTGCGCACATACGCTGTAGGATAATTTTTTGTTGCAATACTTATTGTCGGTGCAATTCTACTGATGATTTTGGTTACTTTTGGTATTGCGAACTCCGTTAAATTTTACTAGATATTCACATAATCAACAATTTCAGACAAAAGGATAAAGTCGTCCTATGTTGCCCTTTAGTTTGGGTTAACAAGGGTTCAACCCATCATCTTCTTTCCTTTCTTAAGAGTGAAGCACAACATGAAATCATAACACTGATGAGCGAGTCCATTTTAAATATATTATTCGAAGATGCAGGTACAATTGAAAATTACTATATTTTCTGTTAACCTTAGAAATTGGCAGGCCTGATTAATGACAGAACGTTTATGACAAAGCGAATTCATATTTCCAAGTGTAAAGCCGACATGCAATAATAATTGCGCACAAAAAAAAGTTGCTGCAAAGAATTTTCGCAATAAGTATTGCGAACTGTGAAGATGGTCTTATACATATGAATTTTCCAACCAGAAAATTAATAAACTAATTTTCCTCAGATAATAACGCCTTAAAAGCTAAATCCACTGAAAATATTTGTGATTAAATTATTTTCCGATATCATTTAACTGGCAAAGATCCGAAATGTGTCTCACTTTATCTGCGGTATATGAATCCCTATGCATCATGTTCATTGAGGATATCTTATTTTTTCCTTCCATTGCTTTTTTTCACTTAAACCGGTTTTTAATTTATATATTTTATATTTATTTCAATTTTCGTTTATACAATACAATTTCCCTGATCATTATTGCTGTTTGCCATATTTCATTTGTTTGACCAAGTTTCATTTGAATATTCATATTTGACAGCCTCCTCTTCTGTTTTTTCGATTTTTATTCAATTCCCTCATTCTAACTCGTTTTTCAAATATTCACATTCTAATCATTTGATTACCTATCTATTTCAATTACCTTATGATTTCAATGGTTTCAGTTAAGTTTTTCGAGCTAATAATATTATTGATAGGTTTCGATAGAAAAGGCAATGAAAGTTCAAAAATACCACAAGGAACATTGTCAACCATATTCCAGCAAATAAGAAAAATTAATTGGCATCTCCAACATTGTTATAATGAAGATATATATTTCAGAGTTAGTATCTGACTATTCCATTTATTGAATATCTCACAATCATCGTAAACAGTTTCGAATTTCATATGACCAATACTCTATAATCTACATTCTGCTCGAACTGTTCAATATCTCGATTACGATACCAGAAACAACAACAAGAGATAGTTCCATAAAACAATTTTATTGCGAATACCGTTAGTAACATTCCTGCGGTAATATTCATCATATTTCACCTAAAACGCCAATGGTAATGCGAGAAGAGTTCACAACCATAAATCCACGGCGAAATCAAAATAATATTTCCCAGATTTCCGTCACATGTAGTCTCATTATGAATATAGAATCATAAATCTGCTATTGTGGAATGTACGAGGTACGCGGCAGAAAAGAAGAAGATGAACCGTCGGTACTATCACGCGCATTAGTTACTATTAATAAGGTGTAACTGAAAGTTTGTATAATTTGCCGAGATTACAACTTGATAAATGGAAAATATTTGTTCCGTTTTGTCCAACATTAATGCTGCGATTGCTTTCAATTTGCTGAGTTGTTTAAATAACGTTTTGTATACATGCAGTAGCATTAGTAGTATTCAGTGGTAATTAGAATGGACGGATGTGAGAATGTTGGCGATATTTCGAATGAGAACATTATTTTTCAATTCATGTAAGGTTGGTTTATGAAGTATTTTTTCCTAATTAACAAGAAGTGAAAAAAAAACAACAAAATAACTAATAATAATAATATGTATTCACCAACAAAGTACATAATAGTGTTTCACATAACAGACAAAACATATTGGCAAAATAAATAATGGAATCCCACAAAGGCTGGGCCTGTACGTGGGCGCTAGTTATTTATATAGGTAACTGTAGGTACTAGTTTTTATGTGAGTATTCATGTACAAAATAAACTGATTAAGAAAATTAAAAAAAAAGTTATATTAAAATACAAGTGGTAGGACAATTTGCTTAATGTGTAAATCATTAAATAAATATATAAATTCATTCAAACATACAATGTGTACATGTTTATGAACATTTTCTTACATGTAATACAAACAAAGATTTATGTAGTGATACGATCATTGAATCAATCATTCCTAATATCAATAAACTTATGAATTTCATTTCTAGGCTTTCCCAAAATCCTTTTTTTATTCTGAATTTAAATAGTGAGAGAGAATTTATTTCTTTGAAATGGCGTGGATTAACACCATAATAACCCTAAGTAAAGCTATGTTTTCCAATAGTCTTCAACATTCTTGGGATATCAATAGAGTGTGTTCTATACCTTGTATTATAGACATGATCAACAGGCTTGGATTGGTATAAGTTTTTGCGCTGGTGCATAAGCAATGTGAGGGCGAAGATTTGCCGAATATCCATTATGCCAGCTTCTTTATACAGATCATCACTCGAATATGTATAAGTTTTATTCAGCATGATTTTAATTATCCATTTCCTTACTATTTCTAGATTCTTCAAGAAATAATTTGTAACTCCTCCCCAGGCTATTATTTCGTATAATAGGTGTGTTTGCACCAGACCATGGTACATTATTTTCAAATATTTGAGACCGATTATATCCCTCAATGCGAATAAACGATGGAACAGTTGAAGGCTAGACTGCTTCTACAGAGTTTTACAGCGATTGAATGCACTAGACCTTTTAACCGATTAAAATGTTCGAAATAAACCGGGCGTTTGGATCACTTTTCAGGTGGTACCTCGGGTACTATATTGTTCCTGTGTTCGATTTTGATGTTTCCTGAGTTTACACGTTTTCTGGAAATAATCGGGGGTTATATCCCGAGTGCACCAAGTTCAATCGGTTAAAATGTGTGCTGCACTTCCATGATTCTCGAAATTTTGCTTAGCAAATGACATGAGTGTATGATAATTATTATACACGAAAGCATTTCTTCGAAAGCAAAATTTTGAAAATCATGGAAATGCACGCATTTTGGTCGATTGAACTTGGTGAAGGAGGGATATATTTTTAGATTATTTCCAGAAAACGTGTAAACTCAGGAAACATCAAAATCGAACACAGGAACAATATAGTACCCGAGATAGTACCTGAAAAGTGAGCCAAACGCCCGGTTTATTTCGAACATTTTAATCGGTTAAAAGGTCTAGTACATTTAATCGCTGTAAAACTCTGTAAAAGCAGTCTAGCCTTCAACTGTTCCATCGTTTATTCGCATTGAGGGAAATAATCTAAAAATATATCCCTCCATCACCAAGTTCAATCGACCAAAATGCGTGCATTTCCATGATTTTCAAAATTTTGTTTTCAAGCAAATGCTTTCGTGTATAATAATTTGAAATAAAATCCCTCGACCTGCGGTCTCGGGATTTTATCAAATTATCATACACTTATGTCATTTGCTAAGCAAAATTTCGAGAATCATGGAAGTGGAGCACACATTTTAACCGATTAAACTTGGTGCACTCGGGATATAACCCCAGATAATTTTTTTCATACATTTGAACTTCCTTACTAAATATCTCAGTTTTTTAATCAGATTGCTTATATGCACATTCCATTTAAGATTGCTGTCGAGGGTTATACCTAGATATTTTATCGTTTTTGAACATGATATTTGTATTTTATTATCACCAATTGGTATATCTATAACAGAATAATCTGGAAGGTTTGTCTCATAACTGGTAAAGGGCATGAACATAGTTTTTTTAGATTCATCGTAAGTAATTTGCTATCGAAAAACTCCTTGATAATGGGAAATGCGCATATAACCTTTTGTTTTAGGTCTTTCCAATTTTTATCATCGAAAAAAAATACTGTGTCTTCAGCAAAACTCATTATTCCGGCGGGAATAGGTAAGTTGAAAGCGAATTCATATAAAAAATGAATAGAATCGGACCGAGCACCGTCCCTTGAGGTACGCCATACCCGATTGACCTATTTCGGCTTATTTCATTTTCTATAGCAACACACTACTGTTGTCGATCACTAAGATAGCTTTTCATAATCTGATACGGAATTCTCCGAAATCCCACGGTTTCATGAGTTTCTAATAGGTCTGGGTGACTTACAGTATCGAACGCTTTGGCAAGATCAACGAATTAACACATAGCAGGTTTTTTCAAGTCTAAAGCATTGCACATTTTTTTGATTAAATCCGCTATGGCATCTTGTGTTGATCTCCCCTCCACAAACCCAAACTACCTCTCCGGTATCAGTTTATATTCTTTGACAAATCCCGCTATTCTTGCTTTTATTATTTTTTCCAAAATTTTTGCTACATTTAAGAGGAGAGATATAGGTCTACTGTTGGACACTTCACGCCGATCCCTAGACTTATGAAGTGGTTTGATAACTGTTATCTTGAGTGACTTCGGGAATATATATGTCTCTTGAGACAGGTATATTCCCGAAGTCACTCAAGATAGCAGTTATCAAACCACTTCATAATATCAAGAAATATTACATTCAAGTTCTAAATTACTAAACGTTGTGGTATTTATGATATCAATATGACGGAAAAAAATACTAAAAATATGAAATTGACCCAAAGATATCATTACCTAAGTATCAAATGAAACTTATGAAAAAATTATAGCATACTCCGAACCGAAGTCATATGTGTAATCATCTCTGTAATAAAAAAATTCAACCGATGAAACTGTGAAGATTCACACCGACAACATGCACTGCTGGCTTTGAAGAGTAACATGAGAGCTTTAGCATTGAAATGCCACCAGGATCCAAATGAAATATCTTTCAAAAAAGTTAATTTAATACCCTGATGCAGAAACAGTTTGGATATACGAGCTACGAAGACACGAGTTAAGAAAAGACTTAACTCTCCGTTGGGGTACGAACCGAAGTTTGAAGCATGTCATAAGTATGTCCTGCAGTCTCATGGCAGCTCTGGGAGAGAAACCAGTTAGTAGAGAACTATCGTGAACAAAACCATTTACTGAACAAGACGTAGTTACCAGTTAAGACGTTGATATATATAGACAAGATAGTGTGGGAGCTAGAATTGATATCACGAAACACCAGCATTTGATAAAGTGTTAGGTGTAACCCTGTCGAGAACCCATCACTAAGAAAGAAAATTCGTCAAGGATACACTGTTGGTGAATACGATAGTATACTTCAGAGGTATACTCGGCAAAATTCAAAGTGTTTACACTTTTTAGTCAAAGATACTATAATCGTATGTTATGAGTATAGAATGGAGAAATTTCAATTTGGTATGATTCGGAGGCACTAAGAGATAGGTCGGTTGGGTTTCTTGTACTTATTGTTCCTATTCTTTGAAGGTAACAAAAGTCTCTACACGTCATAATTTCACTTCTATTCTATTTCGGTTAGATTGACAATATCATAATTATATAACATATGGATGAAGAATGGAGGAGCGATTTCAAAGTGCTATTACAGCCCTGAAGCTTTTGATAGAGATGTTCATGAAACACCTAATCTTTCAAGAGGCTGCAAGGGACTCATTTCCGTGAATGTTTTCAAAGAAACATTCATTTCATCAAATACCTTTTCAATATCATCTGTTCACGATAAAACATAATCGAGAACTTCAATAAAACAGTCATTAAGTTACTTGATTACAAATCTCTCTGTATTTGGATTTGAATAGTTTCGGTTGGAACAAGGTTTACATTTCAAATATTGAAAATGTCAAACAATATCTGGTACATGCAGATCTCATCTCTGAAACTTATTTCTGATGATAGATAGGAAGTGAACGATATCTAATACAAAACTAGTTTTTATAGTTCCTCTAAAATGCCCGCCGAAGGTTTATCAAGGATGTGTGGCGGAATACAGAGAAACGCCCATACAAAACAATATCCGTATCTCCTTTCAACACGATGAATAAAATCAACATTGTCACCTAACAAAATTGATCGATTCGAATGCGACAGAATTTGTTTCCAAACACGATATTCCCGCCTCCTGATAATGGATGGCGTTTCAGAATATATCGCGGTCATCGATCATTAGTAATAATATCAACAAAATGTCGTCTTAGAGAGACTTTTTAATGGGGCGAGAACTTTCGGTTTCCATTTTGAACATCCATTTATACTTCTTATATTTCATAACCAACCGATGGTTGTATCAGGACCATTGTACGAGGTAGTGAAAGACTCGGTAAGGAGAGGGCATTTTATTACTACTAGGAAGAAACAAGAGAAGAAAAACAATAGGAAGCCAAAAATAACTTCCACAAAACTTCTCTTCTTTTTTTACTCCTCTTCTTTTTTTTTATATGCAGATTCATACGAAAGGCCAGCCCGGTAATGTTCTAAAACACCGCGTGTATCAAAAGACAGGAAATACGAATTAACATTCAGCTGTTCTATCGAAAAAGATCCGTGAGCAAGAGAGGTTCGACAGGTCTCCAAAATCATTACAAAGGGGTGGGAATTATGTACTCATCGAGTCATCCGTGTAGATATTGCCAAGGGTAGAACGATTGATAACAATTCAGAAGAGCACCGACCGTGAAAATATCTATAAAAGAGAGACAAGCACCGACCGTGAAAATATTTATAGAAGAGAGACAAGTCTCCGACCCTTCTACGATGTTCCAATGAAGTAAGCGAGTTTGTGAGCGAAAAATTACCAACAAGACGGATTGCCTTTTCTCTGAATAGAATCGAGAAGCCTCGATGAATGTTTTGGTGCCGATCTCCACACATGAGAACCATATTCCAAGACAGGTCGTATCTGAGCCTCGTAGATCATTAGAAGCTGACGAGAAGTGAAGTATTTCTTTGCACGAAATAAAAATCCAAGTTTCTGGTAATATATCAAAATATAGGCGATTTTGTGGGTGATATTAAATAAGTAAAAAGTTATAATTTTCTGAATATATTTGCAAATTTCCTTCAGTTGTATATCATTACAATGACCTTGATGTAACGGTAAAGTTATTCGTCTAGGGGTGGATGATATCTTGCAATAATGTTAAATATGTATATAAAATTTCTTCAATCACCGAATCCATAAAAGTACCAAAATGACAAAAATAATAAAAGAACTGCTAATCAGTCTCTTGTATCTATAACAGGAAACTGAAAATTATGTGTAAAAACTGATTCATTTTGAGTTTTCACGTTGCTAGTGTAACGATGTAGCAGGTGATCAATTGCAGTTCCCTCCGATAATCAAAAAGATGAACGTTCTAGAAAGCCTTTTTCACCTGTGCTCTTCAATGTTTCCAAGGAAGTGGCTTCACAAAAATAATGGTGTCATCACCGAAGGTGATGTAGATTTGAAAAAGTTATTCATGCCTATATCGAAAAGGATTGGCCCGAGCACGGTAGCTTGAGACATCGAATTCGATATTCTCTTTTGAACTGATTGTGCTATGGAAACTTACACACTGCATTTTGAAACATTTCGATAGTTGAAATAGATTTGCTATAATGTCTTCCTAGTACACTATTTCTAAGAAATTTGTTGTTAACAACATAATTTTATTTGAACTAAACATATACTTTCTGCTCGGTGTTTCGAAATTAATGTTGATACAATTATCTCTCTGCCTAGCGGTGTTGATGGACATCTCATGAACTCATTGAAGGAATTGATATTTTTCAGAACAATATTTTGTATCATTAAAAACTCATATGATCCCATAGACGGTGCTTATTGTCATAGAATCATCAAGTTCAAGTCTACATTCGCTTCACATGAAAACACACCCATCGTATACTAGGAACTAGAAATCCTCCACAATGCTTCATCACATGAAGATTATTTCTAGTCGTTATTTCATCTCATCGGACCGTCCCAATCGATGTTTCGAATTTTATATTCGAATCTTAAAGGACGAAGTAACAGTTACACCCATTCATTGAAACGTCAATCTCGTGAGTATGAGATGATACTTCCTCCCGAGAATTTTATGACAATTCCTTCTTGATTGGATGGGGTGAAGTTCACTAAAGCCATATCGAAGCAAAACATTTTCTGCAGCGAACATTTCAACTGGAAATGACTGAACAACATACAATTACGGGTGTTTTGAGAGTTCCACCTGATAAGTTGTAGATATTCATATTGCAGTCGAAATCAAATGGGTGGTCTATCAGCACGTTTCACTCCAGATAGTACATCTTATCCAATCCATCCTGGCACAACCTCAGTTGCACACTGGTAGTGTAGACCATGATGAAATAAAAAACACCTACAAGGAATGAATTTCAGCACAATGAATAATTATATTAGATGTTTATTTTATCTTATTATACTTTACAGATATTAGTTCTGTGCCAAGATGGAATTATTGAGCTGTAATTAGATATTCCCTCATAGTAAATTGAGACAGAGACAGATTAACACCCTCAATAAAGAAATTTTGAAAATCAAAAGATTTTAAGTTGCTCTTATGGTCGCATAAATTTTCGATTATTGCCCTTGCGATTTGTCTAAATAAGATAATGAATCATCAAAATTCCCAGTATCATAAAAATTATCCGTTATAATTGCACGAGGGCATGAAAATTACCGATAATTTTGCAAGAAAGCGTGATATCTGAAAATTGCAAGTTTATTTTCATATTTTGGGGAAAGTGCCCGAGTCCGAAGGACGAGGGCTCTAAAAAAAAAGAAAATAACCGAATGCAATTTGTATAAGATATCACGCTTGAATACAATATTATCTGGTAATTTTTATGCACGAATGTAATTCATTGGAATATTTCACGACTAACGAAATTCTCAAGTGAATGTTATTTTTGTTCATTTATACTTTCCTCTATAGATTGTATGGAGCACTCACCAAAACGCGAAATGTTTTTCTATTTTTGAAGTCTATCTGACATTTATTTGTGTTGTTTACTGACGTCTAGCGATACGGTTTCAAATGTGTTGTTATGGTGACTTGATACAATGCAATTACCGCTGTAAGTTTTCGATACAATGCAATTACCGCTCTTATGGGACATCTAATGAGGGAAATATTCTTCATAATACACCAAATATGGACGGAGCATTCGATAACTTTTATGATACTTTCTTCCTGGTGTTTTGGGTTCTTAATCTACGACAATCTGAAAAAATAAGAATCAATTTTGGAATATAAAGGAGTCTAGAAGGGCATGTTCGAGGGCAGATTTTTATTCTACCCCGGAAAGTGGCTGCGTCTATTGAAAAACAGTTCTTTCTGGATGGAACGAGTCCAATCTGAAAGTCAGAAACTTCTTGTATAACTAAAATTTGCCTCCCAGAAAAATACAAGAACTAATATTCATCGAAATACTTATATTCACAAATATTTCACCTGGCTACCTCTCTTCAAAGACAAAATGATATGTCAATCCTCAAATTTTTGACAGTTCTTCTAGATACGAGAAAAATTCTAGGTAGAAAACAATTGTGAATGAATTTTGAAAATGGAAGCAGATTTATTTTCCGAAACGGTAACAAAGATAAGTAATTTGATGAATATCAGTTCTTGTGTTTTTTTGGAAGGCAAATTCGAGTTTAACGAGATGTAGCTAACTAATAGAATATGATCCATCTAGCAGGAACTCTTTTCAATTAACGGAGCATTTTGCCGGGAAAGATTAAAAATCTACCTCTCCATACTTTTATAGATACCAAAAAAATGTCTATGTTTTTAGATTGTTAAAGGTTAAGGACCCAAAATACTATGAAGAAAGAATCCTTCCACCACACAATAATGACCTTCAACCAGTGAATATATGATGCACTTATTACACCACTTCAAAACTTACTTCTCTATCAAAAAGTATGACACTTTTGGACATTGAGTAGATGAAGATAAATCAAGAAGTTAGAATCTAGCAGAAACCTAAAAATTCTATTTTCTAGTTATTGGTAGACAAAGTGTCCAAGTGTTGGTAGAGAAACCCCCTGTTTCAGATAAGACTCTCTTTTCTTTTTCTGTGAATGATTCAGATGTCTACGAATGATTCACACATCTCAACAGAGAGTATTTGCTGAATATTTGATGTTAGTGCTTTTATAGAAGTTTTGTTTCATTTCCTCAAGTCTTCAGAATGAAATAACAATGCAGATCTTCACAATATCTACAGAGAAGCAAAAAATCTCACCTTCACCAAGGAAATATTTCTTCATCAGATAGTCCTAGTTGAACCTTATGGAATGCAATTAACCAATTGCCAAATAGAAAGCAAGCGGAATCTAAAATTTGAGATCAGACATTAAGGAGATTAGGATTGTTTGAATGTTTCTTGAGATGGAAATTTCCTGATATCCATTTTTTTTTATTTCCCCTGGAAATGAAAAATTAAAGAGTTTTTCATTTTTATAATATCTGTTACGTAACTACAATATTACAAAGTAGCAAAATTGTGATAATCGAAAAAGATGATATTATCATTCTAGTCAATAGTGATGAAGTTAATTCATTTCCAAATGAACCTATAGACAAAATTTCAGACTTTGAGAAACGAAAGTTGATCAATTATGTTCATCTCACAAATAAAACCAATTTCAGCGTAGATAAAGTAATGAAAATGTTGAATGTTTGTTTAAAACTATATACTTCCAGCTAGGGAAGTCTAGACAAATGTTGAATGGCTTTTCTGAAAAGGGAAGTTGAATTGGGAGATTCAATTCGAAGTAGATGGTTTCAAAATCAACTCTTGGAATGGCTATTGATGAGATAGTCATGCTAGTGTCACAATTCGACAGAACTAACCAAAAATACTAGATACAAATTTTCAAATTTTTTGAAAGCCCCACTGTCCTGGCATCGTCTCAGAGTTGAACTCCATGACGTACCTATTTTATAGTCTGAAATATAGATTGGAAATTAATTCAAAACTGGTTTTATATTGCTGAGGTTGACTCAAGAATGCGATATGTGTTAGGGGCAACTCTTCCTCATTTCCAGAGATATTAGTAGCAAAAATACTACCGAGATGTATTATAAATAAAAAATAATACATTTATTGGCATTTTAAGGACATCCTGTAGACAGTATTTCAAGGAATACAAAATTTCAACAGTCGTACCTTTCTTTGTTTTCGAAATGTGCCTGTACGTTTTTGTCAAAATATGTTTTTTGTGTTGATGAATATCATTCTGTCAACACAAGACAGTTAACATATTTTTTGTTCCTCATTCTAGAACAAAATTAATGTCATGTGTGCCAAGATGTATAGGTTTACCAAATGATACAATAGATTGTGAACGTATCGATAATTTCAAAAGATTGTTGAAGGAATATATATCCACGGAAATGTAGGTCAGTTATTATTACTTTCATACTGGACAACTCCCATACTGATTACTGTCAGTCACGTAGGCAATTTTTTTTTCTATTAATCTTTGACATGAACTCATACAAATGGAACTCCGCATTGAAATGACATCTTTGAACATTTTGAATATGTATTGGCAACTCAAGAGCATCACATAAATATCCCTGACAAGTGCTGACGTATCATTTTGAATGACGAGAGTGATAAATGTAACCGAACACTTGACATAAGTATAAGGTTGCGATTCATTGCCGTAAAATATAATGAGTGCCAATTTCAATAAGTCGATGTGGATAAAAATCAGTTGACGGTTTAATATATCACGAATTCATCAACTGACTCAAGATTCTGCATGCGTGCTCATCAATCATTTTTGGTGTGTGCGTGTTTCCTTTTTTACATCTTCAGCTTCTCATTCGAATATTCACTTTCCTGACAAAATGGTTGAGGCTTTCGCGGCCGAGGTTATTAGTATAACTACTGCTCTTCGGGCTTGAAGGCCGTCGTTCTTTGGAATTTCTTCCTGACGTTTCGCTAGCGCGAGTGGCCAGCTTCTTCAGAGGCTTATTCATCTCCGATGACTAAACAGTTCGATTTCTCAAGGCGTATTTATATTGATGCAGGTAGTCTGGAGTCTTAATTACTTCTGTCGGGTTCGGGGAATAATCATCATTATTAGTTGCCGCACTACCTGCTGTGATTTCATTAGTTATTCTTGATTTCTTCAGAATCGGATTCCAAATTCTGTTTAGAGTCAACGCTTCTTCCTTCCTGTTAAAATTGTCCGCATGTTTTTGGATCTCTATTGCCTCCCGTACCAGTCGGCTATGGTAACCCTGGTTGGGGGGCAATCAGTGTTGCATTTTCAAACAGAATTTTGTGGTCGCCCTCACTCAATGCGTGTTCCGCCACCGCCGATTTGCCCCAGCCTGCAGTTTCTTTGATGCTCTTTGAGCCTTGTACCCATGGATCTTTTCGTGGTACCGATGTAAACCTTCCCACAGGTGCACGGTATGCGATAAACCCCTGCCGCTGACAGTGGGTCTCTTTTGTCTTTAACCGACCTGAGGCTTTGCTGGATCTTCTTGGTCGGCTTGAAAACTGTTTTTATGTTATATTTCCCCAAGAGTTTTCCAATTCTGTCAGTGACCCTCGGGATATATGGCAGATATGCATTCGCAACTACCTGAGAGTCATCCCTGTTATGAACCGTGGGACTCTTCGGTTTCATGGCCCTGTTGATCTCAGATACACTGTACCCATTCGACCTCAAGGTCACTTGAAGATGTTCCAGTTCCTGCTCTAGATGTTCTGGTTCACAAATCCTTCGAGCACGTTCAGTTAGGGTAGATATAACTCCTCTCTTTTGACTGGGATGGTGGTTCGATAGTGCGTGTAGGTACCTATCCGTGTGCGTGGGTTTTCGGTATACTTTGTGGGTTAGTCTAGCGCCACATCGTTCAATCAGAACATCTAAGAAGGCTATCTGCTGGTTCTGTTCGGTTTCCATGGTGAATTTGATGCTGGGGTGTTGAGCGTTTAGGTGGTCCAGAAAAAGGTTCAGAGCGTCCCTTCCATGTTTCCAGACGACGAAGGTGTCATCCACGTAGCGTAGCCACAAGGTCGGCTTCAAATCAAAGGCGTCGATTGCCTTCTCTTCAAACCGTTCCATAAAGAAGTTGGCTATCACTGGGCTCAGTGGACTTCCCATCGCCACTCCATCCAATTGCTCATAGAAGTTTCCCCTCCATTGAAAGTAGCTTCCCGTAAGGCATGCTCTAAAAAGTCCGACAATATCACTTTCCTGTGCGTTTTTGTGACATCATAACCATTTCTGAACAACTACATTAAGGTAGAACACGATTTAATTTCATATATATATACCTTATCTACCTTAGAGCGTAATAAATATGGATTTCCATCAAGTAAAGGCCACCTCAATCCAAAACTACATTTTCCTTAATGGTAATGGTTCGGACTCCCATTGTCTATATTTTTAACTCTATTGAAACCTGTTGCTAGGAACGGAAAGATTAAAATACAAATTAAGTGGGAAAAATCAAATCAAAATCAAATTTTTGGTCAATGATGAAATTAGGGATTGATTGATCAAAGAAAATACTGTTGTTACAAAAAATCGAGATCTCGAATCTGAAATATAATTCAAAAAATTATTTAAATAACGAAATGAATGAAATAATATTGTGACAAGAAAATTATATATCATTTCATTCATTTCGTTATTTAAATAATTTTTTGACTTATATTTCAGATTCGAGATCTCGATTTTTTGTAACAACAGTGTTTTCTTTGATCAATCAATCCCTAATTTCATCATTGACCAAAAATTTGATTCTGATTTGATTTTTTCTCACTTAATTCGTATTTTAATCTTTTCGTTCCTAGCAACAGGTTTCAATAGAAATAAAAAAATATAGACAATGGAAGTCCGAACCATTACCATTCAGCAAGGAACATTGTCAACCACTTTCAAGCATACATTTTCCTTCTGTTTCCATGACATTTATGTAGAAAATAGTCGGTACCGATCATATGAATCGCTATATTTCCTTCCATCCTTACTAACCACAAAGAGCAAAATGACATTTGATGTAAGTGATATTGAAATTTTTGCCAATATGAAACCAATTTTCAGTCGTTGCGTATTTTCCAGGAGACGGGAGTATTTTTCCCACCACCCTTCAAGATCAACTTTATCAAATGATTAAACAGGCTATAAAATGAAATTGTAAAAGAAGTAA
Source organism: Zygogramma bicolorata (assembly GCA_032362365.1). NCBI lineage: Eukaryota > Metazoa > Arthropoda > Insecta > Coleoptera > Chrysomelidae > Zygogramma > Zygogramma bicolorata. The sequence continues at coordinate 450,237 of JAVJAQ010005464.1, forward strand.
AAGTTAATCTAAACTTACTGAAATTCAAATAATGTTTGAATGTGGAGGACATCATGAACTTGATATTTTTGTTTTCTCGTCCATGAAATATTTCAATTCCAAGAATACCCGTCCTTTGGTCGAATTATAGGTAGTGAATTATCAAGGAAAAACAAAAATGATTTTCATTCTGCAATTTTATGATTAGAGATAACTGCCTAAAGGAAAATATATGTATATAAGTATTCTGGCATATTTTTTGATTTCTTTATACACAGATTCACAAGGAAAGCCCTGTAATGTCCAAATAACACCGCGTGAATCAAGGGACAGGAGATATGAATTGATATTCACTTTGAATTTTTGAAGTTTGTTAGCCTCAGGAAAAACCTCTCTCGGCAAGGAGTTCCAATGAAAGAGAGGTTCCTACAGGTCTCCAAGTTCACAACAAAGGGATGGGAATTCTGTACCCGTTGAATCATCCGTGAAGATTGTAGATATTGCCAAGTATGGAACGATTGATAATAATTCAGAAGAGCGCCGACCGTGAAAATATCTATAAAAGAGAGACAAGTCCCTCAATAGAAAAAATAATTTAAGTGAATGATAAAACAATCTGTCTTTCAATTATCTTACAAACTGGGGCGGAAGAAAATACAATCACTCCATGAGTTGAAATTCACACACATTCTTGAAATTTTATCAATAGAAAAATGTTACTGCACAAAATTTGCAGCATGCAGGTACGCATATGATATGTGAAGGATGTATCCAAGATGTGTAGTTTTATTTCGCCCTTTCTGCATTGAGGGAAACACAAGCCCAGATGATATTTATTTATTGACAGTGGCTCTCGGTTATAGTTTGCAACCATGAAGGTTGTTTTCCGAAAACAACATGTGGAGAGATTTTGAGACCGTGGACACTTTCATTCTACAAGTTGAACACTATACTATAACGCGTGATCGAAGAGCGATTATCACATTCTATCTATTGGGTAGAATAAACACGCCTCCTCACGCTGGCCAATCGAAATCAAATGCAATCGACTGGTGGAATTCGCGCTACAGTGTAGGAGTAGTCAGTTACGTTCTAAGGCTTGTGGTGTGTACATATATGGTATTTTGGAGTTTGAAATTTTCAAAATTTCAAGTACTAATATAGCTGGAGAAACTGTCAATATGTATCCCTAAAGTCCACCCCAAAAAAAACCAAAAAAAACTGCACCTTAAAAAATACAATTTCGAACAGCCTTGTCTGAGTGATCACGTGCACAATGTATTTCAATTTTTTTGGATCACTCCTTTGCTTGGTTGGGCAAAGTATTCAACATCCCACATTTAAACAAAATTTGCGGAGAACCATTTTCCATAATGATTCTGTGGGGTACTTCAGCTGGGGCCGCCACTGAGTATTTTCTATCATTCTGAAACCCAAATATGGATGATTTTTGTTCACAATTATGAATGAACACATCCAGCCCGGGCCATTGGCCATTACGAACAGCGAGAACCCATAACGGCAATGGTATTTTAATACAATAGGTTTGTTCTAGCAACACATTTGACCGTTTGGAAATTGGTCTGAAGCAGTCAGAGGCATGCGCAAGATGAATATTGGAGAGCGAAATTCATTTTGCGCATGCCTCTGACTGCTTCAGACCGTTTGGAAATTGGTGCTAGAACAAACCTAATAATTTATTGTTAATGGTCAGTCACATGCGAGTTTATATTAACGTCCAGCAGGTTCCGATTTTATCATTTTCGTGTACGGTAATACAGTCAAAGCGGGCTCGTTCCGTTAAAACGTGTATCTACCAGCAGTGGTCTATTAGTGAAAATAGACATTACAACGTATGAAGAATACCGCAAGGTTCTGTTACGAGTTTCTAATGTGCAGAGTTGAGATAGTTATCTGCTCCACCTGCATTGGTACTCTTTATTTTTGGTACAGGAAAAGATGAATGTAGTCTCAGAAAGTTCATTCAAAATTTCACTGACCAATTTTCATTCAAATATTTATTTCTCAATCGAGATAAAACATAATTCAAGCATTTTCACCTACGACATTGGATGATGTAGGTCAGGTTGAAATTAGATGATCTGACGATATGAGGACCAAAGGGTTCAATATAATCGAAGATGCATTTGAACACCAATTTTCCATTTACCAATCGATGTGAGGATCTTACAAAAAAATCGAATGACAGACCTTATCACATTATAGCGCTGGGGAATGCTATGAATAATCATGCATTATTATTATTTATTCTAGTTCTTGGTTGAATCAAATGAGAGCAGTAATATACAATTTTGACATGTGGTAGCTTTTCACATATGTATGATAGAAGAATAATAAGGCCTATGTGGGAATAACTTAAAAATGATTCCCCCTTCCCCACTTACATATGATGATTTATAAATTTTCAGTCGGAGAGGTGGCGGCAAAAATGAACAAGAGTTTCATAATTACGTTTTTTTTGATATTATAGTGCTGATGGTGTACATGATGTTGTTCTACTAATTGATATTGCGAATATCTTCAATATTGAGAAAAATGAGTTGAAATACTCAGAAAACTCAGATATTAATGAATATACAATACAGGGTGTATAAGATAGGATTTTCATATAGAGAAACTTAATTGGAGCATCCCTTGTTAAGATACAGCCCCTGAAAGGGGGTACATAATTATTAAAGTAACAAATTGAGAACAGAACAACAACACACAATTAGTATTGATTCAACTTCGAAAATTCACAAACTGACAGCGACATATCAATTTGATTGTCACTATCGCTAATAGTGACCTACTAGATAGATTAGTTTTTGCATTTATGACGATGTATCTCTGTAATTGTTCGTAAAATAATTTTTTGCTGCGAACTGGTTTATTTTGGGCAAAAAACCCAAGAGAAATTTTTTTGTTTAGAATGAAACAGGCTATCGGAAATGAATTTTTAAATGGTAAACGAATAATAATAACAGTCACATTGGAAATAAATTTTAGGGGTTGCGTTTTCCACCCCTTACAACCATGGGGTAAATCAAATGAATTACTGGCTAAGTGTCTTTTTAGAAGTACAAAACTTCACGTTAATTTCAATATTGTAGCTTTTTCAGTGCTTGTGAAAAAAAATTTTATACAAATTTTATGTACCCCCTTTCAGGGGCTGTATCTTAACAAGGGATGCTACAATGAAGTTCCTTTATATGAAAAATCCTATCTTTTTTTCGATGAGGAGTCACCTCCCTAAATGTTTTACACTTATTCAGTTGCATCCTGTATACACTAGTATACAGAGATCGCGAGAACTCATTAGAAGTCGAATGATAATTCACAATAACAATTTGGATGATTAAAATCTGTGAACTCGTATGACATTTTATCGAAAATTGACGAAATGCTCGTGCCAAACTTATATGATTTGTTCCTAAGTCAATATGAATCAACTAATAAGTTGAAACAATCGAAAGAAAATGAGAGAATACTAGAAATGGTCTACAATGCATTCAATTTCGATAAAATATAGTTATTATAAATTATCAGGATTTGATGAATGTAATTATTATTGAATTGGTAGGAGATGAAGCTTCATGTTCATGTCTTTGACGTATCTTCTTAAACGAATGTTTCAGAAATTTCCACTAATAAATGAAAGGATGAGCTTCCCTGACCATAGAATTCCTAGTGATGAGAGCTGAAGCTCCTGTATAACTATAACAATGAAGAATCATCAGAAAATAATTTGAAACATACACCACCGACAAAGTTTTACGACAGAATGTAGATTTCAAAGGCGAATCCTTTGAAAAAAATTGGAGCTGATTCTTCTGGTAGTCTTATATTTTTCCTGTTCTACGTGAACATTGTTTTAGCCAACCCTTATAAGAAATAATGTTCCTTCGTGCAGACAATCCTGCCCCGAATATTGATGCGTTTCAATATTTACACAGCACGATTGAAACCTGATGTGATGATAGCAAGCATTCTGAAATGGAACAGTTTCTATTTTTCGCAGAAACATTTCACATCGTTGAGTCCGCATGTGTTTCAGCCAATTTTCAGTTCCATCAGCCCATATAACGAATATCGATAAGGTAGGAATTCACGATTGCCGAGATAACTCAGAACAGTAGCCGCCGAGATTGTGTATGTTTACGATTTTGTGAGAAAAGCCTTACTCCGTTGCCACTTTGCATTTCAAATAGACGTGTTTTTACGCCAACTTCGTGCCAGATCGAAACGAGATATTTTGCATGGAGATATGTATTATCCATGTCCCGATGGTCATTCCGTTTGAACCTACACGTAAACTCGAGGTTTCCAATGAAGATATATTGAAATTCTCGGTATTAACGGTAGAAATTCTCACAAATGAATACATTACATTACTTTATGCTCTTATGCATTGCAGGAAACGGTTTATAGAACGAAAACTTCAATACAATAAGTCGTTAAATTTTTTCTCTACGTGAGTGCCATTGTTGAAAAGGCAGAGAATACCCAACGTTACTGATAAATTAACAATGAAATATCCTAGGGCTAAGGAATAGTGATTGTGGGATTGGGAAAAAAACTGAGTTTGTTCCACTTTAGAAATTATTAGGGAGTTTAAATATCGATTGACTCGTTTGGATGTGAGGTAACAACTTGTGAAATGCAAAAGAAATTCCATTTGTAGATGATAAAAACTGTTTATGTTCGATATTTTAATGCTCGTACAATACATTCGTTGTTGTTCTGGCTCAGAGTTTTTTAGTGCAACTGAACATTTGGAAGTCAATGTCATTGTCCATCTGAACCATTTCACAATTACTATCATAGAGTCAATCAGGGAGTCACTCAACCCATATGCATGGGTACGCCGGACCATGAAGTTTGGCAACGTTCAAATGCTATACGTTCAGTGACACAAAATAGAATCAGACAAAAGTTGTAGATAATTTCAAGGGGTACAAAAATATGAGGACGACAATTCCATTTTCTACAAAAAAATGTTTGATTTATGAGCTACGGTGCACCCTTTGTGAAAAGTAGTACTTTGTTTACGAAGTAGAAGAAGCCTAACATCGCTTTTGAAGATAGCTACAACACAGACTTAGCACACTATAGCACTAATAACTGTGAGTAAATATCATTTGACTTCTTCCTCAAAAAATTCTGCCTGGAATGTCAAGATTTCCTATCGATTTGCGGGAAATGAGTTTTTCGATTTAAGAACTTGACAGCATCATTACTTTTATATATTGTTTTATCACAAAATCATCATATTGTTTTTCATTTTTATTTTATATGGTCATTATAAACGTTGCAAACAGTAAAAATATAGTTATTGATAATGATTGATCGAGAGGTGGAAAAAAATTAGTTTTTTTTTTTTCGTAGAATAGGGGGAGTTTTTACATGATTTGAGTCGAACCCAATGTTCAAAATGTGCCTATCATCATATACACTTTCGGCAGCATTATGTTAGCCCATGCATCGCCCCATTTCCTCAATCAACCTGGCATGAACTCAAAGCTATTATTGCACTTATTAGTTTTATAACACGCGTAGAACCAGAATGTTTTCGGATTAGTGTAAGGAAAAAAGTGGTAGTATTAACAGATTTCAATATTCAAAATGTCGAAACCTCACCCAGTTCCTAAAATGAAAGCTATACTAGCGGGTAATTGAATATAATAAGTATTGAAAAATACTATATATCTCTAACTGCAACAAGAAAAATGTTACCATTCGTTCTACTGGAATGCAGCAGTTCAAAGCCAACTTCACTCGCAGTTATTTTATTAATTGCTGCCGTTGATATAATTTATAGTCGAGTGAACATCTGAACATCTACGCCACTGCAACATGAATATCAATAAGGAATTATGATACGCAGCGTATATAATCGTTCGCGGTATTGCTTTGTCCAGTCTGCTAATAAATTATACCGGGGGTATGTTTCACATGAATTAGTTCTTTTTATTTTGTAAATATTTGTGTATCACCTTTATTTATTTCAGTGTATAGACATAATTCTGGGTGTTGCACGCACTGTGTGTCTGTCTGTGAGGTAAAAAAGGTGGATGCAGTCTCAGTTGTGTTATCGCAACTGACAGAGCCAATAACTAATATAATTCGAATCCAGTCCTAGTCTTTTTTTTTTTCTTTGGGAACTTGAATATCCAATGTTAGCTGGCTGACCTACTGTGATTGAACCATGTATCATGTAACACCTTTCACATAAATCTATCAATAGTGTGACATTTTTTCAATATTTTTCGATTTCCTCATTCCTAAAGATATCAACTGAGGATATTTAGATATCAAAGAAATTGCATCTTGAAAATGAATGTTTCAAAACTTCAATATAAACAAATTGGAACTGAATAGTAACTTTTGGTATTCACTATCTATGCTTTTATCAGATTCAGATAAGAGTAGAGAAAATGTCTAAGCAGTTCATAAGAACAAACGACATATCGCTATACAATAGCTTCCACGAGTTCGAGGAACTTTGTCACTTTTCGATATTTACAGTTCGATAATCGGTACAACTGAGCGCAAATGATTCACTCAGAAACGTCCTAATAATTTTTTGAAATGAAAGTGCATTTTGTTATTTTTTTTGAAACAAGGTAACAACTTTATTTTTATCTCGCACAACAGCCTTACTGTTAAGATAATATTCTTATGTAGATATGTTTTCAATTATCTCGGTATATTGGCCTGGATTCGTTTTTTTTCCCTTATAACTGAGTTTTTTAACCTGTTACTGGTCAAGCAAGATTTGTATTTCACTTTTGTTTTGTTTTGGGTAACAACAAAAGATATATCTACAATTGTTCATCCTTCTTCAATACTGTATGTCAAACAATCGAAAAAATTCAGTTCTTGTCGTGGTATTATACAAGACCATGGAAATTCCATGACATTACACTCGAAATCAAATCTATTTCAAGAACGGTGTTAATTCGATCGCATGCAGTCTTAATAATCGATTTTTTCCAAATTCTATGAGTGGTTCAGGTCATTTTTATTTTTCGGCTTCTAATCATGTCGAGCATCTGCTACTTATTTATGAAGAATAAAAATATAACCTAAGTATCTCTTATATTGTTGCGCCTTCTTCACAGTTCTTCAACTGATTGTATAGAGTGAATGATTTTTATCAGTAGTATAAATCTCCATTCACTTTTCTTTATGACTCGTTTCACCTGTCTCAATAATTGAACTCAGCAGCTTTCATTTTCATACTTCTCTGTGACCTGTGACTATGAGAAACAAGTGTAAAGCAAGTGTATTACACTTTTTATATTTCAGCACATTCAGATGTTTTATTTGGGTTGCAGTTGTCATTTAGAATATTCTAACGAAACTAAATTTTGAATTTCACTCAGTCAATGAATTTGCCAATTATCTGATGAAGTGGTTCTCGGTAGTGTAGCATTTAGCACGTTCGCCTTTCAAGCGGAAGACCGGGGATAGATTCCCCGCCGGGACACCGTCCTGAGATTCACACGTTCAAACGTAAGGCCTCGTTAATCCAGTGCCCGCACAAGTTTCGACTCCTGTGGGTTGACGTTCGTCAGCTGGTTAACGGAACGAACAATTTTTTTAGGTTGTCATTTCAAAGGGTGCCATTAGAACTTACCAATGTGGTACTTTGTCAATGCGATTTCCGCATATATAGATAGATGTTGTTTTTGTCACCCAGATCTCACCTGCAACAAAATGAATGAGTATCAATATTAATTCTGTATATTCGGAAAAAATAAAGTAGTTGGGATTAATCAACAATATTTCCATAACACCAGTATTCTCTAGAATTGAAAATGAATTTTCACTCAACAAACTTCACATCATGATCTGGAAGTGTTTACTGGTTTTGAACCAGTAAACACATGAAGAGCCGAAATGATAACTCTTGGCACGGAATGAAATCAATTGAAAACATATACATAATATATTAACAAATTTATTGGTACAGTGATTCCTGATGTGTTCATTGAATCTTCTAAGGTTGAATATGCCACATATATATTTCCGACAATGTTTCAACCCCTATACAATCATGTTCAAGACTCCACTGTTCAATACATTAACACTAATTTTTTCAACCCCTATGAAATGAGGTTTAAGACTGCACTGTTCAATACATTAACACTTATCTTTCCGATGATAGATCAAGAGATTACTGAAATGAGGGACATAATCGAGTATGTTTAATTGGACTGTTCAAGAAGTTTGCGGCTGAAAAGTTATTCCAAGAATCTGGTTTTGATAAGCGGATTGAGTTATTAATCTCCATACAATCCCAACATTGTTCAGATAAATTGAAAATGAAACAATTACCAGTTGACCTCAATTGATGATTCATGTACTATGTTTTGTGATTGTGATGGTAGGTATCTTTACAAGAATTGTTTATTCTGAGATTCTGTGATAATGAAATGTCAAAGTAGATTATTTAGATTATTCAAGAGTCCATATTAACACAAAAATTCATAGAATTTCGAATGTAAATAGTCGATTTCAAGATTATGGAAGAAAAGAAGAATAACTTTTCATACCAGTGAAATTTCACTATTGAATTTTCTATTACATCTTCCATGAAAAGTAACAATTTTATGTGACTTTTCTTCCGCTTGAAACTGGTACAAGAAGATACTGAACTTCCATGAGAGAATAAACATAAAAAAGGCAGAAAGGCAAACACTATGTCTTGATATGTGTATACCACTCAGAGACATTTCAGCCACTTACAAAAACGGAAAATCTGCAATAACCGACCTGGGTTTAGTAGTTTCCCATATTTAAGATCAAGAAGACTTCACCGTAGCTGTGATTTGGATGGTTGACCGAGCTCGGAAAAACTCTTCGCCAGAGCTGCCTGACGATCATGAAAATATTTATAGATCATTAGGAGCGGAGGGGATGTTAAATTATAATAGACACTGAACGAAAAAAGATATGGCGATGCAATTTTGAAATCAAGGCCCACGTGGTTTTATCATTGCTGTTGACTTCACTGTTCAAATTACTGCCAAAATATTTTACTGAGCACAGCACAATTCTTCCAAAGACGATTTGAAAGGAGTGTTATAGGAGAGACACCGACAAAACTGTCACAAGAAGTTACTGATACTGTAGGTGATATAATAAGACCTTGCAGAACACCAGCTTTCATTGGTACCAGGTGATACCCCTTCAATAACCACATAGAGAGGACCATTAGAGAAAACTCAATAGCAAAGCACAAAATTCAGAAGATGGAAGGACGTATTTAGTTATTTCTATCATTATCTCATTCAGTGAGCAGCTATAATAAAAGATCGAACACTCAAGAGAAATATTTGATTGAGGCCAAGCTTTCATTTACCTGATTTGGGCTCGTTCGAATTCTCAACATTCTGAATAGGTATGATATCAAATTCAACACAAGAAGTAAGAATGGGAAGTTATATGTGGAACATTCCATTGCAATCGATCATTTTTCCTCAGGTGTGAACTTTTTTCAATGTCTTAGGAAATAAACAGATCGCACACAACAACTATCAGACGCCTATTAGGTTTGTTCTAGCACCAATTTCCAAACGGTCTGAAGCAGTCAGAGGCATGCGCAAAATGAATTTCGCTCTCCAATATTCATCTTGCGCATGCCTCTGACTGCTTCAGACCAATTTCCAAACGGTCAAATGTGTTGCTAGAACAAACCTATTATTACACACTTCACACATGCCAACGAGTTGTTTGCAGAAATTCAAGAAAATACATAAATTACTCCAGTCTATGACTGTAAAGAAAGTGTAAACTGTGTATTTTTCCCATACAGCACCGATTCGTATGAAAATTTGGATATAGGTTCTACTCACCATCTATTTCAAAATCTACCCTGTGCCGAGGGTTGCTTTTTTGGAGGGGGGTAAAAACCACCCCTATTCGAAAAAATTATCAAAATTTTAGATTGGAGCATGTAATAAACTGAAATCATATTTATATCAGTAAAATCAATCAATTGATAATTTTCAATATAATTTATGGTTCAGTTATCAGTGTCAGGCCTTAACACCCCCCCCCTTATGACAGAATATCATCAGAAAATGATAATTAACATGTTATTTGGCAGTTATTCAACTTATTCAGTATCTATTCGCATTCAATTTGAGATTCAGCTTCTATCTACCATCTACTTCAAAGTTGAGGTTGTGTCTGGGGTTGATTTTTGTTCATCAGAGGTGAAAAGTACCCCTATTCAAAAAAAAATTACAAAATACTAGTTTTGAGCGTGCAGTCATCTGTAAATACGTTGAATTAACCTCAATAGACAATTTCTGATCTATTAAACAGTATCGACCCCTAAAATCCACCCTTATGATAGTTTTCATCAAAAAATTATATCGAAATGGTTATTGAGTAACCGGGACATCCAACTGTATGACTACTTCAAAGTACCCTCTGTACTGATATATATATATATATATATATATATATATATATATATATATATATATATATATATATATATATATATATATATATATATATATATATATATATATATATATAAAGTGAATTATGGAGTAACAACGATTGTTTTTAAAGGGAGGAGGGGAAAGGGGATGAGTTATTCCCATTTTTTTCAACGAAAAAATAAAATTCAACATTATTTCCTTCATACCTCGGTCAGTTTTGATGATAGAGACTTTCATGAATAACAAAAAGGGAGGATTTTTGAAGGACTTCACAAAAGGTCTGATGAGTTTTTCTCGAAAAGTGCAATGGTTTTTGGTTATGTACGTACAAACTTTCCATTTTGGCGTTTGTAAATACCAATCAACAAGCATTTATTCAGTTTATAGTGGGTTTGCATACATTACAAATGAACGATCGCCTTTGTTTTTTCAAAAGCTATAATTTTTCTCTCCGCAGGTTTTTCCATTAGATGCATATTTTTCCAGTTATTCGCGAAAAAGGATCTGATTACGTGTTTTTTCTGCCTGAAAACCGACAATTCCACTCGCGAATGAGTCGAAAAGTATTGCTTTTCAGAAAAAACTTCATTGAACAAAAAATGCTGAGAATTAGTCAATCTATTGATTTCCGCACTTATTTCCAATGAAAAATTTCTCACCTACAAGAAGGGAGAAAGCAACCCTCGGCACAGGGTAGATTTTGAAAAAGAGGATATGTAGATCCTGAGTCCAAATGTTCATGCGAATCGGTGCTGTATGGGATAAATGCACGGGAAAATGGTCATAGACTGAACTAAATGCGAAATTCGCGATTATAAAGTAAGTGGATAGCAAGCCAGGCGAGCGAATGCCAAAGCTTGATGAATGAATAAAAAACTCGATAAATCTGTTTTTATTTTACGACTCCTATCTTGGCCATCCCGGGAGTTGCAATGTTACAAGATCTAGGAGAATTAATTGATTTCATTTCGTTCAACGCCATATTTACACGGGTAATTAATGAAATTACCTTTCATATTATGTATGATATGAAAATTTCCACCCGTGGAACTGATACATCTGATTACATCAAATTAGCTTGGTGATTTTCAACGCGTTTGTATGCAGTGGAAGTATTCAGTATAACCGGATTTGCTTGGATTCGCACGGTAGTCAGATCATTTCTTATATCTAGTCTGCATGTATAGCAATCGAATTATTTTTGGTACAGTGTCACTAGTCACCAGGTAGGGCAAATGGATGTAGTGATTCAAATTTAAGTTTTATTTTAATGATATGGATTCAGTCTAGAATGCCAAAACTTGCCTTTCCATACCAGTTGAGTTATTTACAGCAAATAATTCAGGGAATGTGCTACTAAAAACTCAAAATAATGTCTTTCCATGGACAATTTTGCTTTTGGAAAATTTCGTGATGATATATCACATAGACATAGTCAAAAAATAAAAAATGAATATTTTTAAGAGGTTTTATAGATTTTTACGCAAAAAACACCCAGATATGTAAAACGATTTTTGTTGTCAAGTGTCTACCGAGATTCAAACACATGAAAAACAAATAATTCACAGTTGCCTGTAAGATTTTCACGTATTAGGGTTTAGTCAACGGTTTGGTAAACCCTAATACGTGAAAAAAGGCAACTATATATTATTTTTTTAATATGAATTTCCATCAAGTAACGGCCACTTCCATTTAGTTTTTACATGAAAAAATTAGAATCATCCCCAAGTTGTTTGCAACTTAGTGATAATGATTTCAAAAAACAATCACACTCCTGAGAAATTCTCTGCTCAAATGTCCTTCCGAATATAACGGTGACAAATGAAACATTGAATCCATGAAACATGAAAAAGATGCAAGTGATTTGAAACCTGTCCTAACCTCAAAGTTGTTCGAGTCGTACTTGAAACTAGAGAACGCCGGGCTAAGGATGATTGTACATTTTAGAAAACCCAGTTGAAGCTGTTGATACTAATACTATATCACACATCGTGCTAGAATTCTCACGTAGAAAGGTAAAACCTTGTTAGTGCTGAGCTCGCGTGAGTTTCTACTTTGGTGGGGTATTCGTTCTTAATTGGACGACATACTCAACTGATAACATATAGTTCATATCTAACGTTTTCCAATTGTCTTGATGTTCAAAGATGAATTGATACTGTGAAATGATGGGGCTCAAATAAATTCCAAACAATGTGGCCTCTTTCGAAATTGAATGGTATGATAAATACCATTGTTTTGCATAAAAAACCAAACAGGAATACATACCCTGTGCTGATTTCAGTAACAAATTAGAAAACAATGCATTCAACAGTTTCAGTAAATAGTTTGGCTCAAAACTTCGCCCGAGGCAAAAAGGTCCAAATCTTTATAACGGATGGCACATGGTGTTCAAATTTCAAAAATCGGCTGTAATAATATAACTGTTTGATCACCCACCGATCGGTTTCGGATACACTGGCACTCGTTAGGGCAAATTATTCAGAGTTGGGGACCTACCAGCCAATGATTCACAGACAAACATAAACCTGCATCTACAGAATCCGAAAATAAAATGCGATCTACTGAATATACATTTCAAAACCCTATTCTTATGTAAAGCTTTTGACTTCGATTCGAGTATCGATCCCTCCTCACATCTGCATAGAAGACTGGTAGATAAAAATAGGCCCGAATACAATTGATTTTCCCTTTTGGTCCACTTTCCGCATCATTCACCTTCCAGTTATAGTGAGTTGTGAATTTAGGATGTTATCAATGAACTTTTAGCCATTTTCCATTCTGGCACCAATTTCAACGAACCGTTTTATTCTAACGTAATTTTTGTTGAAATTGTACCGGATTATAAGCAGGATACCCTTTCAGGCGAAATAGTTATTGGAAATAGTGAATTGTATTTTCAGGGTGTGATCGATGAACTATTGACCATTTTCTATTCTGGCACCAATTTCAACGAACCGCTTTATTCTGATGTAATTTTTGTTGAAGTGTACCGGGTTATAAGCAAACGAAACATTGGAAATAGTAAATTGTGAATTCAGGTGTGATCGATTAACTATTGACCATTTTCTACTCTGGCACCAATTTCAACGAACCGTTTTATTCTGACGTAATTTTTGTTGAATTGTACCGGGTTATAAGCAGGATACCCTTTCAAACGAAACAGTTATTTATTGGAAATAGTAAATTGTTAATTCAGGGTGTGATCGATGAACTATTGACCATTTTCTATTCTGGCACCAATTTCAACGAACCGTTTTATCCTGACGTAATTTTTGTTGAATTGTACCGGATTATAAGCAGGATACCCTTTCAGACGAAATAGTTATTGGAAATTACCACCATCACGAGCAACATGTATCATGCGATAGACGATTGTTATATTAGATATATTGCTTTAGTAAATTAGACGTCAAACTCAGCACACATTTTTATTTTCCATAATAAGTTTAGCATTTGAGAATATCGGCAGAGCGTGGGCGGCTGTTAAGTATACAAAGTCACCTAAAGAAATTTCCCCAAGCTATTGTTTACGGTGAAAATTTAGCTTCTTCAGATGAAGTTGCAATCGTTACTATTTTCTCGTTTGAGATTCAGTGTAGGATTGTATTTTTCGACTTGAAATTTTATGAAATAATGACTGACAAAATGTGACTAGATCATTGTTTAATTCTCAACTCACTTATACAAGTTTTATATTATGCTTCTAATAATTATGAACTCGATATTCATAGAGCTACTCAAATGCTTATATTAAAAGAAGCAGACGAATTCCAGCATCATATATTGAAGTCTCCAAGTCAAATAAAAAAGTTAGAGAGATCAATGATAATACAATTCAATTTTCAGAAGTGCCATTTTTTTGAGGTCAGCTTAATATATTTTCAAAATATTGATCGGGCACCCCCATTTCGAATTAGACAAATTGATGTTGCTGTTTATTTTTTCCATTCAGAAATGAATGAGGTTTTTGACACTATCAAAAAAAAACGAGCAAATACCAGATTTGGTTCAACAGAAAAAATTAAAATTGTTTAATGAAAAACAATCAATATAGGAGACTGAGAAATTTGTCGAAAGAGTATATACTTATATAAAACTGAAAGAATCCATCTCAAACGTCTAATCTAGTAATTCACATCTTGCACCAAGATGATTACTACCATTTATCTATATGCAACTATAAGTGTATTTTCATCCGTAGTTTTTCTTTGGATGAATGTTAACTGACTACTTCATAGCCGATACTTTTTGTAGGAATCAATTGCCCTAACACCAAACTGATATTATTTGCACTCGATGCGCTTTCCGATAACAAGGTTAGCATCTTCAGAAGAAAACGGATATCAACACACAGATATTTTACTTTTCAGTCATTATATAGGTACTTAAAATTTCAAAAATTTCTGTTCAGTAGGCGTAATATACACCGATTTTCATAAATCGTTCTACAACGTGACTCGTGATAGGTTGTTTAAGAAAACGCATCAATGACTTATCTTCAAAATTGAATTTTCAAACTCTTTACTCTTCGCAGACGACCTCATTTTTTTTATTAAATATATTGTGATGATGACCTGAACAAGAAAAAAAAATATATATATATTAACATATAAATTTAAATGGAGGGTGTCACGGTAACGAGGAGTAAAAGACTTGGTTGTACGATATTATTTCACGTTATCTTTCATAAAACATATTGAAACAGTTGTCTCACAAAGTCTACGTATTATGGGATTTGTTCTGAACTACTGCAGAAATTAAAGAAATTTTCAAACGATTATATTATATCTGGTTAGACCCAAACTCGAATACTGTGTAGTGATTTGGCATCCACATCACTTCATAAACGAAAGAATTTGGAGAAGGTACAAATTTTGAGTCTAAATAATAGAAGGCTACATGTGATTATCACAACGTGCCACAATATCTATAGTGGAAATCTCGACAGCACCCAATTACAAGCGCAGAAGATAATAAGAAACCCCGTTAAAGGTTCTAGATCCATTTCTTCTTTTTAATTCTCTTACTCACTACCACCCAAAGTAGCCTAGTAGTAACGGTGTTAAAAGATACAAAATGTATTGCTGAAGTCCGAATTCAGATTCGTTCAACTCCTAGAAAATTCTTTGCCAAATTGAGAAAGTTCAAATCCACCGCGTTTTTAGTGGTACGTCAAAATTTCAAGAAAGGTATGAATAGTTATTATTTGCAGCTTTCACTGGATGAAAGTGGGAAGAAATACAAAGTTTCATCATGAAAATATTGTTTACGTCAGTCTTCGAAATACCTGAATTGCATACAGGTGCGGAAATGTTCAAAACCCATAGTAGAATATAATAAAAAAGGTAACATTTATAATAACCCATTGGATACTCTATCAAGTGATGAAGGTTATAAAAGAACCCATGTTGTTCATGATAAACGGTATTCATAGATAATTCTGAATCTATTTGAGTATGGGCAAATTGGAATAAAATTGTGATTATGAGCAGATTAAGTTTGCGAAGATTTCAAGTTGTTTGATTGAGTTGAGTTGCTATAAATCGTCATAAAACTATACTGATTTCCTGTAAGTGATTTCAGTGTGTGATATATTTTTTTTTTCATTCTTCAAATCTTCATTGATATTTCTCTCTGACCTAATGTGTGTTTGTTTCAATCGGATTTAAACCGATATAGTTCCAGCGCTGATGAGTATATTATTATTCATCACTTCGTTGTTGCTTCCGTGTGATGAATGACCACATGTATCCATCTGTTACTCTTTTCCATTTCCCATCATTCCTAACATCTTGACCTATACATATCAAGATGTAAAAAATACTTTATGTTTCTTATTATTTTCCATTCGAATCAAAGTGTATAACACATTAGGCTTGAAGCCTTATGAATTTCTTTTTTGACAATTGTATTGACTGCAGGTTGATATTCATGATGAATGTTCTATGAAATCTGCAGAAGAAGGAAATGAAGGAAAGTTTCAGTTTTGTAGCTGCGTTAACAAAACAACATTGTATCGAAAAGATGTTGAAATTGCTTCCATATAATGAAACGACTATACAAAATAATTGATTTTCTGGTAATAAATCACACAACGCATTCAAATCTCACACTACAAATACATATTAGTAGTAATTACTATAGAGATATAAACTTCCATGCATGCATAGCTATCACAGGTGCCTTGACCTTCACATTGCTCACAGGCATGTATACAGTTCGTTGAGTAATTATCATCCTCAAATTTCAACATCCCACCTCAAGGATAAATGATTCAGAGATACAAATTGGTTATTAATCTAGCGGCCATTTTTCATGGTTCCTATGCTTTGTCGTCGGATTCAATAGACTGAAATTTTTACACGTCATTTGATATCAAAAAACCACACACTAACAATTTCGATTAATTATAGAGCCGTTCTATGCTTGCCAACATGAATATACCACATGAAAAATGTAATTGAAATAAATACTGAACATAGTGGATACAGTTATCATTCCGTATATAAGAATCACTAATATCCACAGTAACAGTTGAAAATCAGTTCGGTATGCAGGAAAGTGGGAACGTTGAAAATGTACCCATCTCAGCATACTAAGGTTAGACATCACCTGGAGAAGATTCGGGTCGAAATAAAGACGAAACAATGTGTATTCTACACAAAATCGTTTCCGTTGATCATACTTTATATTACAATATTTTATTCACCTTCTCATATAATTCTGTATAAAAGTTAGCTATTCATACTTCTATTTGATCAATTGTTATCATTGAAACAAGCGCTTCTGGATCTTTTTCATTCTTCATACATATTCACACGAGAGGAAAGCTCTGTAATGTTCAAAGAACACCGCGTCAATCAAGAGACTGAGACGAATAAACGTTTGTAGGCCTCAGGAAGAACCTCCTTCGACAAGGAGCTCCAAATTCCAGATGTTTTATTGAAGAAATATCATTGAGCAAGAGAGGTTCGACGGGTCACCAAGCTCACAACAATGGGTTGGAAATTCAAGAAGAGATTTATAAGGAGAATACCTACCACTGAGATAAAAAAAATTGACTTGAGTCATTTCGAACTCCCAAGTCATCACTTGTTATCCGTACAGGGTGATTTCATCCACTCGAAAGTACATAGGAAATTATTTGAAATCTCTCAATTGCTATGAAATTGACAAAACGTTATATCAACAAAACTCAATTTTTACAGGAGTACATATACTTGTTGCCGCCATCTCATTTCGAGTTGCAAACCATTGTTTTAATGGTATCGAAGTTACTGCCCAAGCTCCCTGTAGTCGTTTTCTCCAGTGAAACATTGTACAAACAACACTGATATATATCCAATCCCATGCCATAACCATTAAATTAAATTGCAAGCAAGTGTTATTAGATTATTATCTCTATAATATTCAAATTATGTTAATTACCGCAGAAAAAATAATTTAACACCTTCTGCTATTACTCAGCACAAATAACAAATCGTGATAATTTGCCACAAATGGTCCTTATGCGTACACTACAAGACAGGGGCGGACCTATCCCGAGAGAGTTATTTTGTTTTTCCTTGATACCGATCATGGCACTTCTTGCAGTCTGGTCGATGAAGAATGGAGTGTGTCAGATTCGATGTTATATTCCTTCAAGAGTGAAGTGGTTTGTGTTAATAGAACTCATATCTATTTTTATTTTGAACTCAATAAATTCTTCATTATATAGTGTCACTTGGGTACATTGAATTTGATTTTTAACTTGACAAGTCATTTTAAATCTATCGAGCGATTCCCAAAAGCCACTACAATTATGTCTACATATATCGCCAAAATTTGAAAAAGGTTATTGTTTTAATATTCGTGTTTTCCTTCTGAGTCTGAGATAGAAAGTATTAAGTTTTCAAAATTCTGGTGACATTTCAATGATGTATAACTTTTGATATTCAATGGGATATAAATTTCGATGTAGGATATCCTTTCGAAGAGCAAGGTCTGAATGTTAAAATTAATATGAATTTGAGCCCATAATGAAGACTTACTTTGGATTGCATTCAGAAGACCAATTTTCTATTGAATGCCCATCAAATTTCCACTTTAAAAATCAAACAATTTTCCTTTTCACTTCTGGTTGTCGCATCGTTTTTCAATGAGTCATTTACTAAACTTCCAAGGATGTGAAGAAATGTGAACAATAGAGCAATCGATTATTTTCAATAATTAAAGTTATTTGTCGGATATCCTATTCCGAGAGATCTCTTATTTAATTGAGTTCCCGACAATTCTTCGACGGCGCTGTCATCATACAAACTCCATCGCATGCTACGAGATATCAAGCTGCGAAACAAAAGTTTCAAAATCACTAGACCATTATGGGAAACGTCAAGAAAGTAGAATGTAAATAGGTGATACAGAGCTTCTATATGGTGCTTAGCTACTCAGAGATATAAATATTTAGTAGTCACGAGCAGAGAGACACAGTATTAGGAGCACATTCTTAGGCCACTTTTTACGTGAAATAGTAAACATGCTTTTGAATGTAGTGACGGTCGAAGCAGATAGCGAAGTTGCATAAATAGAACCGGACTATTTACTAGAACGATTTGAATATCTCACGCGTATTTCGTAAAAACGCTCTCAATCCGTATAGAGGCGGTTTACATCATAGGCTGGCGTTCTTTCCTTTCTGAAAACGTCTTTATCGGGCAATGAATCGTAGTTTTTTGCATTCTATCCGACCTGAGGCGCAATGACCCAAAAACTGTTTCTTACTGTCTTACTATCACCGATTGGGAAAGGACGCCCTTCGAATTTTGATTTTGGTGAATATATAAGCTGATACAGTTAAAAAACTGTTGCTCGCCATCTTGGGCTTGGTTAAATTTTGAAGTACACTGTAGCCAGATTGTATTAATGAAAGTGACGTCTTCAATATAGAAGAAGAAAAATCAAAAATTTTAAATAACCTCCTTTGTTAATAGCTACGAGTATATCATTCATTGAAAAAGTTCTTTCCTTGTTTTCCAATAGGTAACTTGGAGTTATATACCCTTCCAGAAGTTCAAATCATATATATTGAATAGCTACAGTCAAACTATTTTGATAAACCGAAATTTTCCCATATTTATAAACTGCGAATACTTACTACGTTTCTACATAGTATATATGTATGCCCAGTACGGCGCAGTATTTGTAAGCATCTTGGTGGTTTGTTATCTTTGTTATCTTCTATCTCTTGAGGATTCGTACTGACAGTATACATACTTGACTTCAAATCTGCTGCAACACGATAAAAATGGATATCTGACTGTAGATTAGAAATATTATTCACTACGTTGTATTCAATTTCGAAATAACTAAACGGAAATGTTACCAATTATCTAATTTGTTTGAAGTACCAAAAAAATCTAAATATAGAACTGTCACTTTTGAATGAAAATCATCAATTTCAAATTTGAAATTCAATATAAACGTTCCAATGCATTTCCATCAATGGATTGGTACTAGTAGGTTGATTTCATGTCATCATCGATGACGTTTTCAAATTGTATTCACGTATATTTAATGAAACAATTGCCTTAGCCTTAGACATATTCATTACAAAGATCAAATCTGAATAATATTTCTGTTGACAATTGTAAACGTAATGCTATCTCCCGTGATGAGTACTATGTCTTTTGTGGTAAAACAGTTTGCGAACGGTGATTTATACGAATTAACGATATCATTAAATTTTTTTCACAGAACATCGAAAAGTGGTAAAGCTAGTAGTAGTATCTCTATCGGTTATTCTCATATTTTTGAATGTAACAGTTTGGATCCATCTGAGAATATTGTGTATCATATATTGGGGAAGAATTGTTTCGAGTTCAAAAAATTTACATCAATCAGCATCATAATGTTGTTGTATCTATCTTCGAAATTGGGATAAATTTCTGCAAATACTGATGCTGCGGAAAGGTTTCGAGAATGAGATGAAATATAAGAAAGTGAAGAAAAACTCTTGAGAGAACGTAATTCAACATCATTATATTCAAACAATGATTCTTTCATTTAATTTTTGTTCACGAACCAGTTAAAACAAAAATGAAGCACATTCATCATATTTCCAATTATTGGGTAACCCACATTTATTGCAAAATCATTACCCTTCATTCATTCATTATTCATTGATGGTGAGAGTTAGCAGAAGCTTCCGGTGTGCTCCAACATTTTATTGTGAATACTAGAATTGGCAAACTCTGATATTGCTTTTCTGTATTTAGATATATCTCGCTAATCACATTCAATTCTTGATATCTACATTTTTGTCTTTATGGTGGCATATTCATTTCCTGAAAATTAACTAATTTTTGGTTAGCACATTTATACACAACTCTAGTGTACCTTTTTTTATGTTTATGTCCCTTCATTCCATTTATTTGAGAAAAATGTGATTATATATTGTTAGCATAGATATAGCATAGTTTCCTAAACTGCTTTCTCTCGAACAACACTCATTTACAGGCCCATGAAGTGTGCAAAAAGGGATATTTTTTTAGAACAACCGGAATTCAAAGTTGGAGCTTGTTCGATAATCGACTTTCATGCATTTAGATTGGCTTCTTCAACTAGTATACAAGGAAATTTTTTCAGGAATGAAGTACCCCTCCTTTTGAAAAAGGTAGGTTGATTCCGTAAGGAAAAGTTGTTAATAATTGAGTTTTTTATTATTTCCGTATCAAAATTCTCATCAGTACGTATTAAGGCCATATTACAGTATTATTAGTAGACCATTTGCCTTGTAAAAAGGTCAATTGCGAAATTCTAGACTTATGTTGAAACCAAGATGAAGTTGGCAGTTACCAAAAAAAAAGAATGAAAAAAAATCACGTGAATAATAAGAATGTGCCTCAATTCGATGAAATATATTCGAAAGTGATTTGATTATAGGTAGTTCTGACACCTTTCATCAAAATTTTGTTTTTTTTTCCGGGGTAATTGATAATAAAACAAGAACTATTTTTGTTCTACACTAAGACTTCATGTTTGGAAAGAAAATTATCAAAAACTTTTCCTTATGAAATTATTATCCTATATTTTTCAAAATGGGGGTACTCTATTCTTGAATTAATTCAACATTTCTTGTCTCGCCCTGTATTCAGTTTGATCAGATCCATTTAAATGCATATAAGTTAGTTATCGAACATGCACCATATTTTGGCGGTATTTAAACTTCGGTTGCACAACTAATAAAAAAATCCCATTTGTTGCACATTTTGTGGACCTTACTGTAGATAGGTATTGGGTGAATGGATTATCATGGTCTCATCCCAGTCGCGAAAAATGAATATTCACTGTTTTATTGCGTTATTCAATTTCCAATTGTACGCTTCCTACGCGAGGTAATTCCGAGTATAGTTCTGAACGAACTCTAACTCCGACTAAATTTTGTGAAACCGAATTAGCATTACTATGATAATGACCAGTGCACGCTGAAGTGCATTAAACCTCTTTGAAGGATTTTAACACTACCATTAAACAATCAAACTAATAAAATAAATAAAACATGAGGCTAACATTCCTCCAAGAAGATTAAAGTCAATAAAAGTTTGTCTTATCTGTGATCTTTCACATGTCGCTACATTTAAAATTTTTAATCAATTTTTACTTATAGGATATTAAAAATTAATGTCAGATACATAATAGGCAGTTTGATCCCGGTATACCTCTTATTATAAGTAATTAGTTTTCACCTTTATACTTTCAGAATGTCTATGGTAATGAGGTGAAGTGAGATTGGTTTTTCAAAGAGATCTCATTTATTGACGGTGACGGATATCATAAAGTTTTCAAGACGCCGTTCAACATATACAATCTTGCTCTATAAAACGATTATTATTGTTTTGACCACTGATGCACGTTCTTATGATCAAGCTGATTATTAAACGCTCCGGACTCATCTTGTTCATTATATCCTAATGATTGCTCAATATAAGAGAATGTTATCAAATCATCTTGAAATAATTCGTTCAGGCCTGTCTCAACTTCACCTACACAATAGGATGATGGGCTAATACCTGTCAGAAAGCAACTACTCCCCTCGCTAATACATTCAAAATCAGAGGGGGTCGGATTATTGGTATGTTCGGATCACTGAATTATAGAGAAAAATTCTCTTTCTGTATGATTATCACTAACAATGGGTTTCCAAAACCGTGACAATTATTCAACATCCAACAACTATCTAACGTCCTATATTATAAAAGTACAACATTCAACCCTCCATTATATGTCCTAGGGTGCCAGACTATTGACGTGCCAAATTATTGAGATTCTTCAATACCTCGAAGGGCTTTGAATTATATCCTGAAGGTGCCTTCAAATAAGCACTTCCTTTATATGCTTTTGATGATACAACGACAAGGGAATGTTTCAATTTTAAAACAATCAAATGATATTTGAACATAGTTCGAAGAAATACAAGACGTTGAAATGAATTTGAATTGAAAATATGTACCAGAAATGTAGATTCAGCTCCTCTACTAGGATAATGCAGTGAATTATGCATTTATGGAGCCTCTAAGATGAATGTCCCTAATTAACTGGGAATTTTTTTGAATATTCTCCAATAAAAATATTAACACAAGATTTCTCGAATATTGCTTGACTTATATGTTGAGTACATTCGATATTATTCAAAGTGTATGCTGAGCTTGGTTCTTAATCAATGTTCTAGCATGATAATCTTTGGTTATGCTGGAACACACTACGACTTCAATTCAATTCAATTGTTTATTGTTATTCAAGACATACATCTTATAACAAGAGATGTGGATTGGACAAATGCGAAAAATAAGAGAAAAAAAAATTAAAAAGACAAAATAGTAAGAAAACACTGGTAATAACAAATTAACATGGTCCTGAATCAAAGTGACTATCCTATATCCTATTCATTCACGATGAAGGATCGTAGTTTAAAAACCTCCACCTCCATATGTCACAGTTTAAATTGTGCAGGGAGCTCAAAAGTGTCTCGTAATTTGCTAAGAACGGCAGACCCTTTGGTCGAACCACAGAGAGTATGGGACAGACAAATAAAATGTGATTCAATGTTTGACAGACATTCATATTGCAAATTCATATTTCAAAAGTCTACCGAAGTCCTCATTGAAACACCTCTCTTGGTACTTCCTGAGAATTGAACCTTTATTTGCTGCTAGTACTCGTGGATTGAGTTGAGTGAATATCTCCCAACAATCAATCGATGTGAGACACTGTTTAAACTTACTCATCCAATTATGTCTGACATCATCAGTACATATATTGAGCAATTTGAGCAGGCATTTTCTTGGGTATCTATTGGAATCCATGAATAGTATTTTTATGGTCCAGTTCAGAGCATATTTGAAAATAGTGTGTGTTTCATGTGAATGGAGCCAGTTTCCAGTCGGATCAAGTAGTCTGGAGTGTATAGGGGGAGCAACAGGAGGCGCTTGAAGAAGTTCAATTGAACCCTTTCCAGTGTGTTACCGTAGTTCATTCCCCAAACAGCTGAGCACGCGGAGAAGGAACTGACAATAATAGCATTGTATATTTTTATCCGTGCTTGCCAAGAATTAGTCTTCGCTTTCGAGAGAATTGAAATAACCGAGCCAGTTGCCTGATTGGCTTTGGACACGGACGCGAATGCCATTTCTCTGGATAAAGATGAAGAAACAAAGACAACTCCCAAGTATGTGTATCTGTTCACGATTTCAATTTCAGAGTCGTTAACGAGAAAGCGGTAGTTATACGTAGTTTCGAACCCACTTTTGGAGAAACGCATTATCTTAGATTTTGAAGTGTTGATTTCTAGGTGGTTTTCGAGGGCGTACTTTTCCAGAATTCGCAATTTACGGGAAAGATCAATTTCAGTATCGGCTAAAATCACCAGGACTTCGGATCAAGCATAAACCAAGTAATATGCAACAACATTTATTTTATCTAGGTGAAGAATGCTTTGGCATGTTCTTAATATCAGCTCTAATAATACTAACACAATTAATTTATTCACTATTCCACCTAAAGAAAGTGTCAATGTGAGTTTCAAAAAATATGAATCAATAAACTGATCACCAGTTGGCGTAGTTACACAATCCCAGAATTACACGAAATATCTATGTGACAATTATGTATTTCTTGATATGATTACCCGTACATTTCAATAATTGCAGTCAATAATATCGAGACCTTCGTGTGTATCTAATTCTCTGAAATACTTTCTATTCCATATAGCGATCGACATGAAAACATACCGTGCAGCTCGATGCCAACTCAGAATATATATCTTTGTTTATTATCGTATATTTTCCAGCTACAGATCAGTGTGGTATCAAATATAGATAACGTATATGTTGAGAACTTGCCTTCGAAACTGCAATCTGTAATTATGAATTATAACCGCAAACCTGCATCAATTTCATTTCAGTTTCAATCTCTGAGATTTCTTGTATTATCGTTTCGTCTCTTTTCATTCCTAAGATTGCACTAATTGGATGTAAGTAATCTTCTTGAACGCATTGATTCCAAATTATATCAGTATTTGCATCAACGTATTATTAGAACATTCTTCTTGGTCGACAACTAATCCACTATCATTATAAATATCTTGAAATCATGGCTGTGCCAAGCTGTGCATTCAGCAAAATCAGTAGCTGAATATGAGGAGGATGTTATACAAAAATATTCTCCGAGGTTCTGGAGAAATATTTCTGAAAAGATTTGATTTCACACTTGGTGTGATATGCACGTCATTAACAACAACATGGTTGTGAGAATCTGAAGTTTTTATTGAATTGACTCCTACAGAGTTGCACGCTAGACCTCAATATTGATCTATTGGAATTTCAAGATGAAGTGTCATCAGTAATACATGACTGTCTCTTCTTGAAAATATCATGATACTCATACATAGAGGCTTGTTGAAATATGGAAGAGTCCTGAATGTCTCAGAATTTACTAAATTCAACAAGATATATCTTATCAGTTCTATCAGAAATTGAGAACAAGATTGATTGACTATCATTGAGTAATTTCATGACCGTATCTGAAAAAAGAATATTGTTATATTATATTATACTATATTATATTATATTATATTATATTATATTATATTATATTATATTATATTATATTATATTATATTATATTATATTATATTATATTATATTATATTATATTATATTATATTATATTATATTATATTATATTATATTATATTATATTATATTATATTATATTATATTATATTATATTATATTATATTATATTATATTATATTATATTATATTATATTATATTATATTATATTATATTATATCATATCATATCATATCATATTATATAATTCAAATATTTTTAAGTATTCTGTAATAACAATTTTTGATAATCTGTGGAATAATTCCAGTTATCTACAAATTTTCTCAAATTCAGATCGATTGTGAGAACACCGTGTTGCTATCTATGGAATTATTCGCAGTATTTGATATTACTTCTTATCTATTTTGTTTCTAGACAATAGAGAATTTTATCGAATCGCTCAAAAAAGTAAAGAATAATGTTGTAAAGTGAGTATAAAACATGAAAGGTTTATAAATATTTCTAGGAAGTGAAATTATAATTGAGAGATTATATCTTGGTGCACTCAAGTCTCAAACACAATGTATGGAGTTTTTGCGATCACGTCACTTCCAGTAATAGTCATGGACAACCCCGCAAGCAAAAATCGATCGCGTATTTTCAAAACTCTATCTTAAAATTCCCATTGAGAAATATTAGTTTCTGAAATGAACGTAAAAATACCGATGAAGCAATGAATTTGACATATTTATATTTCTCAACAGAAATATGTTTTTTAACAATACGCAATTGGCTTCCATCTTGGGGATTAACTGTGAATTTTACAAAAAAAATACACTAGTAGTGACGTGGTTAGTCGAAATCTATACCTTGTTTTCCGAAATTAGTGAGAGCAGAAATCACTTTGATTTTTCCACTGAAGCGTTGATTTCGATTTCTGATCATACACAGATATTCAATTAATTCTCATCTTTGAGGATACCTTTGATTTAGCAGACATAACAACGGAAGACTGATGAGTTGATACGTAATATGGAAAAAAAATAAAAATAAACGAATATAAAAGTCTCATAACTTTCAGATAAAATCCATTGACTGTGAGTGCAACACAGTTCACTTATTATATTGTATCAGAAACTTTTTCCATTTGCAAATAATACGCATTCGATTGAACAATTGATTTTGACTTAATGAAGAAACAGTCTCTTCGAACTAACTTATCTTTTCCATCTGTGTATGGTTGTTTGTAACTATTGATTGATGGACGACGTCCAATAAGTTTATGAAACTGCGGATACATTATTTATTTCTAAACAGATATAATGAATATGTAGGTAGGTAACGTTGAGAGATTTGCCTCAAACCGTTGATACTGAATTACTTACATAATTTGGGTCAGTGCAAATGCACTCGAGGAACTTTCGAATTCACTTGTTTCATAAGAGAATGTTTCTTACTATACAAGATGGTTTATTGAAAACAGGTGTCTCTCGAGTCTCCATAGGAATTATAGATACATTCAACGATAGCTGGGATGACTGAAATAAAAAGAGAATATTCGCTAACTTGAATTGTAGTGAGTAGGTTCAGTCTCAAATTGATTTGCAGCAAAGGAGATATAATTTCCTGGCTAATTGGAGCATTATCTGTGTGCATTGGCTTGTTATATGATATTTATTGGAGGAGTAGGTGGATTAGAATTACGGCTACAACAAAGTTTCTGTTATAATTTCTGGTATAATCTTGAAATGTGTTTATTGGTCGAGAAGGGGAGTAGCAGTTGTATTCGAATATCGAGGCTAGCAACTTCCGTTAGTTATTTTCATAATAATTTTAATTTCAGTTCTACGTAATCA
Source organism: Zygogramma bicolorata (assembly GCA_032362365.1). Classification (NCBI taxonomy): domain Eukaryota; kingdom Metazoa; phylum Arthropoda; class Insecta; order Coleoptera; family Chrysomelidae; genus Zygogramma; species Zygogramma bicolorata. The sequence goes on from JAVJAQ010005464.1 coordinate 477,625, forward strand.
TATAACAATATTCATTGAACTAGAAATGGAAAATGGGCCTGATGTAGTGCTCAGTAACTAGATAACTGGAATTTTAAGAGATGTCGAGTTGTAATCAAATACATATCTTTCCGTCGATCCGGACAACTCGAAATGGTGAGTGAATTCATTCAGATGATATCCTTCGTATCTAACGAATTTTGAATTGAATGATAGAAGCCTATCATCAAACTGACAAGAATATACAAGCTATATTTCCTGAGTAACGGAAATTACCAAAAACTATCATTTGAGATGAAGAGTTTTTTCGACATTGAAAACCAATTCGTTTCTGAATATATGACACTGGAAATAAATCCTTCAGTACAATGTTTTTCTTTTCCCAATCCCAAAATTCATCCTCAGACCAACAAAGTGCTGTATATTTATTTTATATTGGGAACTTTGAATAAGTTGAATTGATTGATTGATTGCTATACCAGATCACCATAATCAGTAGTAATATGTCGTTCAACAAGAAGTGTGATCTGTTTAAAATATTTGACACACCACGGTATCGTATATATTTTTCTAACTTGATGATCCAATCTGAAACGTATAGAAAAAACAAATTCAACAACGTTGGTCAACGTTTGTACGTCAGGAATCAACTACTGATATTGAAACATTTCATCAAGGCACTCTACAAACATTGGAACTGAACTGATAGAGCACCTTTGAGTAACATAGTGATGAAATCACGAATTACAAAAATAGCTATGTTATTACCTCCCAATGACTCCTTTTATCCCAATTACTGTGCCTGAATAATGCTGAATCATAGCGAAGCATACAATCAAACAGGCCTGAACCTTTCAAAAAGCGGATATGCATGCTCTTAACAACAAAGATGTGTACAGCGTGCTCGAATGTAGAATGATAAAATCTTCAGCTGAAAAACTTTAGGTTCATTGTTTCTCCAAAATAATTGTAACTGAGAATTGGAGGAAAAGTACAAAGCGAAACAATACTTGTTTACACTTTCTGCACCTGAAAAGGCAGCTGTTAAATGACTTAATGATCACACCGGTCAAATATGCTATTATCGTTTATTGAATAAATCATATCTTTTCAAGTACGGAATACCTTGTAAGAGAGTGAGCAAAAGCAGTTCGATCACGGATTGCATAGCACAATGTATCATTATCCGTTCCCTTTCTCTTACACAATACATAAATTAGATTATATATTCAACATAAATAATTCAGATAGAAGTGGTAAACAATATGGCCTGGCAAGGTGGTGAAATAAATACTGTCAGTGTAAGTTTGCTTGGAATGGATTACGCTGCAGAGCCATGTTCAAGTTCTTAGTTGAAAAACAGAGAGTTTTATTCGGTAGTTATTTAGGTTCTAGGCATTTGATAACACTCGCCTACAAAAACTTTTATTTCACGATTTTCAATCATAGTTTTTGGTTCCTTTTTTCCAAAGCACGAAACAACCATTGTCACTAATGCTGGATAAAATATATTGAACAGGGAGGTTCTGGAAAACAATCAGTTAATCACACAAACATAACTACCCAAGTAAGAGAAAGGTAATTCAAGGTGGAGTTTGTTTTGTTCATCGTCAGAGAAATCTCTCCTTTTATTATCGATTGACATCAATTTTGATTGTGGGATTTTAAAAACTATCTGCTATTTCCGAAATATGTGTTAAAAATTAAAATTTCAAATACCTAAAATCAAAATATCAAACTGTCAAACTTGTCTGTGAGGAGTTAGCTTTCTATAAGGTGGCCTTATCTACAAAAATTTTGTGTACTAATGATTTCATTGGTGAACGAAATACCTCGCCAGAGTTCAGCCAATGAGACCGTCGGTATTGAAATTATCTCGTGAGCTGTAGCTTGATTGGAATTGCAGCTTTGAAAACCGCATTTGCATCAGCACCTACCATCAAAAAATGTAACCTCTCTCTTTCATTTCTCATATCAAAAGGAATTGACTAAACAAACGCATATCAGTCAACGATCAAGGATTTTTATACATCCCTCCGTAAACCTATTTCTGTATAGCGAGTACTTTACTTTGAGCACTCAGACATTTGGTCTAGAGATGAAATGATCAAGAAAAAATGAAATCTTGATGCTTTGCAAAAGAATTATACATTGTTGAAAAAACGAGATGCAATTATTAAATCCAGCTGATTTCCACAAATCATTTTTTATTCTGATGTGTCTTTTGAAGTCCAAAAACATTAATTCTCAGTTTGCTGAATCCAGGCTGAAGTCGGTTTGTGATTTGTCTGTGGTTTTATCATCAACAGATGCATATATTCCAAAAGTTTCAGTTCATAGAAGTGTTTCATGTGATGACCTTTTTTATATCATCTGACGATTTCACCCTTCAGAATCGCCAAACAGTTGGTTTTCAAAACGCCCCAGTAGCCTTAAATTTAAAAGTCGAAGAGTAAAATTGTCATGACAGGATGTGAACGACGTTTCAAACATAACTTCTGAATTAAACCTGTTTGGGAATATCTGTTATTAATAAGGGAAGAACGGCATTTCGGTTCTTTTCGGGATAATGAACCAAATTTGTGCGTTGAAATAGGAGCAACTTTGCAATTATTTTTCGTTTCGAACTCATCATGGAATAAGTTTAAAAAATCACCTCAATGTATACGTCATCCAATGTGAAAATAACATCAAATAATGAAGATTTCATCGTTTATCAGAAGATAATGAGCAGATTGCCAATCGGGAATGGAGACTGGGCTTTGAATCCGTCACTGCGAACTTTGAAGAAGTCAGAAGTCAGACCACAAACAACCGACGATGAGTTGGAACATGCAGCAAAGGAATCCACAAGAGTGAAGAAACAGTTATTTCCTTACAGCATAGGAACAATGCAACTCCCATTCCATCGAGGAACCTTCGACGCGAGTCTCACAGTCCCTTTGCCCACTTTGAGTGCCCCAACCACAAAATAACCGATTTCCTGTTTCGGATGATGCGGCCCCAATTATGACTTCACGAGTGTCTGGTCGTCTAACCACAATCAATATTCTGGATATCTGATAATAGAACACGGCGCGGCGCGGAAAAAACGGCCTGCAGACCGCACTGTCCTGGGATCGTTCTGATGGATTTCCTAGCGTATCGTGATTGGTTGGTTTTTGTCAGGTTGGGATAGTGGAGAAATGTAGGCGAGGTAATTCACAAAGTGAGCGTGATACCACTTTTTATGCGGAGATAACTCGAGCTTCCTCGGTCAGTTGAAACAATGAGAATGATTTCGGAATTTTTTTGGTTGTCGTAAAGGTATTTCACTCGTGAAACCGCAACAAATTGGACTCGAGTGATGCTTGATTTGCTCATATCTACAGCTTGAGAATTTATGAAAATGGAATGAAAGTGGACGAATATCATTATATCACTGCATGAAGTCATTATTTTGTGGTGGATGAATGTATTCTTCGAAGCTTTTTGGGATAGTAACCTTGCGTTATCTGAAAAAAAAAAGAATTAATATTGAAATCTTCAGGGACCCAATTCTTGAAATCGTAGGAAATGTTTCTCTAGAGAAAATGACGTCATTTTCTCTCGATTCGTGATTTTGCTATTCTTGAAGCCAATAAGACGAATCAATTCCTATCAAATCAGTAGGAATTATTTCTCCAAGTGTTCTGTAGGAGAAATCGAATTCACCAGTGAATCTGGTCACAGAACATTAGTTTCCGTGGCTTGATTTTGGTTTCAAGATCACGGTACGATTATTTGATACTTGTTTCTTGATTGTTATTTATGAAAATGGAGTTGTGATTACATAGTTTATTGTTGATGTGTATTCACCAAGTACTATTTTGAAAATATCGTGGGAATCATGAGTTGAGAAAATGGAAAATGAAAAAGTATGTTTTTTCTTAATAATATGGCCAACGCGGAAGAACCACTGAAATGTATAATAAATTATACATTTCAGTGGGAAGAACAGCTATTGCAAGAACGTAGATGGTTTGTAGTTTATAATCCATTTGAATCACTGGATGAGGCTTCATTTATTAAAAACTTCCGTTTGAGTAAAAAACTGGCTAGGTATTTAATAAATGTGTTAGACCTTTCCTACGATTTCAAGAATTGGGTCCCAGAAGTGTAGAAGGGCACATTGACGTTGCTTCATTGATTAAAAACATTTCCTATTACTCAGCAACTCCTTGTATAACGTAAATTCGCCACTCACAAAAATACAAGAACTAGCTGATATAATGTATTTTATTCTCGAAAATAATTATTCAATTGGCTCAGCAACTTTGAGGGGTAGCATAGAAATTAATTTCGAGAATGTTGATATCATTGAAGACCCCAATCTCTACAACCAAGAATCATTTATTCAGTCATATCACTGGAACACCTATTAAGTTATCATTAATTCATCGGTTGATTGGGTTATATATTGACAGTACACGTGTTCCACTGTACAAGAGCATGTGCAGACGATATGGATTTTTATCAAGTATTGGCCAATTCTATGGTTTATTGAAACTTTTATGTCAGAAACTATCGACTGGTCTGTTCTTTCGATAATCACACAATAGAAAACCGGAAACTAGTAGGAAGACAAAGATTCAGAACTAAAGAAGTGTTTGATCTAACTCAATAATGATATACATGGGAAACTATTACAATGTTTCATTCACGAACTATTCCCACATCAACATCCTCTATTTGAAAATTTCTATTGTACTTCTTCCCATAACTCAGAAGAGAAAATTATGAGTCAATTCTAGTTGACAGTTATTCAATTTTTCCTGTAAATAAAAAAACATTTATGACCGGCACCCCCTTTATGAATTCCGAGAACACCTTCGAAAATTTGGAAAAACCATTAGGTATAATTTATTTCAATCATAATTCTCCACAGCAATGCGTTGTCGGGCCCGTACAAATGATCACGTACTACGGTCGTGAATGTACTGTGTATTGTTTCATTAAGTTGTAATATTTGTATTCATAACTGGCAAGCACTAGATGTAACTTTTAGTTACTTCAGTGTGATTATCATCACCAAGAATAACTACAGAAATATGTGCCCTGAAGATGAACTAAAACTGGCTCATCAAATCCCATAATCAGCTATAGAGATAACAGTTCATCTTCTAAAAATGTGTCTGAAAAATTAAGTAAAAGTAACGTTATGAAATAACACTTCATTGTTTGATTTTTACTAAACTTTGGCATACTAAATTATTCATACCCATGTCCTTGATTGGTTCACAAACGTAAAAGACCAAAAACGAACCAACATATATTAGGATGTGGAATATGCCGGCCTTATCGTCAAATCATTTCAAATTGAGGTCATAATGGCAAATCTGTTATAGTGGATACGATGTTTGAGAGTTTTATAAAGTTGACAACAACAGTTCACTTTAATGATTTTTACATCATTTTGAACATATGATATTGTAAAATGTTCTTCATATTATAGCTAATGAACCGTCATAAGAAAGAAACGTTCTGTATGTCGAGTGGAATCATTTTGATTGACACCACACCTTTTTAACAACATCTAGCTTTGCTAAAAAATTTTCAGAATGGCACAATAGTTATCATGTCAATTGTCACTTAGTGATAACGTATGATGGAGAAGTTAACAAGTCCCTATGTTAATCACCATTTTCACTCTCAAGATTTAGTTTTAGGTTGTTCTGTACTATGAAATGAAAGGAAATTCTTCACGAAATCAAAAATCATTATCGATAATGGCATTGTCGACAGAAATCTAAAAACTCTCAAAATAATCGATAAATGGTCGTTAGTAGGGATTTCTTTCTCCTATTGTGAAAAAACGACCCCAACCAGTTTTCAATGCACCCAACTGCTGTACACTTCGAAGATCACTGTCTGTTCGCAACTCTCAAGTGTCCAATTACACGCATTTCCCTTTCAGTTTGAGAACCTGAAAATCAAATAGAACACATCATTTATATTCTCTTGATTTGGCGTTGCCAAAGGTATCTGCGGATGTCGATCTCGAAAAAGCCAGCCTATCCAATTAGTGTCAATCTCTTGGCGTTTTCAACTGGTCGCGGGTTGACGCGAACCTCCGAAATTCGGAAATCCGATGTATCTGGCATATTCATGCAAATTGTCTGCGATCATAGCCAGATTTGGATTCGCATCCTTCGGCCTTATAGCACAGACATCTAAAAACTTTTTTTCAATCATTCGTTATTGTGAAGTGTTACCATAAAACTCCTTGTCACATTGAAGATACTCAGTTCATGTTTGCGTTCAGGTAAAAAAAAATGTTATCTTCAGCTTGTTGCAAGGGAACAGATCGACGCCGTAGGCGTTTGCCAATTTTTGATAACAATTAAGAGAGAAACCATTTTATCCTGCTTAGTTCCACATAGTTTCGGCCATGAACTTTCTACCATCTTTTGTTCTCATGTTCACAGCGCAATACTTTGAAATTGACGCAAATTCTTCGGCCTCCCGATTTCCATCTGACTGATACTTTCTATCATTGCAAAAGTTCATAAATGCTTTTCAAACAAATTCTTGACTGTAAAATGTAATTTGTGGTATATTTGATTCTATAATTTCATTGATATTCCAGATAGTATTACAACCAAGTGGTTACATTTTGAAATTTCAAATAGTTGAAACGTCAAAATTGAAATGAATCAATTTTTTTGTATCCATGGCAATTACATAATAAATTGAAAAGAACCTATGATTTTGCAAGAAAGCGTGATATCTAAAAATTGCAAGAGCTTATTTTCATATTTTGGCGAAAGTGCCCGAGTCCGCTTGAATGCAAAATTCTCTGGTCATTTTTATGCACGAATGTAATTCATTGGAATATTTCACGAATAAAGAAATTCCCAAGGAAATGTTATTTTTCGTTCATTTATACTTTCCTCTATAGATTGTATGGAGCACTCACCAAAACGCGAATTTTTTTTCTATTTTTGAAGTCTATCTGACATTTATTTGTGTTGTTTACTGACGTCTAGCGATACGGTTTCAAATGTGTTGTTATGGTGACTTGATACAATGCAATTACCGCTGTAAGTTTTCGATAATTGCATTGCTCTGATGGGACATTTTATATATGAGGGAAATATTCAGTAGAATTTTTTTCCGATTGGTTGTGTTCGATCAGATGACTTCAAATCAACTGATTTCGTTGTATATCTACTTGAGCAAAAAATTTGTAATATAAATATTATACAGGAAACTGCAGAGTGTTTGTCAAACTGAGAGATTAAAATCATTGAAATAACATTCGACATACTGTGTAGGTAATTGAGACTGACCCGAACGAATTGTTCGAAATATGATTTGAAACCTTCAATTCGTAAAATATCTTAAATGGATGCAGGAAATTGAAAATCAATTCTGAAAAAAGCGCAGTTTTCAATAACTCAAACATTGTTGTTGCTATGGAAATACCAAGCATCACCTTCAAGAATAACTATATTGAGTACCTAAGTTTCGTTAGTGAACTGTATGAAGGGTCAGGTCCCCTTTCTGATCTGATGCTTATTCATGTTCCTGCTATTCTTCAATCACCATAGCCGTTTTCTGGCGCTCTTTCATTCAAAACGTATTTGCCTCTTCATCTCTTTCTCTCACACTATTTGGCTGGCCGTAGGTGAGAGAGAAGGAGACAGACGACTAAGTTTTGAATAAATGGGCAGATACAGTGAAACCAGCTTTGTTATCTTTAATATTTCGAGATATCGCATTGACAGAGTATACATATTTGATTTCAAATCTGCTGCAACATAATAAAACAGAATATCTGACCGAAGATTATGAACATAATTTACTACACGGACACTACACGGCTTACTGTGCCGACACCCTTACGCGGGAACTCGTCATGATTACAACGATTTCCATATGTGTCACCGATTTCCTCACAAAATATTTCGTAAGTGGCGAGGCGTGAGTTCTATTTTATGAACAGGAAGGCACTAATGAACAAGATCAAACAAAGTTTTCCATTTGACATTGTTTTATGCTTTATTCTATTTCATTGTTATCTATTTATTTTTTTTCTATTTCTTGTTGAAATCCACAATCTGAAAGATAAGAATTGATATTGGAATCTATATAAGTGTAAGAGGGCAGATTTTTATCCACCCCGAAAAGTTGCTACGTCTATAGAACAACAGTTCCTTCTGAATAGAACTAGTCCAATTAGCCAGCAACTTCTCGTATTACTCAAATTTGCCTGTCAAGAAAATAATAAGGAATATTATAATATATATATATATATATATATATATATATATATATATATATATATATATATATATATATATATATATATATATATATATATATATATATATATATATATGGTTAACGTTTCGGAAACTAAATCCGCTTCCGTTCTCAAAACTTATACGCAAATTCTGTTCAAATGCAAATATCTCTTGTTGTCAATTTTCGTAATTGACATTCGTCAAATATTTCAAATCTGACATAACATTTTGTCCTTCAGGAAAGGCAGCCAACCGCGGTCCATATCAAGCGAACTCATAGATATGCATTCTTCACCAGACAGCATGATGAAAGCAGATTCCTTTGATTTTCGTTTCCTGCCATTGCTCTCTTTTGTCATAATTCTAGTGTCGTTCCATTCTACTGTATGATCTCCATCGGCAGTAAGAATGTGTTTTGATAACTTAGAACCATCTATATGTCTGTTCCTGATGTACATCTTGTGTTCACTCTTTCGCACTTCCAATGGTCGAGACGTTTCACCGATATATTTTTGACCGCAAGGACAAGGAATTCGATGAATACAATTTTTTGTGTTTTCAGTTGTGTTATTTGGTTTTGTATTTGTCAGAATTGACCGTGAAGTATTTGTTGTTTTGAATGTTATTCTAACATTATACATGTTGCCGATCCGTTTATTCTTTTCAGACAACCAAGGGACATAAGGTATTTTGTGTAGGTTGTATGTCTTCATTGTGGACTGTGTTCGGATTTTCAATTTCCGTCAAAGTTTTTTCTATGAATTTTGCTGGATATCCTTTAATCCATGAAGTTTATCTCTTCATTGATTTTTTCTTGTGAGTTACATACAATTATTGTTCTATCATAAAGGCATTCTACTAATCTTTTCTTGACACTTTTATATATATTCTATAAATAATTAATCGAAGATGTCACCAACTCTTGGCAGCGATAATTTTTAACTCTTTGGCATTCTCACGAAGAACCTGGAACTGATACTTTCTGAAGAAGCATCGAAATACACACTGTTTGATCACAATTATCTGATTTGAAGAACCAAAAAACCTAAACACAGAACTGTCACTTTTGAATGACAATTGTCAATTGGTAAATAACAGACTTCGAACAAATCGCGGCAACATCGAGAGTGCTGCCAACCAAATCCCAGAGAATAACAGGCGCCAAGTTTGAAATTAAATATAAACGTTCCAATGCATTTCCATCAATGGATTGGAACTAGTGCGTTGATTTCATGTCGTCATCGATGCAATAGTTTTTAAATTGTATTTATTCACTATAGACAGTGGAAGTCCGAACCAATACCACCCATGTCAAGAATAATCATGAAGTTCCTTCTTGTATTCAACTACACATTTTTATATTTGGGTTGGGGAAACAAAAATTATGTAATGTAGTGCAAACTCCACAACGATTGGGAAAAATGTTTCTTCGATCTTCCTGACAGTTCTAACAGTTTCATACATTTCATTGGGAAGGTTGTATCGTAGTTTAACCATCACTTCCTTGAAGCTCCAAAAGTACTTGTAAAAAATGTTAGAACACAGCCTTCAATTCCTTGCGATTCGTACAAGAAAGATCCTAACCCTTTCACAATGTTTTAAGAGCCCTTCGATGAAACAGAGTTAATAAATATGCTGAGTACTAGGATGAAGAATAAGAAATCGGCAGAAATGGACGAAATGCCAGTTTACATTTTGAAACAGATTTTGCCTATTATAATTGAACCCATTACTTTTCTCGTGAACCTTACATTTCTCACTGGATGTTTCCCAAAAAGCTGAAAAATGAAAAAAGTTATTCCATTTCGTAAAACGACAACATCAAATAAATTAGATAATTTCAGACCAATATCTTTTCCTCAAAGCCTATCAAAAGTATTCGAATATTCGTTTCTAGATCGCCTCTTGAAATTCACTAATAAATGTATTATCATAAATCCAACACAACGTGGTTTCCGTGCCGGTAAATCTACACAAACTGCGTTGATAAGCTTCATAAATGATTTGGTGCAAATGATTGACGTGGGCGAGTGCCCTGCTTCAACTCTATGCGACTTGAGTAGGGCGTTCGATTGTGTCAACCATTCTAAACTGGAGAATATTTTGGAGTCATACGGTCTGAGGGGAAAGTCGGGAAGCTGGGTATCTTCTTTTCTTCAAAATCGTTCCCAATGTGCCTCTCTTAAATTTGAGGCGCTAGATTGCTTCACATCTGTGACATCGGAAGTAGGACAGGTCCAGTTGGGATCTATACTAGGACCTGTACTATTCATCCTTTACATTAATAGTTTAGGAATAGAGATTCCGTATTCGAATCATATCGCATATGCTGATGATATTTCCCTGATTTTGTCAGATAGGAGTACTCATGTTTTGAAAATTAAATGTGAACAAGCTTTACTCGCGGCGTCTAATTTTTTTTGTGACCATGATCTTTTTTTTAATTTTTAGGCATGAACGTTGACGAAAACCTCAACTGGCAGGCACATTGTGAAAGTTTGATATCAAAAATTAACTCTATTCAGTATATGTTCAGGAACTTGAGGACTGTGTTGAATACAGCTCAGCTCTCTGTTATTCACTTTGCACCAAGTAGAATCTAGGTTGCGGTATGGTATCTGCTTGTGGGGCAACTCCACTATGACTAAAAATGTTTTCATTACTCAGAAAACCATTCTGAGATGTATTTTCACTATCCTCAGAAGAGATTTTTTGTAGAAAGGCATTTACCACACATCGTGTCTTAACTCTTGCAAGCATATTCATTTATGAAATATCGGTCTATGTATTCGTTATGAATACTCGTCGGAAAAATGAAATCCATACACTGGTTCCTAAGTATTAAATAACTCAAAATTATCCGAACTATCGTGGACCAAGAATGTTTAACCATTTACCAAATTTTATCAAAGCTAGTAAAAGTCTGAGGGAATTCAAATTCAATCTGAAAAATTTTCTCATTGATAATTGTTTTTATACTGTCAAGGTATATTTTTTATTGAAGTAATAGTACTCAGTGGATATTTTACTTTTTTCTCACTGTAGGTGACTAGTCTAACACTTAGGATTCAATATTAGTTAACCGCAATGCAATTTTCTGGGTGCCTTCTCAACTGACCATTCCTATACAAATGGTTTTTTTGTCTTTTGAGGAAAATAAAAGAAAAAAAAACTACCGTGACCACCAACCTGCGAGTAATTAGTTCAGAAGTCTGGACATAAGTTTCACATAGATGTGGTAGAGAATAACAGGAGATGCAAAGTTACTCGAGTTCAAGAAGTGAAGTACCCAAAAAATCTTAGTAGTTTTGAGTCCCATATGATCGGTTCCCTTAAAAAAATTGATTCTTTCGATATTAACTAGTTGTAGATGTATTATTCGTGAAAATGAGGAAATACCTCATGCTACAGGGGCAGTTTTTTGCCTAACTTTGGGATAACTTCCTCATGGTGTATGTCAATAGTAACTTCAATACAATGTCAAAATACATCTATCAATCAGTACGATAAATCAACTCCGGGAAATTTTTTGGCATTAATTTAAAAAATTCTTATAAGGCATTGTATATAATATTTCAAAACACGTGCAAGTCATAAGAAGCTCCGACCGAGCTGTATGAAGGCTAATATAAGGCAGGTAGGCCCTGACCCTGACGGGGCAATTTTACAAGTGAACGCCCACAGAAAGAAATCACCGGCTCTGTAATCGGAGACGTCATTATCGCAAGTGGCTCTCTTCTTTCTTCGGTTCCTTCTCCCGCATGGCCTTTCTTCTATCGGGTACCAAAGATTGACAACTCTGGATTGCAAACAGGAATGAGTTGAATACAGTGCAAGGGTATGTAGATATTTCCCCAATGTTTCAGGGAATGCGTCTTTCGCTATTTAGTACAGCTTATCCAATCCATTCTGGGACAAATTGAGGCTACTTTTCCAGTTGCACACAGTAGTGCAGACGACGACGAAACAAAAAAAACATCTACTAGGAATAAATTTCAATACAGTGAACACATATAATAGGTGTTTTTTTCTCCTACTATACTTCACAGAGACTGCTGGGCATATACGTCGTAAGTTATTTGCCAAGATGGATTGGATAAGCTGTACGAGAAAAAGTAAAGATGTTTTTCCTTCTTAGTTTTTTTGAGTTCTAAACCCACGACAATCTGGAAAAATTCAGAATTAATATTGGACGTGTTGTATCCCAAAGGGATTGTTTTTTCTTCCAAACAGTATGAATAGAGGCTATTAACATCTTTAGTCATCGGAAATGAGTAAGCCTCTGAAGAAGCTGACCACTCGCGCTAGCGAAACATTAGGGAGAAATTCCAAAGAACGACGGCCTTCAAGCCCGAAGAAAAGTAGTTAAACGTATATCTTTGATGTTATTAGAGACTATTGTTAATTTTACATTCAATGTTTATGTAAATGATGAAAGTGTATCTTCAATGCTTTCAGTCAAAATCTTAATGACATAAACATTCGAACCTATTCGACTTTCCTACCTTCCTTTAGGTTGCTAGTCGCTTGACACATTTAAAAAAATGTGAATACTATATCAATAATTGAAATAGTGATGAAACCGACCATAAATCCTGAGGTTATTAAGTTCATTATTTGCCTCTCTTTCTTTCGTATGGACGTTATATGGCGATAGGAAAATATGACGTCACCCATTACAATTACTCCCTTCGAAATCTAAACGTTCATATTTCGCTTGCTTTGAAAATTATCCCAAATCAGATTTCACTGGCATATTTCTTGAATGAATATGTTTTATTTGATAATGTCATCTGGATTATTTGCTTTTCATTCTTCCTCACTAACCTAATAATGACCACAAAAATAAGAAATGTGATACACATTTCATTATATACTGAAGATTCTAATGAATATTTTTTGATTTCGAAGAATACTCGTTGATTGGAAATGTTAACCCCGAATGTTGTAACTATTCCTTGTTTTTTCGTGCAGTATACTGAAAAGGTTCCATAATAAAGCGTAGGAATCGGTGTTATTGTAATAAGTAATTTGAATTAAGTATGAAGTGGTGTAACGAAATATACTTTGAGTATTGCATGAATATGAACCTCTAAGGTAATAAGAGAATAATTGCAAGTAGATATAAATATTGTTTGTTTGCAGGCTTCTACGCTCAAAATGCTGTAGCCATTCAAATTTTCCTACCGAAGACGAAGGGCATGGCAAAAATACAATACAATACAATACATTTATTTCCATAAGACCTGCATAATACAAGTGTAGGATAATGTCAAAATGATGCTACAATCAATATACAAGAGCAGTAAAAAATGTCGATAATAATCCCTGATTACTTCCCAGGAGATTGGGACACATACCTCCCCATGGCGTACAAAATCCAAAAAATAATTAGTTGTGACTCCAATTCACACCGTATAACGTAGGAGAGCACGAACATAAATGACAGAGGTGAGTTAGTCAATAATTATGTAATAGAAAAAGGGCTATAATCAACATGGCTGATTTGGAACCTTCATAACTAGTAGAAGGCAAGAGGTGCTCGATTTAACTATCAGCTCAAGCGTTTTGAGCAACAAGATCTTGTTCAGATCATAGACATATTCCATTCGAAATTGAAACAGGTCTATGACCAGTAGTGGAATACCTTGATTCAAAAGCTAGGGACGGGATTGGTTATGAGATTTCCCTCCGATCGTACTTTGAAAACAGATTCACTACTGTAAACTGTTCTGATAAATTTGAGATAGCTGCAGAGCAAACTTGCGAAGCGGTGATCTCTTATCACGAAACTTCACACTGAGGATCAAAAGAGATTATCGGAACTCTTCTTGGTTGAGAAAAAAAGGTCGACTATTCCGTCGAGCTGAAGTCTCAGTCAGCTGGGAGTTCTTCAGAACTACTCTAACGTCTTACAACATATTCTACTCGAGCATATGTGACATACCCCTCAGCACAAGAATTGACACGATTCTCTCTGGTGAGCCAGCTACTGAAATCGATGAAAAGACCCAACGGCATATTAAAGACGTCTAGAAAAAAACGTTGGGGATTTTGATGGAAACTCACTCTCTTGGAAGCGTTATTATTGATAAGAAACGACCAACATTCTTTGAAGGCACCAAGCGCCCAAATAAGAATGACTGAGAGGTTGCCAAGAAATTTATCACAGTAGGGGCAGTTGAATGGGCAATAACGTCTTTTCTTTTCTTCAAATCGGCCAGTGAAGATGGTATATTTCCAACTCTGCTACAAAACGGGCTGGCGGTACTCTCACCCATTCTCATAAAACTTCAGAGAGCTAATCTGGAGCTAATATTCCTCGATATCGATGGAACATTTGCTTGATGTCCTCTACCGGAGAAAAGTGGACATGCAAGCTTATGAAGATGACCTTGTTATCTTGGGAAGAACCGTTGGACTATGTTCACAGTTGGTGTCAGAGGGAGCATATGTTTGTGTACACCAGCTAAACTGTGATCGTTCTCTTTACCAGGAGGAGAAACTTGGTTGGCCTAACTTCATTTTCCTGCAATGATGAGGTAACTCCATTTGCAGCGGAGTTGAAATATCTAGGCTGAATCCTTGATAAAAACACATGAAAAGAAGTATCCGCCAAGCCAAAGAGTCTTTAGGAACATGTCGCAGGATTGGTGGGAGATCTTGGGGTCTAGGACCCAAACAAATCCACTACATATGTGTGATGATTGTTAGAGACCAATCATTACGTAATAGCCTGGTGGCGAAAAGCCTCACAGCAAACGACCCAGGCAAAGCTCTCTATGATTCAGAAGCAGGCCTGTCTGGCGATTCCTGATGCCTTCAGCGCCACATAGTCAGAGGCCATAGAAATCATTTTTGAGCTATCTGCTCCCAACATCATTTTGAAAAGAAAAGTAAGACGGACAACATACACAATCGTGAATATTGCCGATTGCACAATACATGTCCAATGAAAGTCACATGATTCTGGAGATGACCTCTGATTTAATGTTTTCAACGGCCACTCTCGACCTGCCTTATACTATTATCATCCCGAATAGGGAGGACTGGATCCAGTCTTGTAAAAAATTCTATAGATGAAGTTAACGCAAATTTGAGTTTCTCCAATACCAAAGTTCTTTATATGAATCATAATAAATAACTGATACCCCAACATTGATGCTATTTGAGGATCTGTAATGTTCGAGAAAATGAAAATTAAATTAACATATTCCACTCAATATATTTTGGAACACCCAATGTATTATTAGATACTATTTCGAATATAACTCTTGCCAACAATCCGAATCAACGAAAAATATATTCGGAAATTGATGTTCATTATAAAAACCGAATGGTTGATTTTCCAACTTGTCATTAATTTGTAACACATCTGAAATTAAACCTCCGGTAGTATACAGCCTTGATTTCTACACCCATTCCGTTTGAATGATTGAACGTTGTTACACTACATTATAACATATTTAAATTCTCATTAATTAGAACAATGATGCATTAATGCTAGCTATGGGGTATACCGGTATCTCAATGGTAGCTTGGGGCATCAAAATATTAACTGACTATTTACCATTAGCACGAATCAGATTGATATCACAATAAACGGCGTGTCATATAGTTGTTCTCGATAGGAAACAAACAGAAGCTTGAATAGTTATTAGGTATGTTATGAAATGTATTCCCTTCAGCAGATTCTTGTACCATGTGGATTATTACGGTTCTTGTTCACCTTCTAATTGAAAAAAGTTTCGAAGTGCTTTCATTGAGATGGAATGTAATGCGCATTGTGGTATGAGTGAGAATTCAATTTCAATTGGGATATTATTTTACTATATTGAAACTGTATTGCATACAAGCGATAGGTTTGAAGTTGAAAAGTGATTATGCCTGACAATGAAACAAAAATTGAATTTTTTGAAATCATAAAAACTAATAAGTTACCATATGCCGATAGTGTATTACAATGAAAGGGCAATCTCTGATATGTTTCGTTATAAGCAGATATTGAGTCGTATCATCTTCCATGATTGAGTTGTGATACTTTATTGTATCTTATAAGAACCAGGAATAAAAATCACGATTATCATCATCATGAGATAAACATTCAGGATGGGTTATCGAAATTGTGTCTGAAGGACAAATTTTTGACGAACGTCAATGACGAAAATTATCCATAAGAATTATTAGAGTCTCTTGACTGAACTAGTCAAAATTCAGAAAATCCTCATGAAATGAAAATAGAACTTGGTGAAAGAACTGGTGAGAGGGGAATATTTTCATGGAAGACTTCGAAACTGAAGCCATTGACACGTTCGACCACAAACCCTCTTGCTGGTTCAGATACGTAGATGACGTTTTCGTCATATGGCCTCACGGCTCCGAAACTCTCCATAATTTCCTTGATCACCTCAACGACCTCCACCCAAATTTAAAGTTAACAATGGAAATCGAAAGCAATAACTCCCTTCTTTTCTTAGATGTCCTCATCACAAAAACCAATGAGTGCTTCGCCCACACGGTCTATAGGAAACCAACACACACAAACCGATACCTTAACGCAAACTCCCACCATCATCCAGCACAAACTAATTCCGTTGTGAATTCCCTCATCCACAGATCTATCAACCTCACTGACCTCAATAACAAACCACAGGAACTAGCCCAACTCAAATCAGCCCTTCTTCAAAATGGATTCACAGACCATCAAATTGACAGATCCATCCGCCGCCATCAAACTTTTCCTTCCATTCCCAGAGACCCAACAGACAACAACGTTCTCCACAAAGCTTTCCTTCCCTACATTAAAGGAGTTACTGACAAAATCAGCCGAATTCTCAAAAAACAGGACATAAAAACGATATTTACAGCCAACAATAAAATCTCCACATTCCTCCGCTCCCCCAAGGACAAAATCATCAACGAATCACAGGGTATGTATGAAATACCATGTTCTGATTGCCATAGAACATATGTAGGCCAGACCAACAGACGTGTGACAAGTAGAGTATACGAACATCAATTTGCTGTCCGAAAATCAGACCCATCTTCAGCTCTGTCCAAACATCATCAAGAGACAGGACATAACATAGACTTTGAGAACACTAAGACCATCGCCACAGCAAAAACACTACAAGCTCGTATAATTCGCGAGGCCATCGAAATCGAGAAGCGACCTTCCTGCTTAAATAAACGTGACGACGGTCAGAGACTTCCAACTGCATGGAAACCCCTAATTTCCAGATGCCCAGTCCCCACCAAGACATCCGACGGTGCTTTAGCAGCACCCGCTGCTATAAATAACACCCAACATCCCCCGATACCTCAGTTCGATCTAAGGAATAGGCAGATTGAGACCTTAGAAAGAACTCGTGACGAGACCTGGGGAGTAGGCAGATTGAGGCCCCGGCTTCAAGTCACAAACTCCTTGCTCCCTGTGACATCACCTGAGGAGTAGGCAAATTAAGACCTCAGCGTGAAGTCACATTTACTCTTGAAAATGGCTCCAAAATCGGAGCCGAAAAGTCGAGAAC
The DNA here is from genome assembly GCA_032362365.1 of Zygogramma bicolorata. NCBI lineage: Eukaryota > Metazoa > Arthropoda > Insecta > Coleoptera > Chrysomelidae > Zygogramma > Zygogramma bicolorata. The sequence goes on from JAVJAQ010005464.1 coordinate 495,401, forward strand.
AAAACTCCAGACGCGGTTCCACCCGAACTCAACAACAACATACAACTGAAACGGAAACCTATCCGAACACATATATATATATATATATATATATATATATATATATATATATATATATATATATATATATATATATATATTGGACGCTTTTCAATTTACGCAGCAACTTCTCGGGGTATATAGAAGACAAACTTTTACACTTGTATAGATTCCATTGAAAATACCTATTTTTTCAAATTGAAGTACCTAGGTTAGAAACCCAGAAAACTACAAGGAGAAGATTTATCCACCACAAAATAATGACTTTCAAACAGTACTTATGATAAAGAAATTTGAACCAAAAATGCCCGATTTTGAAAATTTGTAAGCATTCCTGAAACAGTCCTCAAAAGATCTTTCACCTGTGATAATTCTAGAAAATTTTAGTGAAAATTAGGCAGTTTCATCACTTCAATTTAATATAACTATCGCCATATCAAACCATATCATAGCGGATTTCAACACGCTCATTTTAATGTATCCATAAAGTTTTCTATGATGCATTCGTAGATACCCTGGCTGACTGTTTAATTCGAAACATTCCGATCTGTTGTGAAATTACCCCACTTCCTCCTACGATCCTTTCTTTGTCTCTCGACGTTGCGTACGGAAAGAAAACTTTTGATGTTTCTGGCCTGTGACCTTTGCTGCAGTAATACAACATGAATGCAGAACTCTGGGCTCAAAAGGGGTGCTTATCTGTCAGATTATATCAATATTTTGGTGCGGCACGGACGTGGGCAGCCTATCTCGTAAACAATAACGAAACCAACCTCTTTCCTGAATACAAATTTTCTCATTTCATCGGAATTATAAAACGTTTCGGAGGTCGTGAAACTATATCTCCGTTGTTTGGTTTGTTTGTGTCTGTTTCGGAATAAACTGCGAGAAAAGAAATGAAAATGAGATCAGGCAAAGTACCTATATTTAATTTGGTTGTCAGAATGTATTTATTAGACGCGTTCCGAAAAGAATATATTTGATGACAATTCACAATAGAGAATGGAAAAAGATTGTTTCGTACTTTCAAGCCAGTTCTCCGAACTCTGGTCCATCATTAGTTGGTGGAAGACCTGAGAATACTGAGCAAGCTATTAAGATGCCTAAGAGCCCTGCATGAACTGCTTTCTTGATTTTCAACTGAAGTGAACTACTTCGAGAGATTGCCAATGGGGGCATCGACCTCATTCTTTCTCTCCTATGTCAAATTTCCCTAGCATCTAATAAAATCGTTTACAATATTGAATTGTGTATAGCTGTTAATAATTCCTTTCACTTATCCATCTAGTATTTATCCTTTTCAAGCCCTCAACTCATGGTAAACCTTCAGCAAGAGACATTGGTGGTAGCAAGTAATTCCTATAGAAATATTCCACTAAACTTGAGTTGCACCAGTTTCCATAATTTTTTCGAATCGACGTTCTGAAATGAATGCTCCTTGCGTGAGAACGTTATTTCCTGCTTTATTCATTTCTAACATTGAAAGGAGTTTAGCTGCAATCACTCACTAGGGACTATATATCATTTAACAATTCCAGTAAGTTTTGAATTCTTCTTCAAGGTCTCACTAGAATCGGCTAGCTTTGTGTCTATTGGAAGAATTTCATCTCATTGAGAATAATATAAGGAAAACTCACCAACGTTTGAGAATATCACCAGAAAATCAATCACGATCAGAACAAGAAATGTTCCTGTATTCTAACAGTTTGACAGTGTTTTCCTAGCAATGATTGTATCTCCTGTCAAAAAATTTGTGAAAATCAAATTCAGTTTTCAGATTTGTTTCAATATTTATTATATTGCAGATGCAATAAGGAACTAATATAATAATGTACTGACAAATATAGAGAATCAGAACATGACTGCAGATGTATTAGATCCATGTCTATCTGACCATAGTGGACAGTATATCATCATAAACAAAATCACTGAATGTAAACCAGACACGATTATAAGAAGGTCCATAACACACTCCACGATGGAAAAATTTAGAGAATCCCTTGAAAGCATACACTGGAGTATTTTTGAAAACCCAAATTTAGGTACAAACTTTCTAGCAAACTTCTTAGTTAATATTTATGCCGATTATGTGACAGTCCACTTTCCATATAAAAAGTTTGAAATAGGAGAAAAACCACCAGTTGTATGGTACAATGATTCTCTAAAAGCAAAGCGGGATACACTTTCAACAGTTAAATGTATTTGTGATACAAATAAAGATCCTACTGAGAAGGTGGTATACAATTCACTTAAGAAAAGCTACCGAAAGGAATTGAAAGAAGCAAAAAGAAATTCATATGGACACTATATTAGTAAATCAGTAAACAAATCAAAAGCTAGTTGGCAAATTATAAACTACGAATTAAATAGAAAAACCAAAAGTAATCCTGAAACTCCAATAAGTGAAACTACCTTCAATGCTCACTTCACGAGCGTTGCTGAAAATATAATAAAGCAGTTACCTAATATACCAGACAATGACTTGATCCAATACAAACATTTTCCTGTACCTTGCAACTCTTTTTTCTTACTGGGAGTCACAACCTATGAGGTTCTTGATGCAATTAATACATTAAAAAATTCCAAGTCTGTAGACACACATGATTTAAATTGCTTTATCATAAAACAAACTTCAGATATAATTCTCAAACCTTTAACATCACTGATCAATTTGATTTTCAGTGAAGGCGTTTTCCCAGATAGTTTCAAATTCACCAGAGTTGTTCCCATACATAAAAAGGGAGATGTTACAGAAATTGACAATTATAGGCCAATATCCATTATTTCGATATTTGCTAAAATTATCGAAATCATTCTGAAAAATAGACTAATGAAATATTTTGAAGCGAACCAATTTTTGAATAATGCACAGTATGGCTTTCGAAAAAATCGCTCCACAACTCTTGCAATTCTTAATATAGTGGGAGGCATAGTTGAGGGTCTGGAACAAGGTTTACTCACGGCTGTTACACTCTGTGACCTGTCAAAGGCCTTTGACTGTGTTTCTCATGAGATACTCATATGGAAGTTGAACTACTACGGTATTAGAGGGGTAGCTTTGAAGTTAATTAGTTCATACTCAGAAAATAGAAACCAATGTGTCACTGTGAACCAAACCAACTCTGACTTTCTACCTATAAAACATGGGGTCCCGCAGGGATCTGTGCTCGGACCGTTTTTGTTTGTCATTTACATAAACGATCTATGCAACTTCCTGTCACCCCATAAAAGCGTTCTATATGCCGACGACACAACGTTGATGACTACTGGTAAAAACCATATGGAAGTGACTTCTTCGTCTAATAATATTGAAAAACATGCTGAAAACTGGTTTACTGCAAACAAACTGAAGTTGAACGCAAGCAAATCACAAAAAATTACTTTCTCCTCTAATATAAACTCACAAATGGGAAACACTGTCAAGTTGCTTGGAATAGTTATCGATGACAAACTCACATGGACCAATCACATAGAACAGCTCAGTAACAAATTATCAAGTACTCTATTTTTGTTGAGGCAGCTAAAGAAAACAATTCCACCTGATAATCTGAGAATGTCATATTTTTCTCTATTCCATTCGCAGATTAATCATGGAATAATTTTATGGGGAAATGCCGCCCATGCAATAACCATTTTTCGACAACAGAAAAAGGCACTTAGAATCCTTGCTGGAGCTGGATATAAGGAGCACTGTCATCCACATTTTATAAAGTACGGCATCATGCCATTACCTTCAATGTATATCTACAATTCCTTATTAGAAATACATAGAAATGCCAACCAACTACAAACCCAATCAGATATACACGAGCATAGTACAAGGTATTCTAAGTCGATAAAAACCCCAAGGTATAGATTAACCAAATCTCAGAAAAATTCTCTGAATTTCAATTTCTACAACTGCCTGCCAGAGAGAATTAAAACACTAACCTTTTATCAATTTAAAAAACGCATAAAAAATTATATTCTTGAACACTGCTTTTACTCCACTGACGAGTTCTTTCACACAACAAAGCAACTGAATCATACACTCAACACATTGCTTATCTGAATTTTCCATTTTGTTATGTTAATTATGTTTGTTAATGTTTTACTCATGAATGTAACAGTTTTAGAATTTTGTATGTTGTATTGTTTTATGCATTGTATACTTTTAGTATTTATTGACATGCCATAATTGTATTGCTATATGTAAAATGGTGAAAATATATCTATCTATCTATCTATATGGCATAACTTTGTAAGCACATCGGGTAACGATAGATGTGTATGCCGTCGGCTTCCTGATCAAAATCACTTAATATATAAACCGATTCATATGTGGCGAAATTTTGCCTTATCCCATAATCTATGTGATATTAATATTCAAGCACTATTAATGACAGCATTAGTACACCTCATATTTTATTTCACCACATATATTAAAACATCAAGTGGGCACCAACAAAGTAAGCAAGTATTGCCCTCGCGATTTTGATTTCCATTTATTCAAATGCAGGATTCTTTGAGGTGGTCACAGTGAAACACCTGCACCTCGCGGATCACATGAGTGTCAAATGGGTCGCTGTATCCTTGCCTCGATGACCGTTTGAAGTCATACGCCACTTGATTCGATCAAGGAGTGGTTTTTATATCACGATTCACAAACGAAAAACATTCAGATGCAACAAGATAACGTGCAGTACTGGTACTAGTTGTAAATGATGTTGCGCGATAGATTTTTCAATAGGAATTCGTTCCATAGCTGACCTCACCTAAAACAACTGGGAGATTATGTGTTTCCTGTAAGATGCCTGAAAACCCTGGTGTGTTTACTTATACCTGTACAAGTTTGGGATAAAAGTGGCGAAATCTGGATAGCTTGATTTTTGGTGGATAATTGAGCTTTTGGAGGTTTCCGTACAATATGTACAGATGTCGCCAACACGCTCTTGTCAGTCTTGTCTGAAGCTAAATTTGCACTAAATGAAAATGTGCAGTCGGGTTTTTCCACTTTTATTTGATTGGCTAGTGAGAAGAGATCACAACCTAAAGGATAATGGATGGACAATGAGATACCAGTAACAACGTTTCGATATTTAAAAGCAATGAAATCAGCAAATAAACACGATGAAAACATCGTACACATCAAAATTTCAAAGTGACATGAGAATATGACAATTAACTTGACACGTGTCATCAAATTTGAAAAATGGGAAGATAACGCCCTCTACCGAAAAAATAGGGGAAACCTTCGAAAGCGTCGATTATTTTTTTCGCCACAAAAATCTAAACAAAATCTAATCAGTTGAATCACCAGGGTTTCTAGGCATCTTAGTTTCCGAATGAATCGAAGGTTTTTGTATAAAGTGTATATTGAAAATTTTGATTCTATTGCAAAGCGCTTTCGACTTTCGTCATCATCAGTGCTAGCCTGGAAGTAAATACTCTGATTGAAAAGAGAACTATATGAAATTTTAAATTTTGAGGTTATGAAAATTATGAAACTGGGTAGAGTACTTACTCGTCAGGGTACAGGAAGCATCTTTGACATAAGAGCTGTATACATAGTAAAATTTGATTTATATAAAATTAGTTAAACCAGCGAAAAGCGTGCTGGTTTAACTAATTTTATATAAATCAAATTTTACTATGTATACAGCTCTTATGTCAAAGATGCTTCCTGTACCCTGACGAGTAAGTACTCTACCCAGTTTCATAATTTTCATAACCTCAAAATTTAAAATTTCATATAGTTCTCTTTTCAATCAGAGTATTTACTTCCAGGCTAGCACTGATGATGACGAAAGTCGAAAGCGCTTTGCAATAGAATCAAAATTTTCAATATACACTTTATACAAAAACCTTCGATTCATTCACCAAAAAGTGTATTCAGCTTCCCAACTTCATCTTAGTTTCCTGCAACCAAATATTCCAGAATTGAATCAATAAAATTATCGGAAATACCGAAGAAAAAACGAGCTATCGGAAGAAATGGGTACATGATAAGTGACGAACAGAGCATAACATTTCAGAATACATCAGAAGATCAGACCAAAACATACCTTACATACTTCACCATGAAACTCTAGGTTTTATTTCTTTCAAACATTGCAAATACATAAGAACAAAATAAAAATCAAATAAGTACAAAAGATCAAAAGAAAAGATTATTCAGTTTATCCTTTTTCACTAAGCATTTTGTAAAATCCATTTGGTTCATAATAAGATTTCAACAGGAATAGTGAAGAAACACTGAAGGATATTTTTCATTTTTTTTTCTAATATAGGTTTCGGATCCATCCTCAGCCATATTTTGAGATACTAAGAAACAATGTTTATGAGTCTGATGCAAGATATATCATAACCATTCTTTTTTCTCAAACAAAAATTGAGTGATTATTTGATTGATTGATTTTGACATCTGACACAAAGTTTGGCCAGAAATAATAACTTTTCTCCAATTCAGAAACTGGGGACTCCATTGACCCCTTCGTATAATAAGCCAACAGGTATGATCAAGGTACATCTTGAAACTTTAATTTGATGAATTTGATATAAGGAAATATCATCGTCATCACCATCATCATCATTATCATTACCATTAACATCAAAATGATGACTTCAAACACACCTCTACTGGAAACACTTCTCAAGAGCTCAGGATATTGCAATTCAGTTCCTGTGCCATGAGTCATATCAATTGAATGAATGAAATAAAATGTAATCCAACAGAGATTAAGGAAGTTACAGCTGTTCTCTGCGAATTATTTATTCAAATACGCAGTTGATATTAATTAATAGTATACACTTGTTTATTTCTTCGGAAACCGCATGACAACAAATATTATAAAGACATTCATGAATCTATCGGCTATGTAGGAATACAAGAATGATAACATTACAATCGAGTTATGTGCAAGCCGTCTTGAGATCTTTACATTTTATGGAAATATAAATATCAATATTGTTCTTACAATCGTAAATAACTCGCAATGTTTGAGAAATTATTCGTGCTGACGTTACTGAACTCTGGTCCGGGGTAATATATATTGAAGTTTATGTCACGATAGGTAAGATGCAGTAATGGAAGATAGAAAGAGACCTGACTCGTGAGGCGAATAGCAATTCTGTACGGAAGCAGGATAGGAAATAGGTGGAATATATACAGGTTGATCATATTATCCCGCTATCTGATACGTTATAAGAGGTTATTTCAATACAAATCGGTTGAAGAGAAAATATATTTTTTTTTCAAATTGGTAGCCACTCACCGCTCAGTATGCGAGATTTTCAAATAGGTTTCTGCACTTTTGATATCACAATACATTTCGTCGAAATAAGCATTGACTTGTCTTGGTAATTCTTCTGAAATCACCTCTGCAAAGATGGAATAGGGGGCACCATGTTCCAGAATAACTTTAGATCCAATAACTAAATCTGTTTTCATACTACTACTGACAAACACACTATTCCATGGAATTGTTCTCACAAAAAAACCCAGCTATCTTTATCGCAAGATCAAATTCCGTACCGATGTCCACACCTTGAACTTGAGACATAGAAATCAATTATCAACACCTCGGCACAACACAACTCATTTTCGCGGCTCCTTTTCGTTTTATATTACTTGGCTATATAATAGGCTACCGAATTCTATGAAACACTGGCCCTTGAATAAATTCAAATCGGAATTGAGAGACGATTTACAAAATGATAAAATTTCCAGTTTAATTGGTTTCAGAAGCTGATCTCTGGATATTTTGTATTTCGAAACTTCATCTATGAGACCTAATATTTGTAATGGATCTTTATGATTTTTTTTGATATATTTTTTTATTACAATGTTGGTACTTCTTATTACATGTAATATTGGCATGCGTATGCCTGTGATATATTCTTTACAGGCGTGCGCATGCATTTTTTAGGTTGGATGGAAGAGCAAGTTCCCGCTGAGCCACTTGTGGTTCAGTTGGAAATTGAATCCTGCCTTTTGATAGGATATCTGTGCATGAGCTTCTGTACACTACTTTTGTCGCTTACCTATCAATAAAAACCATTATTATTATTATTATTATTATTAAATAGCATAGAAGAGGTCAACTCTGAGCTACGATGAACTTGAATGATACGCTCAGTCTTTCAAATTTATGTATTTGATGATAGTCATCGCCAGTTTCCAAGTGAGCTCACCGACTCTGAAATGCAAAGTTCAAACTTTGTGTATCACGAGGTCTGAGCAATTGGATGCTTTTTTGGTTATCTCGCATGAGGGCGAATATAGGCGTGATGATAGTTGAATATTTTCTTGTCTCTTTCGGCTTTTCTCGATGTATGACTGTCATAGGAAATCTTGAATAATGAATACCAATGAAATTCGAGTTGTTGGTTGGAACCTACCTACCATGATGATGATCCTCCAATGAGCCCGAAACCAGTTTGCGAGTATACCCATCTCAATAATTCAAGAAGCAGACGCCTACATTTCTTCCATGGAAAATTTTGCGCTGATTGATAATAATATCAGATATGGAATCGCTTTCTGAGGAGTATGCTCTGAAAAGCATTTAAAAATTATATTTGTGCTTCAAAAAAGAAATACATAGAAACCTTTTTCGAAGCACATGGTATTCTAACAGATACCTCAATATTCATTCTTGAGACAGTTTGTTTGGTAATGAAAAATTAATCTTCTCTTGGCAGATCTTTTATGATTTCATACAACACTCACCAACATGACAGTAATATAGATCCCCCCGTTCCAAATACTTCACTTGTTAAAGATTCTATTATTTGAAATGGAATCAAAACGTTTAATCAGGTACCAGCCACAGTGAGAAAAATCGAGAACTATAAACTTTTCAGCAAAGGGGTAAAGAATCTTATAGTTGAAAAAGCATATTATTTCACTCAGGAATTTTTTGATGACCAATCCTTCGAAAAAATATAAACCAAATTGAAAAAAAAAGAAATATATAGTTTTTTAATTCGAGTTTGTATATATTGATATTCAATTAACATATTTACACATAAATTTTGTATACGATTTATTTTCACTAATTAATTTCTATTTTACTTTGTATATTAATACTTTGTCAATGAGAATTATTTTCTTCTGACAATAAAGTATATATTTACTTGACTTAACATCGAGATTAAATCAATGCCCCTCGCAGTGTTTCTAGGGAAGTTGTTTTCTAATGGATGCTAGTTTAACAAACTTCGTATTGTTTAAAAAAAATCAACTTTTAACAAATATACCTAGTCTTCTGTGATATTTTTATTTGTAATACCACTAGTATCAACTCGAAATACGCTTTTGAAAGAATTATTTTCAAATTCCAAAATGCTTGTGTAATTGTAACCCATCTTTTGATCTAACCTATTGAAGCGTATATCAAGTATACATAGGACAAACTTGACGACGTTTGAAAGGCAGAATAACTTTTCACAAGAGTGATTGTGAAAGAAAAGTCTCATCCTGAGCACTTCATGAGCACGCCAATAGGCCAGATCACAAGATAGATTACAATAACCTTAGCATTTCAGAAATTGAAAAATAATTTTCTCCAAGATACTCGAGATAATACATATCAATAAAGAACAAGATGCGATGGATAAAAAAAAATTATTTACAAAATTTAAGACTAGTTGAGTACTAACGATTGAATTAAAATCCCTACCTCTGGTTGGAATACCAGAGGGTTCGGCAAAATTTCCGGTTGGGGGAAGTGTGCTTACCGGCGTCGGTGATTGGCCTTGGTAGCGGAAATAGGCCGACGTTAAATAAAGAATTGAAAAAAAAAAAATTATAATCTGTTTCTCATGTTTGGTGCTCATTTGTAGAACTGTATATAGAACTATCTCAGGCTCCCACATCTTAGAATTAAATCTCCATCGACAGGCCAAAAAGTCGCCCATCCAGCGATCGCCGAGATTAAATCTCCGCATCGGAAGCCGAGATATGCAGAGTAGAGCATTATAAAAGCCTCTAAATCTAATAGTTATGACGGCGAAGCATCGTAAAGTGAGACGAAGGGACTTCGTGACCTCCGTTCGCCACCGGGTGTCGTGCGCTTCATGTTGACCATGCTTTCGCTGCTTCTAGGACACCGGATCGTGTCGCTCGAGCTCGTGGAAAGAACGTTTCGTCAACTCATTCAAATTCCGGGGGGACTGCCCTTTTGTTATATTCCTCAGTTTTCTTTCTCAGTAACGGCTAGTTTGATTTTGAAATTTAAAGCAATGTCTGAGAGGAAATTTGATGACCTATCAAACGAGGTATCACACGCCACCTTTGTTATTGAAGAAAATGGTGGTAGTACCCATTCTCCCGACGACACGTGACGTCACACACAAATAACTTTTCACCATAAAAGGACTCAACAGGTGACTTCCAGTTTTCTGCTTATCACTTTTGTTCGTGGTAAAAAGAAATAGGGGTGGCACGGTGGTTAAGTTGTGAAGTTGATATTCTGTGGCGACCAAATCCTCCAACTGTAATCTGGTTGGCTGTTGCAAAGTTCTCAATGTATTTATTGATTTTGAGCCGATAAATATTTTCCACATCTGTATATAGATTGGTGGTTTATAATTGGAAATGTATAGTTTGTAGTGAGTGAGCCTGAGATATTTATTTAGATTCTTCAATTGAATGGACTTATTTCGGATAGTTGGAGTATCCTAATTTCGAATACTTATCTGAATTTTCGGATCATTCACTATCAAAAACAGTACATTTGCTAGAAATTAATTAAAGTATAGTCCTTGGTTACGAGAAAGGCTAAGAATGTGGAAGGATGAATGTTCTTAGGGAAAAAAGTTATGAAATGAAAAAACCAGCTCTGAAATTTACGATAAAAATGTTTGCTCAATCTGATGAAGAACCTTCATTTCAAACCTATCGCTGAACTATTTATTGTTTATTATTAAGGAGAATTGGTTGAATATTTTCAAATATTTTTACAAAACCAATTTTCATCAGTATGTTTCGGAGCCCTCCAGTTTTTTGTATGAGAAAAATATGACTTCAAGGTATAGAGACTTAATAGAAACGGTATCCGAAATGAGGACGCTTTACCAATAGCTCTTTTGAGGAAATCTCTGGATCTCACTTAGACACTCTTTGCCCACTAATATCAAATGGGTATATCAAAAAAAATTGCGACAAATCGCCGCGAGAAATTGCAGCGACAAATTGCTTCGTCGAAATAGGATTTTACTAATTCTAGTGGTATACTGACAGAGCAAACTTGATTATCAATAACCGGCGTCCATGAAGAAGAACTAGTAATTTCAGATTTTCGACTGAATAACAAACAAACTGTTGTTCATTTTCAGAGAGCTCAACTCAAATCCACAGCTGTTCAAATCTATCTAGACATATTAAAATGAGAAAACTAGTATATTACACACCGAGGTGGGAAGTGATTCATTTCTGTCGTGATATCAGTTAGTTAACCAAGACGCAAAGCGTCGAGGTTAGCTATGATCTCGAGACAGGAGTGAAACTTCCTACCGAGGTTTGTATACTATTGTATTAACAACCATCATATTTCGATTGAAATTAATAAATCTCTGTTTCGTTCTGAACATATCTAAAATATTAAATATTTAACGACAAATTACCAAGAACGCGGTTTTCTCAGAATAATCAAGTAGATATATTGTTACCGTTACTACGGGGTATACAATTGTCAGCAATATAAATAAATGTCAGAGAAAGTCAATAAATGACAGATAAAGTCTAGAATAGATGAAATGAGGGTGGGAAATGAGGGCGGGAAGTAGAGGTGTGTAATGTGACACTTCCCAACCTTCAATGACATTAGTAATGACGCATTACATATATGGTTGTAAAATATTTTTTTCATAATTTTGAATTTCAGTGTTCGATCTCAAGAATGTTGTGGGTACCTGAACACCATCTAATTGCCCGGTAATGATACTCCTAAACACCGAGTTAGAGACAAGCTGACTGGCAAGTGTATGGTAATATTGTTGACGCAACTCTGACTGGCCTTCATTGCTATGGAATGGGTGCGCTACACACCTTTAACGAGGCGTAGTTTGCTTTTTTTTGAATCATTTCGTCCCTGGAATCCCATAGACAACCAGTCTGTTACGAATCTTGATCGATTCATCGATTGAGAATCTAGTACTGTGAGTATATCACACATACACTGCTACCCATCGATAATTGATGGTTATCTTCTCAGAGGAGACTTTCGTATTCGAAAGATAACATAATTTTTTCTCTCTCAGCATTATCTATCTGTTCATGCAGCAGTGATATAAATTGATAAAAAATTTGATCGGAGCTATCTTGCCTAGGAAAGATTTTTCTCTGTTTCAATTTCTACAATGTCTTCTAGGCAACCGGTGATGTATCTAAAAGATTTGCTGAATAGGATTCATCGATTGCATTTCTGAAATGAGGATCAATGTTTACAATCCGCACGATTATTCTTTGTATGCTTGTCATCATCTATACTATATCCATCCAACAAAGAGAGTAACCTAAACAACGATAGATGCGTGATCAACACGTGATCGAAGAGTGATTATCACATTCTATCTATCTGATAGAATGAACACGCCTCCTCACGCTGGCCAATCGAAATAAAATGCAATAGAATGATGGATTTCGCGCTACAGTGTCGGAGTAGTCAGTTACGTTTCAACGCTAGCGGTGTGTACATATATGATATTTTGAAGTTTGAAATTTTCAAAATGTCAAGTATTGATGCTGCTGAAGAAACTGGCAATATGTATCCCTATAGTCCTCCAAAAAAGGCCAAAAAACTGCACCTTAAAAAATACAATTTCGGTCGTTCCTTGGTGCGACTCTGTACGAACAGCCTTGCCTGAGTGATCACGTGCACAATGCATCATAATGTTTTGGATCACTCCTTTGCTTGGATGGATAGAGCATAGTTATTGACGTGATCATGGGATACACCATTATTTTATGCAACGATCATGTAATGATGGATATTATTACACGAGCATTAACCGGGGTACGAAACGAGTCTAAGGCGAGTTTCGTATAGTTTATGCGAGTGTATTGATAACCATTACATGAGAGTCGCATACGTTATTTTTTCTACACCCGATAAATAATGAAATAGTGTTAATATTATATTTATATGAAACACAATAAAAGTAATTACTGGTATTTCTTCGAAAAATTCAAAAAATAGTAATCAATGGTGTTACCTTGGGTATCACCATGGATATAAGAAAACTCTATTATTATTCTATTAAGATTTATATTGAAGATAATAATTGTAATTGATCTGATTTCTAAAAATACTTAAATTATTTATCGTGCAGTTCGAAAAGTTCACTTCAGGTCCCACTTATCTGGAAGTGGAAGAAATATTTACATTAATTTCATTATTGCTATTCTCAATGGGGTTGAAAAATCTGAATTATAATGGATCTCATTATTAAATGGATCAAAACACTGTCGTTATGAAGAATGTGTATCATAATGGATCTCATATGAAAGTATTATGTGCTCATAAGTGTATTATTATAGTTCGGTTGAAGAAAAATATTAATATATATATATATATATATATATATATATATATATATATATATATATATATATATAATATCCTCCCCTATTACAGATTCTTGCAGCTCTCATTGACATTGGGAAGAAATTATTTCCATCAACACGCAAATTCTTGTTTTTATTGATACTTTGATATCAACAATTTTCTGACTGAAGTATCTTCTGACTGAATGAGGAACCCAACATAAACTGGGTATTCCCGATATTCTAAAAAACTTATTGAATCGATTTATGAATCTGAAACGCTTCACTCCAACCCAAGTCCAATCATGTTTGACAGTTTTTATCTCGGTTTCGGTGCCTTCTGCGTAACAAAAATATAATTTGTAATGGTCGATAATTCCATATCGTTATTCGAAGTATTTCTACTAGCCATAGATTTTTTTACGATCATTAAATTTCCTAAGTGAAATCGAATCAGTAATTACCGTGTCAAACCTAATAGGAAAGCGATATCGACTCTTTGTAGTCAACTCATACTTTTATGATTTATGAATGAATAAATCTCTATGAAGCAGGACATTATTAAGTTAGGCTGATACAGTGTTGCTATATGTTCCAGGAATCAAATTCATTTCGATCTGTCATTGAACTTGTTGTGATTTATGTACGTTTTCGTTGAAACTGAATTGCGTAATATATAGCCGGTCCGGTCAATGCTCCGTATCACTTGACTGTTTTTTGATTTGAGTGACCTGCTTAATGAAATCCTAGGAATGCGGAGGTTTTTTCTCGTTAAAACCGATAAACAAATTGAGACATCTTGGAAAATGTTGGAAGGAGACCGAATGAATCATCCGGAAACACGTAATAGATCTAATCAAATGATTTGAGTATTGTTGGAGTTGAATATCAACGTAGGTGTTGACGAATGAATCGAAACCGAAACAAAAAGTTCGTTCGTGTTCTCAATGAAGGACAGTTCCAGACCCCAGTCAAAAGTAGTCGTCCATGTGACTACTGGAAATGGAATGGAGTGAAAAATGTCACAGTACAACTGCCTACTGCTTCGAACTAATCCTGAACCAGGTTCCATGAGAACGCAAATAGCAACAATTCAGAGACCAAAAACCTTTAGCCATCAGTATGTTCCATGAAAAGTACATTCATGCTCACATGGCTGTGTAGGAATAATAATATTGTTGAATCTCAATTCACCAAATTTTGGTTATGAAGAAAATATAAAATGAAGACCCGAAAAAATTTTTATTTATGAAGTAGTAGAGAATGTTATTACCTACTGATATTTCATACCAAACGCGATCGAGTTCAGTAAATAGGTAGTTTGTTGTACTAAGTGAGCCTTTTATCAGGGGCATAGTGGTTATTTGCAAAAATCTTTGAAGTGGGGAAACGAGCCTTGGAATTTTGGTCATGATCTGGGGCACTCAACTCTCTTGCCTATTTATGTATCCTATTTGTAGAAATATTTTATAACTTCATCTGTAATAGTCTCTAAGAGTAACACATCTAATTTCTTGGAACATCCATACGACAATAGGGAATATTGATACCATATTATTATCAGGCTGTGTGGGGGTTAATATAATATTAGTGAATCTATATATAGAATGAAGGGATTGTCAAAGTTCGAATAGGTTGGTTATTGTACCACTTTTTTCTGTGTTGCTTCTGATATAACCAACCAGAATACAAAGAATGGTAAAATTATTATATATTTATTATAAATTCTTTTTTTATTTTGGATTGTGGTATGTGTGTTCCCAAAACGACTAGAATAATCTATTGGTTGTTTCATTTATCAATCCCAGTCGTCATCTAACACAAATAATCACCTTTCCAAAAATTCTGCAACATATTCAATGAATTTCGTTTTTTCATACCAACCATATCGCCATAAATATTCGCCATCAGAAGCTCTAACAGTTATTGACCACAATAAGTGCTCATTATAATAGGATTTCATTATGGTGCGTAGAATTGAAATGGCAGAAAAAATATTTCTTGTTTTTCTGGCGAAGCATTCTCCCAAAAATGAAATCTTAGTTTTTTTAATACAACAGGAAAGTTAACGAAACTAACTTTAAAAACGACAAGAATGAGAACTCAAGATCCCATAAGAGTTAGAGAATCCACAAGCAATTGTTTCTCTTGGTATTTGTGCCATTTTTATCCAGTTTTGTGTCTACATAACATAAAAACACAACGCCAAGCCCACAATCGATAACATGACCGCTCTGTATATGCCTGGCGAGTCCTATGGGAGTGGGAATCATTTTGTACTGTCATTAAATTTGTCATGATTTATGTTCATTTTTGTTGGCACTGAATTACACAATAGTGGGTCTGTTCAGAGCAGCTTATCGTACTCGTAAACGAACATAATAGTAATAGAATTCAATATGTACTTCGCTCTATGATTTATTGTATTATTATGTAAACTTCTACGATTACTTTCAATGTAGTGTGCCAACGAGCGGAATACATACATATGAAATTGTTTTTGTTACTGTTAAGTGTCAAAGTACTATCGGTTTACTTTGAGGTATGATCAGATATGGAGTATAAGTGATTGGTTAGGGTGGGTAAAACAATAATTGCACGTGAGAGAATTTCTAGAATCTATTGCAATGATTGAAAATAATAAATTGAAAAATAACGTGAATATATATATATATATATATATATATATATATATATATATATATATACAAAACTTGGGAATTATAATTTGGGACAGCAGCAAAAGAGAAAGTGTACTCTTATAACAATATATTTCCAATATTTCGACAAACGGTTATTGTCATCATCAGGGAGCTACAAAATAATGTTAATGAATGGAAGTACGAAACAAATTTTCCTTACTTACATTGTTAGTGAGGATGGTCGTTGAATGAGATGGTTAAAAAAGTCAGTTGACGCATAGTAAATTTTTTTTAAAAACATTGATACGTATCAGAACAACACTCAAACACATTAAAAAACTATTTTTCTACCTTTTTGATGAAAAGGTGCAGTGACGAACACCATGTAGAAGTGATAAAAAAAGGGCATGAAATTTTATGGTTATAAAGGCGCCAAAAGTCATTTGTCGAATATGTCAAATGTCCCTGAAAAAATTCTTATCGAGACACAATTTGGCATAAGCCGCTGAGACCTCAATCCTTTTACAGGTGCTCCAAAAGAAGAGGTGGGAAAATGTAATATAGTAATAAATTATGAAATGAATTTAATGTAAAAAATATATAATAAATATTCTGATCTAGTATCATCACCCGAATTGCCTTCGAGAACCCTCGAATTCCCATCAATCAATAATAAATATGAATAAATTTCACTCAAATGATTGAGATCGGTTCTTTTATTCAAACAATTTGAAGATTGAGAAATGAAAGCCATTTCAGAGAAATTCCTTTCAATTGATAGAATTTTAGTGGAACTGTATCTAATTTCAGTTTCCAATGCTGAGTAGTAAAATATGTAGATTCAGATCAACTACTTGTTTATTATATTCACCCGTACTTCTGACCCCATGAAATGGATTCAGAAAGGAAGGAGGTTGATATTGATATAAAACGAAAAAAGGTATTCGAGAAGTTAATTTGGAATTATCCGTTCGTGAAACGGTATAATCAAAAATCAAAAAAAGGCACCATTTCGGTTGTTCGGTAAGGAACATGAAATCCCACCGTCGTATAATATGATGATGGAACATAGGAAACTGTATAAGTATTTTTCATTGTAATCAGTAATGAATTCCCATTCATTGTTTTAGTGGCTGTAAGATGGATTTGAAAGTGACTTTGACTTATTTGAGTGTGGAAAGTTACGAAAATAGATATGGTAGGACTCTTTTTTGCAAATGTAGAATAAATAATACAGAAGAATATTATTAGGATTATTCGGAATCAATTGATATTCATTAATTTTCCTTGATTTCATCAATCGTCACGATACTTGTGAGGAGTAATTCATCATTACGTATTCTGTGAGTTTTATTTTCTTGGTTATGCAATTATAACGGGTGGATTTGTGTTCGGTTCTACAGAGAATACCATTCTCAGCTATTTTATACTCATCAGATCCGACTAGCAGATGTGAACTCGTTATCACCGATGATCGGAACAAATGAAACACACATCGTCGAACACAATCACTAGATTAATTCGTCATCATTCTTTTACCCAGCGATGCCGAAGCTACTAATTGAAAATATAACGGACGCATAAAATCCTATATCAAACAAAATTACGCATACAGTTATGGCACTACAGTTGTGTGAAAGGAGTAATCAGAATACGCATTATGTGCCCAACGCCGTGTAAGTATCACCTTCCCCTTTTATCCGTTCATCTACTGAATGTGTAAGGCATATATAGCAATGAGACTCGTTTCACATGGGTTCCTATGGTAATTTACTAGGACTTATACTTCTACTACTATACTTCCTCATCCTCAATGATAATAATTTTATAAATCTCCCAATCATATACTCTCAGGCGTTCGCCAAAATGAGAGACCGTTGTGAAGGCAAGTGACGACTGCTGTTGTTATTTGCCGTAGCGCTCCGGAGCCGTTAAGTAACTTTTTGAAATGCATTTGTTATTTTGATAGTGGGGAAACAAAAAACCCACAGAACATTGCTGTATCTGACCTACCCAACGCTTTGTAAGGGTGGTATCTGAGATGTCGACATTGCATAGGTACTCACCAGATTCATTTTATGAGTATTTTCCATCTTGACCAGCCAGGAGAATGATCTCTTTGCTACTCGGTGATTTAATGATCATTTGATAATATAATATTCACGTAAAACTATAGCAGTAAAATTATATTACTCTCAACTCAGAAATAGCATAAGGCAGCAATATAGAAGCCGAAAACTTTTCAGAATACATCATAGCCAACTGAAACAACAATCTCCAGATATAAATTAAGTTTAAGATATAGCTACTCCAACACGCATAAAGTCCAAACCATATGGAAGTCTTCTTCATGAAAATAATATGTTAATGAAATTTGAGTTTGGAGTTAGTTTTTAGAATTTGCTCGAGAATGAGTACAAAATCTAGTTCAGAAAATACTAATGACCTATGGTATAAAAATGGTAACCGCAGAAATGTGTCTTTCTAGTATTAAAAGTATCCCAATTTTCCCAAATTGATGTGAAACTATCCGGACTTCAACTGATATACCTCTGATGCTTTTGATCCGTGTCAATTCTACAAAAAATTAGAGAAACTAGTAGATATTCAAGCTACAGGTCAACAAAGCTTTTTATCGACGAGTTACTCGCCATCTTTTTCCGCTTACCGAACTCATCATTATCATGTATCTTTTCTGATCGGTTCAAACTGTTCTATTTTCATGGCGGAGAATTATGTTATGAACTCTCGGTCTACAAACTCATACCACGAAAACTTCCAGAATGAGTTTAGCTATTTCGAATACCAAATAATTGATATGAATAGCACCGGATATTTTTTCAATCTGGGAATTTAGCTACTCCCAAAGCTTTAATGGGGAATTAGTTGAACAACATTTCTTTCGGATGTTTTTGATATAAACCTCTACTGCGAAAATTCATTCCTCTGTGAATATAATCGATATCAGGTCTCTGGACCCATGAAGAATGTCCCCCATCTATTATATCTCCAATCCGACCCTGTGGCAAGCTTCTAACCGTACGAAATAATGAGTATAATCTGACACTTGTTATTCGTCTAATTGTATCTCATAGAAGTGTTATTCGGCTATAAAGGCCTCGGTTTCACCTCGGAAAATGTTTTGAAATTCAGATACGAAGTGCTTGGTAATTGATTCGAAAGTATAGCTCCCAGACAAATCCGAATCACCGCCGTCTTGATTCTTTGATAGTCATTTCAAGTTATTATTTCCGATGAAATTATAGATTTATTGTTTTAGTCGGTTTACCGAAAACATACAACTGTAGGAGTTGTTGTAAATGCGCATACTTTCCCCAGCAACGATGAAATATGGCAAGTGTACTGCACGATACCAATCATAATAGAAAAAGTTTTCCTCAGTTTCAGTGATAACAAACAATAACTGTTTCGATTACTACGAATTGTTGAGCTGGGCCTATTTAACAGAATATTTCCCTCATATATAAAATGCCCCATAAGAGCAATGCAATTATCGAAAACTTACAGCGGTAATTGCATTGTATCAAGTCACCATAACAACACATTTGAAACCGTATCGCTGGACGTCAGTAAACAACACAAATAAATGTCAGATAGACTTCAAAAATAGAAAAACATTTCGCGTTTAGGTGAGTACTCCAATCTATAGAGGAAAGTATAAATGAACAAAAAATAACATTTCTTCTCTATTCGTGAAATATTCCAATGAATTACATTCGTGCATAAAATAGAAATTTCATTCGGTTATTTTCATATTTTGCCAAAATATGAAAATAAACTCTTGCAAATATTTAGATATCACTGTTTTCTTTAAATCGCTTCTCACGATTTTTTCTGAATATTACATATTTAGTTTTCATGTGATATCTGATAAAAAAAAAACTCGAATTCAAGACCCAATATTTATGAAGAATTAAAACTGTGTTGGAGTTCTGACATGAAAATGATCGAACACCTTCTCCTGAGAAGCCACTTACAAATAGAGTACTTCAAAGTATCGTTTCAAATTTAAGCCAAATTCATGTAATTATCGATATTTTTCAATGATTTCAAAAAAGATTTGGGATTCACATCGAAGTGAATATAACTATTACTTGTACAGGCCTTCTCAAAAGCACTAATAGGTTTTAAGATAAGGAATAATAAGAAGACTAAATCTGAAGATTAATTCACGAAAAATGAGTAACATTCACTGATTCACTTCAGCTCTTCGCTGCTTCTCAAATTTATATATTATATGAGATTGATTTTTTTTTATTTCACTTCACCTTTTTTTCAGAATTTTATATTCGATCTGTGCTCAGCCCCATGAAGACACCCAGGGAACTAGATTTTATAGCCTATCGGATCCCTGTATTGAAGTCATAACAAACTTAAATTTAAATTAGCAATATGGAACAAAAAAAATATGTCCCTGCCTTGTGTTGACAGAGTAAAATTCACCAAGAGAATGACATTATTTTCATAGCGAAAAAAGTGCAAGCACATTTCGAAATCAAGATGATACAACTGTTGAAATTTTGGAATTATGTATTCCTTGAAATACCGCCGAGGAGGTGTTTCAACATATTATGAGCAGAACATGAATCCAGTTTCGATTTGCTTTCAATGTAGATTGCAGACCATAACATAGGAACGTTGTGGAGTTCAACTGCGAGACCATGCCAGAACGATGGAGCTTTCAATCTAGATTTCTACCAACCTCAATACCTAAGAACTCAACGTAACTTTTTTGCTCTATTTGAACATTTTCAAGGTGGTCATTCACCAACTTGTCTGATGTTTGTTTGTCATGGAAACACATTATATTTGTTTTGGTTCTCTTGAAGAGCAGTATGTTTTGAGAAAACCATTTATTCATTTCAGAAACCACCCTATTACATTTATTTTCCAAATCGGAATTTGAGTATCATCGGCATATGGTGTAATATGAGCTTCAGATGTTACTGAGCCACCTATATTCGCATACAGAAGAAATGAACAGGACCCAAAATAGAGCTCTGTGGAACCCCTATAACAATCGAAACTCCATTTGATTCAACCATTTTAATTCCTTCCCCCTCCCCAAAAAAAATTATACAAACATGTGCAGGTCATGCCTTTATTTTATTAACACTCAGTATAAATGACACGATATTCCAGTTTCCGTTCCGATAAAGCATTTTTACAGACGAGCCGGTACTTTATCGCGGCCGTTGACTACTGGGTTGGGTGTGTCGCGTAATCTTCAAATCGCGCTCACATAAATATGTAAAAAATACGATTATTAATATGAGCATACATGAATATTTTAATTGTTGGCAGTACATCTTGAATAAACTGATTCTTTCGAACAATTAATCATCCATTTATCTCATTATGCTAATTATCGAACTATGGGACTTGTAAGAAATTCTTCGAGTAGCGAGTAATTTAGAATAGTGACAAGATAAAATGTAATAAATGCGTAATTATTGTTCAGCGATTGAGAGCTATTTACTAGGGTAGAGTACTATTTATCAGTTCTGTACTTTATAGTGGTAGATATATGATTAACTATACCAGCAATATATTGAAATATGTACAACTTGCAGTTTGCAGTCAATCTTACATGATTTCATTCCACCTACTGTGATTTACACTATGTAATAAGTTTTTGATATAGTTTTATGCAATGTTCAGATGATCAAATGAAAAGTTTTCAATTGTGGTTTGATTCCCATAATAAAGACTGACTGATCTAAAGAGCGTCTCTAGACGTAAGGCTAGTTACGTCTGCAGTCATGGATGCCAATAGCAGATAATCCAAATCTCTTGTAACTTTCACCTAGCATATATAATTGAAATAACTACGGTTGTGATATTGTGGTATTACACTATCAAATAAAGGAAAAGTTTCGGTGTCTATTTGTTTAATGTTGGCACACCTGTCAATTGCAAAAGTAAACCAGTAGATGAGTTTTGAGCGTGAACACAAATTGTCCTTCAACCCCCAGATATATACAAAGCTTGGTTTATGCAAGAATTCTGTCAAATGCATGAACCGAGATGGTCACCCTTGTGAATAGTTGACAGATTTACTATATTACGCACTGCATTGTCAGGGAATGTTTGAAAGTAATTTTTGCGGTGGATCCATTTTTCTTCATAGTTTTTCTATAGAAGAGATGAAAGAATATTGAATTAGTTTTGAAAACTGTTGCGGATTTAGATTTTGTAACGTTGAGAAAGATAAGTATTTTCTATAAATATTAGTTCTCCCTTTTTTGCTTATTTGGATTGAAGGAGAAGTTGCTGAGTAACAGAAAGAAGTTCATTCAAACGGTACGTTTTTGAAATGACGCAGCAAATTTTCGCAGGAGATTAGAAATCAGCCTTCATGCACTTGTGTAGGATCTAATATTATTTCTTTATTTTTTCAGTATCCAGTATGCTGAAAACCCGAAAACTCCGGAAGGAAAAAACATCCAGGGGATTTATGTATGGATTTCTGTGCAAGAAAAGATATGATAACTGCTATCAGTTGCTGACAGTAGTTCTACGTAAAGCTTATCCAATCCATCTTGGCACAAACTCAGATACTTTTCCAGTTGCACACTGGTAGTGTAGACTGTGAGGAAAGAAGAACCCCTTCTAGGAATAAGTTCCAACACAGTGAACACATATTATAGTTGTTTTTTATCTTACTACACTTCAACGAGATTGCTGGACATATACGTTATCAGTTCTGTGCCAAGATGGATTGGATAAGCTGTAATAATAACCAAGTTGGATACAGAACAGTTATATTGAAATTCATAGTTCTCATAGTTCATTAATTTATCCTGACAAATAAATTCCTAATAGTATATTATAAAACTAGTTCGTAATGTGAGCGATTGTTAAGACTTGGAGAAGAAGAGCTTTGATATTCTTGTAGTGACAAATAAAGCAAAGATAGTCACAAAAAAGTGGAATTTATATTTCAATGGGGACATTTCACTTTATACGGCACAAAACTGTCACTTTCTGGTACAGATCTGCCACAGATGCCAGAGAGTGATGCATTATTAATGACTTTGACATCAACAATCACAGCGTTCTGATACTCATCGGCGATAAGTGCTGTGGAAATTGGTATCAAATCCAAAAAAACTCATCTAAAATTGCTAGAAACGCAAGAAGCTCATGTTTTATTCTTCTTCTCTCGCTCCTCTTGATAGCTGTTATTTGCATAACCGTTTCAATCGATACCTGCATAATTTATCATGATTAGTCCACTCCAGATTACATCGCGGAAGTCTGCCAATCTAAAAACAGCCGCGCATCGACGTACCCAGAACAAAAATAGGTAAAGATTGTTTTTTCTCAAAAATCCACGGGAGCATTATATTTCTACGGCAATGAGAACAATGAGGCAGTACTTTGCTATCGATGTGAGAAGTTCTCTCACACTATAAATGCAGCAGCGTAGGAAGAAACACAGCGGTAATCCAATTGTTCAGAGGTCGCTTGACACTACGTTTTTTTGTTCTATATAAATGAGAGCAAAATATTTGTCGTACGATAGTAGTAGTCCATACCCAAAGTGGAAGACCAAGTCTTTGAAAAAATGGAAACACGAAGTCATTTCTATATATTTTCCGTATCATTTTGGGGGGCTACACTTATATTATAACACACTTAAACCTCATGAACCTTATAGGTTATTGATTTTATAAAAATTTTATTTACTATGTTAGTTTGATCTTCCCCAATCCAGTGGCCTATTCTTACAATATTTTCTCCTATTATGATTTCTGAATAATATTTTTATTTGATAGATAAAGGTCGAACGAAACTTGCAACAGCCACATTCAATATTTGTTGAAATCACTGATGTAAATGAAAGTATGGCATATGGTGATGGGGTCATGAAGTACGAAATAAATTAAAAGACTAGTGTGTTGGAAGAATATGGTGGGATGAAATATCATTAGAATAGGTCAAGGAACCACCTCTTGAATTTTTGCCGCATGTTCACCTAACACTCTATATATGCAAAAAGAAAAATCTCTCTTCATAACTGTATTTAAAAATATTATTTCCTCAAAGTTGATTTGGAACTGTTATTTAGAACTTCTCAACAGCAAAAATTGATGTGTTGATAAATAATCCAGACTGAGATATAACGACATCATGAAGAGAGGTCATCCAAATTTTTTCAAGAGAATAGCAGCAATATTATTCTGATTAGATAATACACCTGGAGGGCGATCGTTTGAATCAGCTTTAAACTGATGGTTTCCAAAACTGATCTCTATAGATTCTAGTAGATGCCTACCCCAACTGAAAGTTAGAACTATTGAAGTGAGATGCAATATTCAATTGGACTCATATCTTAAAAAATAAATTCCATGAATTCATAGAACATATATTCTACACGAATTACATTGATCGCATGCAACGTAGCTCATTCCTCTCAAATTACAATGCATCAACATACAAAATCGATTATTCGCCGGTATGTAACCAAAAAAAGTTTGGAACTTCCTTCCCTACTCTATGACTGTTTGGATAATGTTGACTGGTTCAAAGATTCTTTGAATAACATCACCTACAAATATCAATCAATGTCAGTACAAAATTCTCATGTATTGCCTATCTTCCATCTTTTTTCTATAGAGTCAAATTCTTGCTGTGCGATGCATTTTTCAGAAGCAATACGACTATTGAATTGAATCAAATCCGTTTCCAAAAGACCGTCGACTCCTCACAACTCAAAATAGTTTTCCAACGTATTTTGAGT
Organism: Zygogramma bicolorata; assembly: GCA_032362365.1. Taxonomy (NCBI): domain Eukaryota; kingdom Metazoa; phylum Arthropoda; class Insecta; order Coleoptera; family Chrysomelidae; genus Zygogramma; species Zygogramma bicolorata. The sequence continues at coordinate 520,377 of JAVJAQ010005464.1, forward strand.
GGTTCATTGTTCCAAACATTTGCTCAACATACCTCTGTGAATCTTCACTACACCACTGACCATATTTCTAATCGTAGATCATGTAGTCAAGTGGAACCCAGATCGAATACCTAGAAATTCTCAGAATATAATGAGAATAAAAACTTCTCTTCGCTTTGTTTTAAATTGTAGCTATAATACACGTTTCATTGTGGTTAGGGGGTTCGTAATGAGAGATATCAAGCTTTGTTTTACATCATCAGGTTCAATGCTTGTACAAAATATAAATTGATTTTTTGTTTGGATTCGTTCACGGCAAGATTTGATTACATTTTTTTATCGACGTTGACTATTTGCTTTACCACTAGACCGATGAAGGTTCGTCGATAATAATGCTTGATCGAAAACTATTTTTATACGAGACAGACCTTCAATATCTCGTGCAAATTGCTTCTTGATATTTTTTAATGATTTCCTGTAACGCTGACTGAATCGTTTAATGTTTAATTTTCTAACACCACTAACTATTGATGCATCTCCAGGAGTTGATCAAGTCTAGCTTCCAGAAAATCAAGGATGGTCGTTGAGCAGTTGCCAATAATTAGAGATCCATTATCAAAATACGAATCTGTGGGTGAAGGATATGAGATTGGCAATTGTTTTACTCGTATTGAGCCTTTTCAAATAACTTATCATATCTGGATTTCTTCTTCTCAGTCGGATAATCCATTTTCCTATATATCATAACATATTAGGAAAATTAATGATTATATTTCAGAATATATGTTTTTGAGTGACGAAAATCAATACAGGTACGAATGACATGAATCGTAAATATCGGATGCTGCAACTTTCGAATTGAGATAATATTTAACGTTTATAGATTTGTAAAATGGTATTGAAGATTGAATTGAATCCAGTCAGGAATATAACTCTAAATAACAAGACAAATTCTAGAAAGAAGTATTCAATAAGCACATCATCATACCTGGTGATCGGAAAATTCATCTTTAGCCTGACCATATCTTTTGCTTTTGAAATTTATAATGTTCACTTCGTATTACGCGTCAAACTAGACAATTATATTTGAAATACATTATTATTTAAAAAATATCTATTTGGGATGGATTGAATAGGCTAATTGAATGCTTATTGGAAGACTTATGGTCGGTTCATACACCACACTTTTACTTTATCTTTTACTTTTACTCTAACCTTAAGAATGGAATTGGACCGTTCATACACCAGTGTTGAAGTAAACAGGACGCATGAGCAGTGATCAAAAACAAACGAAGAAGGAGAAGTAATTGTGGGTTACGTCATTGTTTCGATTTGCAATTTGCTATTTTGTATCGGATAATGACAGATATTTCACAGAACACCCATTTTATATCATTTCTGTAAAATATTCAGAAGAATACGTTTCCTTATAATGTGGGTGGCACTGCTTGCTGTGATGACTTCACATGAACGCATGCGCAGTCCCTAAAATTATTCAATTATCTCATTCTTAAAGTAAAAGTTCTCATCCTTAAACTAAAATTAAAAGTAAAAGTGCCGTGTATGAACGCTTCGATTGATTTACATTGTGATAACTTTCTTAAAGTAAAAGTAAAAGATAAAGTAAAAGTAAAAGTGTGGTGTATGAACCGACCATTAGTGATATTATCAAGAACATCATTTCAAAGTAGGGTCTGATCATAAAAATGGTCATTTTTCTTATATTCTCAGTTGAGTTTTCCTTGAAGATATTGAATTGATTTGATATCTGACATAATTTTTGGGATGATTTTTGCCTCCGAGCTATATATGGAATATACTATATAAGAGTTTACATCGTCATCTCTCTCGGTTTGATTGGAATAATTTTTTTCCTATCGGGTAACCAGCTAACCAGCTTGTTAGCCGATACTCGTACTGAAGGGTTCATTTTGCTATGGAATTTGTTTCAAGAATGGTTGAAAAGCCTTCGCATCATCATATTTTTTCATAAAATGAACTGAACTGACTCACCATTAAACTAAACGAGGTCGAATGAAATACAATCGAGCAATATACATATTGTTAATCTCGTGCATGCAATCGTGATTTGAAAAGTCATAACATAATCAATTATTGAACGTAATCCTCACTCGTCATAATTCAATTTTTTGTGATCAACATTCCCCGCACAACTTAATCCACCACTACCAATCATCCGGCAGAAATTTTACAGCCAAAACCAAGCCCAACAATTTATACCGGCACCGCTACGTTGTTTTTAAAAACAATTATGCACAGTATAATTTTCTACTCTCACGGAATTTTGATTCAATATGCAATTATTTAGTTGAGAATATCATTCTCACAAAAAAACTAGTTTTTCTCGAAAATATACGGTGGCCGGTGAAATCATGTACAAGTTGTTTTTAATATTAATTCTACAGTATGGCGGCCGGAGGATAACTCAATATAGGGGTTGAATAAAACACCCATTAGGTTTTTTGAGTATTGATTTCACATCTCGTCGTTTGAATGTTTCACAGAAAAGAATTCCAACTGACTGTCAACAACAGTGGGACACAAAGATTCCACTCAACAAATAATGAATTAGTTGAAAAATAAATTAGAATATAAAATTAAATATAAAATCAAATGTGAAATATATCAAGAAAATTGGATAAAAGCAGCAATTGTTATTGATAATGATTATTCAATATTGCGAGTCTCCGATCCTTGCAATCATTATGTTGTCAAATAATGATTTTGATGATATGAATTTGGAAGTTTTTTTTATTTTTATAGTCCAAAGCAATCAGACTCTCTGGCTTAAACCATCAATCATAATACAAGTGACCTCTTCATGAACTGCAAAATATTTTTGCCTCAGTTTTTGTCAGCTATCATGGTCCCAACTCTTGCATGATATCTTGCATTCGGAAGCGAATAACTTTTTTTGCAGTATCCCAGGACATGTCTCAAAGTTTCAATCTCATTGCAGTCTAGTGATCTGTAATGGCGACCATTGATATTTCTGCTATGTAATGCTCTGACTGCTGCAGCATTTATACTCATTTTAGTAGCGTTCACCCATTCCGTTGATGTTGATTAAACCGTCTCTTTTATAAAGCCATCGATTTCCTTGGGAATATTGTTTATACAGAGAGACTTTCCCACCTTTAGATTCCACTTGATTCCAATTCTCAAATTTACGCTCTCATAAAATATTTCGAAAATAGGCTGTGTTCTTTTTCCTCCTTGTGTATGACCTCGGCTTCAGACCATTTAATGCCATTATGCCATGTCTAAACATGCTCCGCTATTCCTAATTTCGTTGGTTCTCCTTGTGTGTTTTTCTTGTACTTGCCCATTGTCACTTCCAATGGTCTTCTGGTTTCTCCGATGTAGGATTTGCCGCACCCGCATGGTATCCGGTAAACGCAGTTGTTGGTGTCGCTGTTCATTCGGTGGTCCAATTTTTGTGAGCTGGTTGCGTATTGTGTTTCCTGATCGAAAAAGACTGATCGAAATTGACGTCGACGGAATGAAGTGCTGGACACAACTATAAGCTATTACCCCAGGCTCTATAGGGAGGCCAAAGAAATACACAAGCATAAGAACAGCTTCAACCACAAAGAAGAGAGCCCAAACATTTACAGAACACGAATGCCCGCTGTTCAAAATACACGGATCCTCTCAATAAGAAATAGAACGGTTTCGGAAAATCAGTAACAGTTAATTGACTGTCCGATTGATATTGAGACCTCATCTGAACCACATCAAGCAGGGAAGAATACTTCGACCATTGCCGCATTGCCTTTGAGAATGTCTGCCGCAATGCAGACGAAACGTCAGGCCCAAAAACCTGCGGACCACGGCTCAGAAACCCGGAAACTTTCAACAATTCAACTTTTGCACTGTTTTTATTTTTTATTGCAATATCTAGGACACGATCTGGACATGATGATGCGTCTATTCTAATGGAGGAAATTGCAGTCTAAATATAATTCACACTCACGGTATTCATCAGGGGTGATTACAGGATGAGAATTACGAATGAAATTGTTAGCGGTACGGAAACGCGATTGGAAACAATTTCTCAGTATCTATTCTTCAGTTAATATTAGATGAGGCTACGAGCCGTCTTTGATTATAATAACGGAACTGGGCTAAACTATATTGATGATGGGAATTCAATGACTCCAGTTTTCTCTTAGAAGCTCGTTGTGGATTACTATAGCGGTCAAAACATTACTGTTCACCAGCAATAGTTTTTTCTTGCGGCATGAAAATTTCTTGAAGGATGTTTGGGACATGGGGGTCGATTCTCAAATGTCTTTTGTCCATTTCGCATGTGACAAAACATCCCCATCCCTTCACAGTGTGAGAGTAATGAAGAGAATGCACTAGTTTTGCGACATTGGATTTCCAAGTTTGAGAATCAGGTCCCTGGTAGAATATCAATTGCATATGAGAGTAGAAAATGAAATTCCTTGTGGTATCATCAGAAGCATTGTCAGAGCAGTTTTTCGAATCGATTCTGAAACTCTGTCATTTCTTGGTAATATATCTGCATGCCTTCATCTTTTTTTGCAGTAACAAATTCAGTTTCATGAAGATTCTTATTGCTTTTCCGGCTTCGATAAGTTTGGACTAGATTTTGCCTCTGAATATGGATTGGTAAAGTTTCTAAAAATAAACCACATATTTGACATGCTAATTTTTCAGATATATTCTCCGCACTTCCACCAGAAGTTTGATCTTCAATATTGACTTTGGTTAGAGAAATGAAATGTTTCTTGAGAATGTTACACATTTTAAATTTTCGAAGTAGTGTTCTTCTTTCCCTTCAATACGTTTACGTTTCCTCTTTATTTCATTTATGTGTCCAATACTTGGAAATTTTCTTGAAAGTATTTCCAGCAGAGAAAGGCAAGGCAGCAATGACATGACCTGAAAATTTCTTCTGCACACCTGTTTGCATTCAGATATTATATCCTTCATCAAAAAATCTTCTCTCAAGCTCCTAGTATGTTATCCAAATGTCACGGTGTCACAAATCTCATGATAGTATAATCATAATAAATATAAAAGTTGCATTTGGAAATTCAAACTGCTACTGTGAGACGATGGACCAAACACACTTTTCAAATGCATGAAACCAAAAACTTGAATACCAAAACACGTAAAACAATTCACAGGAACGTATTAACATTCACTGGTCTCTCAATTCAGATTCACTCCTACCTTGGACAGAAGCAGATTTCTCCTCTCTCCTTGAGTGTCATGTTAGGATATTGTGCATCAACAATTTCATTTCAAATATTTGCAGATAGTAGTCCCATGTATCTCTGTTTGAATCGTACCTTTCGAATCTGAAATGTTTCGCTTAGTCGTTGGCCATTTTTCACGTTCAAAAAATGGCTTTGAATAAGCACAAACAATAAAATAGTGACGAAAGCAGAAAATTATGCACACTGAAAAAATTCGAGTTCTTTTTGGATACATGCATAGTGATTCTATTGTCTTCAATATATAGAGTCGTTTCATGTACTTTGATTCCAAAAATTCGGTGAACGGTAGTTCAATGGAACGTCTCTCTAGTAGCCCGACGAACCAGTACCCTTCAAGATTCTCGATATAAAAATATTTCAAATTTCGCTACTGATGATAATCAATTAGTCTTCAATGCTATCCCATTCATATCGTGAGAAGTTTGGTCCGGATATTTGTCTCGAAAATCTAACCTCAAATTGATTGATCCCAGTTGTTTCAAGTCAGTACTCAGGGTGATTAATCATTGCCAAGGAAAAGATTCAAGCATCTGAGAAAACCTTATCCACAGAGGCAAATTCTATTCGGTTATTCAAAGAATTACAGAAATGTCTGGATTCGTTGTTTTCTATATCTCCGATGAGATGAATAAGCCTCTGAAGAAGCTGGCCACTCGCGCTAGCGAAACGTCAGGAAGAAATTCCAAAATACGACGGCCTTCAAGCCCGAAGAGCAGTAGTTATACTAATAACCTCGGCCGCGAAAAGCCTCAACCATTTTGTTACTCTTGTATATTCGAACCGTAGCTCCAAAATGCACTATTGATAATTCTTCAATATTCGAAAATATTTATCAAAATTGTTTGAAGACATTTCACGGAGTTTGTTCCTATACCCAATCTACGTGGCTTTTTGAATTCCAAAACTTTCGAATCCGACACTTTCGAAGTGAAAAGTCTCAAAGAATAAAAAATATAGGATCACACCCACCTCCCACAAAAACAGATCTCGAACCGCTACGAAGATGAAAACTCAGATTCACGCCTCGATACTATGCAGTTATCTGTCAGAGTTTTATCTCGTCCCTAGGTTTTTTCACTCTTCACAGTTCAGACTGACTGCACTGATCAACCTCATCAAAAACCCTGCCCTACGAACGCCACTGGGGAGGAATCAATCCGCCCTATATCGAATCCATGCGCGAAACAGAGAAGCCATGCTGTCTTGGCAATTACGGTGATAGTCTCTGCTCATCATTACCTCGTCTGTTAATACTGTTATTATTATCATTATTATGTGACTGAGGTGGCGAGCGGACCAACCGGTAGCTCTCCCGGCGTACGGAGCGAGCCAATCGCGAGACCGCTCTGAGCGTTCGACCACCTCCTCTTGATTAGACTCCCAAAAATTGAATCATGTCTTCTTCCTTCTTTATGCGTACACGACGTTATGAAGAAAGTAATGCCGTTGCTCGAGAGGATCAACGGATGGCGATTGTTTTTATGACGATTCGGTAGTGGTGTCGGGTGTCTTCAGGGCCGTACATATTGTGGGCCAGTCAGAGGAATGAGTGTGAAAAAAATACATAGAAGTGTTCATTGTGATGTGAATTTCAAGCACCCTGATCTGTGGGAATAAAAGAGATTTGAAATTGAATTACCAACAAAAAATTATCAACAAACCTAGTTTTCGAGTGGCGAGGACTGAAAGGTCGAGCTCAGAATGGTGAAATTTACTCAAAAACACGTACTTACACATATTTCGGTTAATAGTTCACTTCTGAAGCCTCAGACGAGAAACATGCTTCATAACATTTACGAACTATACTATAAAAGAAGGAGAATGTGAATTTCCTAGGAGAGTCAGTTGTAGAGACAGAACGCGTCCTAGTCGAACCCAAAATATTTTAAAAAACATGCTACTACCTTCATTTTGTCTTGTGGCTCATTTCCAAAGCCTCTGACGAAGAAACATATGAAATCTTTCATAAACAAAGCTGATCAAGAAAATGAGGCTAACCGGACATAGTATTGCAGTGATAGAACGAGTGAACTTCTAAAATGAGTTGCGATAGTCAAGCGAGTAGGTATTTCGCATAGTTTTCGAATGAAATGGAGAAAGTAGCATATTTTTTCGATATTTTAGTTTCAACTTTGACACAAAATGTCTCGACAATTATTCAATGGGTGTTCCGCTTTATTGCATTTTTCTTCTTTAATTTATAAAAGTTGGAATGCATTTTTCTCTCCAATGCTTCAATAGTGAACTACTATGCGTCGAAATGTGGAAAGTAAGTGATTATGAGTGATTCTAATCATTTTCTTGATCTTTAATAAATTTCAATTTCTTGAGAAAACATAGTTACGTTGCCATGAAAAAAAGGGTCCACAAATAGGGATTCTCATCCTTTCCATCACAAGTTAATGTATTTTTTCCGAACCTACCCTCTTTTCAATCCCTGAAGACGAATCCATTGTGGAGTTCCTTCTGTTCTCACATGACCACAAGATGAGATTGAACAGAGGTTGAGGATTGATCCACATTGTGAACGCAGTGGTGTTTTCAATTGTTCGAATATCTGACAGTCATGGAAATTGGTGGACTGAGCTTGGAGTGGGAAAAATATATGTTAGCACTCATGTTGAGAAACTTATCAGAAGAAGATATGATGGTACCAGCTCGAAAAATTCAAGGATACTTATTGAAAGGTTATGAAACCTCAACAACACCATGTCACAATACACACAATCCACGAGAAGTATGAAAATGAACATAAAATGTGAAACTAGATAAAATTATTGTTCATATAGTGCTTTGGTATTATCATCATCATTCATACACCTTTCATGACATTTTGGTATTTATTGCAAAAATTTTCAATATACCAAAGAACCGACATCAAATTCATTTCTCTAAATCAGAATCTACTCGAGGGTGCTTGCGAAGGAATCTGTGACACAAACAGATTGGAAAATAGCCACTTTAATTGTCGCCTTGGAAAAATGATCAGAAAAAATATTTTGAGACATGAAACGATTGTTGGAATGTGAAATTACTGTATTCACCTCTTCCCCAACTCACATTTCTACTATTCCCAATTCTCTGCTGTGAAATCTTCATTATATTCAATTCATGATGCTTTTTCAGACTCTTTCGTTCTTAGTATTCCTTTGTTCAATCAATTAGTTGGGTATTAGAAGCGAAAATGTTGAACCTAAATGATACTCCAGGCATGAAATATACTTTCATTACTGTTTCCTGAAAGTAAAATACACCGTTTTGTGTAGTGTTATCAATACTACTATTATAAAGAGGTGAAGTTTGTTACTTTGTGTGTTTGTAGAGGGTAATCTTTGGAAATACTGATCCGATCATGAACATTATTTCACTAACAGAAAGCTACAGTATTCAGGGGTGATATAGGCTATACTATATTATGATCGGATCGTCACGACCAACAGCTATATTGGGATAAACAAAACTTAGTTTTCGATTTTGAAGGCATACATACTGGTCATACGACGGTTTTACGACATATACAAAATCACTCACGTTATTTTCGATTTCTGCTGTCACAAAATCTAGCTGGTGTCACGTACATACCTGCAAAAAAAAGAACAGTTAGGAATTACTCATTGTGTTACAAACGAAAATAGCGGTTTTAAAATTGAAGTAATTTGATATACCTATACAAACAAACGATTCTGGAGCACGAAATATCAATTCGAAACTTCAACGTTGGGATTTATGTCTCTATTCCGAGGTGCGTTGAAGGCTGCTGGACTAAAACATCGCTGGGTCTTGGAGTAATATTGAATCATAAAAACAATACGGTTTTACGATCGTGAGCAATCAGTTTGTTGAAAGGTAAACATTCGTCATTCAGTCTACTAGCGACGTTTTAACGATGGAGAGACGAAGCTGCAACGACTTATAGCTCTAATTTGTGTATGAAATTCCAACTTGAACTGGAAAGTTTGCTAATTATTCAATGATGAGGAAAACAAGTGAAATTGAAATGTGAAAAACAGCAGAAAACAGTACTGCTAAATAATAAGACTAGAAAATAGCCGACGCACTTTTAATAATAGGGTTGTTGACTCATATTGAATCTGCTGAGTTGTGTGACAAATTATGACAAAAGTGGTGATGCTGCAGCAAAAATTTGAATCGAAAAGAAAATGATTCACGTATTCAAGGATATCCACGTATTAAAAAAAAATGTACTTTAGATTTAATTCTCGTCTCATGATGAACTGATGAGTATGTGACACGTGGATTTACTCGCCAAGAAATCACGAATTTTATACAGAAAATAAATTCAAGAACTGGTTACGTAATGTTACATTAAAGTTTGGCAAGTGTTAACTATTTTTCAAAGGAAACACTTCATGGACTCGAAAACTATATTGACCTTTCTCTATTCACAATAACTTTCACAAAGAAAACCAACTACCTCCACCATAAACATACGCATACTGAAATAATTCCCTAATAACAATGTTTCCCCTGACACGATGTCATAATCTTCCCGGCGATGACAAACCGTTTCTGCCATGGGCGCCTCGATGTATTTGATAGTCGGCCATGCTACCGATATCCACGTCCTTGTGGAGCTTCAAACTTGATTTGCCTAGAGAAACAACAAAAAAAAGACGTCTCAATTTCTGGTTATGAAAATTTTTCTCAATTCAATCGTCAAACAATAAGGAGCTGCTGCTTTCTCGTCACATCAAGCCTTTGAAAATTCTGAAAGAAAGGTAACATGGGTAATGTGCACAAATAAAAAAAAAACAAGAACAAAACAATTGGTACCACATTACCTACCAAACGATCTAGATCATGATCTAACTAAATTTTTATTTTTTTCCAGACTTTTTTTCGTTAAGTCCAGCGAGCTGAGAGATGCACGTAGCATTTCTCTTTGCAAAATTCTTTACTTTGAACTTGCCGTATTTGAGATCTCGTCAACCGAATTCGTATCAGATTCCACTTCGGAGTCTGAAGTAACGACAGTTCCGTACGGCTTGATCTTGCCAAGAGACACGATGCCCTTGTACTTCCTCTGCGAACGGGAAGAGCCTTTCACGTCTTCGATCACATAACGATCATGATCTAAAGCTTTGATGATCTCGTATGGGCCACTATATTTAGGAAGAAGCTTTCGACTTTTACCGTCGTTACTTGTCGCCAAAGTAGAAACTAGTACTTTTACCCCGACTTGACATATTCTTCCTCTAGTGCCTTCAATGTGCATAGATACTCTGCGTACAGACTGTCTGGTGTGGAATATCGACCAGCCCGTGCACCTGCCTGTAAACTGGGATCCTTTATTCCATCAATCAAGCACGACACTGCTTTCTTGTCTGAAAGTTCACAAGCACTAATCAAATCCATTTTCTCGAAATAATATTTTTCCCAAGTTTCATTTGGCATTTTGTTCCTGTCCAAAAGGCTTCTCAAGGTCGTTGCGTAATCCTGATGCTCCGGAAAGGTTTTAATCACAAGATCTTTCCATTCAGCCCACGTCAATTGATAGGTTTTTAAGTTATCATACCACTTTCGTGCGAACCCTGATAATCTACTTTGCATAAGAAAGATCATCGTCGCTTCCTCCCAATTATTTATTACTCCTAGTTGTTCAATTTTTTCGATCCATTTCGACGAATTCATGTTTGGATTTCCTGGGGTAAATTCTGGGATGCATTCAGGCTTTACGATGGTATTTTCCCTTCTTCTAGGCTGGGATTGATGCTCTATTAATTTCTCAACTAAAGCCTCCAGGCGTTCAACCTTATCGTCTTTATTTTGAGAAATTGGTGGATACGGTGGCGTATTGGATGCTATTATTCTTGTAGTGCTTGTAGAAGGAGCTGACTTATCATAAACAATAGATCTAACATTCTTTTCGCCACGCTCTTTCCTTGAACAATGTCGTTTTTTTCGTTTGTAATAGTGCCCAGTATCTGAGTCACTTGAGGAAGAGCTAGATGATGAAGTGAATTTGGAACGCCCCATCGATACAACAATAGCACAAAGAAATTATAGAAAAATAATTCTTTTAAAGGATGAATTTATACGTTATTCAACCAAAACAAAGAACACTGAATCAAAAACCCAACTTCACAAACTTAATTCAAGAAGATTACAGTCAAAATGGGTCAATTTATACGTTAATCAACCAACTTTTAATAAAACTAACTCCTTATAACACAAGGAAATTTTTTTCTTTACTACGATGAATCATGTAAATCAGGTACTTTACGAGTATTAACAAAAATTTCCGTTCCAAAACCTTATCAACGCTAAACAAATCGAAATAGGCTTGGTTCTTTGTTTTAAATAATATTCATAAAGCATACCAGGGTTCCAGTACACTGATAACTCATCTGAAGGCCTCACTCACTGTATAATTGTCTGACGAAGGGCACAAACGAGGGCACAAAGCAAGTATCCGAAAAAAAACTATTGTTTTGCACAAAACTTTCCACCGGCGCGAGGGCGAATTCCGCCGCTGCAATCTGTTAACTATTTTTCAAAGGAAACACTTCATGGACTCGAAAACTATATTGACCTTTCTCTATTCACAATAACTTTCACAAAGAAAACCAACTACCTCCACCATAAACATACGCATACTGAAATAATTCCCTAATAACAATGTTTCCCCTGACACGATGTCATAATCTTCCCGGCGATGACAAACCGTTTCTGCCATGGGCGCCTCGATGTATTTGATACAAGGAAGAATATAAAATGAAATGAGAAAAAATTTCGAAATATGTCCCATCGAGTACACTTTGATTCAACAACTGCACTCAAATTTCATCCCATCAGGCATAGCAAATTATAATAACTTTTCATCGCTGAGTTCACCAACCACATGGTAGAAAATGAGTGGTACTCAGGAGTCAAAAGTTGTACAGGTCACTGTCATTATTCATGATACAAAAATGTGTTCCAACTTGTTCCATTTGTTTTTTCATTAATAGCAACTATGGTGATCTACGAACGATCGATGAGAACCAAAATGATCAATCAATCACTGAATTATCCCGATACGAACACACACAGCCATGATTTCAATTGTTTTCGACCTCAACTAGCTGAGTGACACGTATTTAAAAACAATCGAATCGAATTTAAACATATGTAAACAAGAGAAAGATTATGTCAGATCCACACAAATACTTTCGAAGGCTATCTATTGTATCGATCTTGAGAGTTGTTATGACAAACTACAATCGGGCTGGGTATTTGCATACTTGGTGTGCATCAGAACAAGAAAAGAAAGTAGGCGAGTAACATTGGGGGGCATCTGAGCGAGCGCGTCTGCAGTAGCTCGTGAATAGATTGGGAGTGGATAGCAGAGGCGTTGCATCGAAAGAATTGATGAGAAATTTGGTCCCGATGTTCATTCGGTTATTCTCATGAATGATGGTTAACAAATCAACTGATCATTGCAGCAAAGAAAATAGATATTTTGATGGATTGTATGGTGTTTTATGCTAAAGGTTATACTCGACTACAGGAAACAGATGAAACGAAGTGTCTTGCAATCACGGATTCCCCCTTCCTTCTTTCTTTGCTTCCTTCCTTCTTTCCTTCCTTTCTCCTGCCCTCCAACTCTTTTTCCTTTTGATGTCCTTCCTCACTGTTCTTCTTTGTTCCTTCATTCATTCCTTTATTCATTCTTTTCCAAAATAAAAATCTGAACAATTTGATTGAAAATTGAAGATGCAATATGTGATGAATACGAGGAGCTTTTATTGAATCAGTTATATTTTCAAAATGAAATTCTTTACAGCCTTTCGAGCAAAAACTAGGGTCATATACATTGTGAGAGTACCAAGAATTCAGATATCTGCTTTCTCGAAACCTGGTTCAAGGAATCCTCACTCTCATGAAGATTCTCAAGAGGATCATTGTCGAAATCGTATTCGAATTTTTCATAGTCATAAGCGTCACAAGAATAACATTGATCATACGACAGACTAGGTCGAGGTCAATGCAATATCTGACTAAGTTATATAATATTGACAAGAGTTTTAAGCTGAATTTTTTCACATACAAGAAAGACCAGGTTTGAGTTCTTAAAATCATCTATGTATCGAATATAGAAATAGAAATAATTGGTCATCTAGAAATAACATTTCACTGTCGAAACGTGGAACATTGATATCAGTTAGCAAAAAAATTAATTTTAATATTCAAACAAGATCAGGCCTAGTAAGTTGAGATTTTGATGTCTTCTTAGAACAACTACATAGTCTTTTCTCTTGAATGTAATTATTGTTCAATGGTTTTCAAGGGATAGGTTTCCATAGTTCCTTGTTCATTATAACTGTCTAGCTGCTTATGATGGGTGACGGTATGGGAGAAACTGATATCAGAAAGATTCAAAGAATAGGTATGATGAAAATTCCTCAACAACTGGAATTGACTTATTTCACATCCTAATGATAATATCAACTTAAGAAAGAGACCAAAGGAATTGACTTGAATTCTATGTCGTACCATTGTTCTATGAGTATTCGGGGAAGTTAATTAGAAGCATTGGGTAATGCTTTTTTCAAGCTAGGTAGTTCGCCACCACTGGTAAATGGCACTGGGTTCTAGTTAGAATTTTTAGCGCATGGTGAAGATAATGTCGTATTATTCAGGAATGCCCAGTGACAATGAGTCTAAGACACGCCTTCCCGATACCAGACTTCGATAAAGACTTAGCTTTATATGCCTGAATTTCATTATTACCTATCTCTCCGCTACACACAACTGGGTACCCATCTAATGGCCAACAATACTACAGAAGAGCGTAATGAGTATATAAAGTGTCTGCTCGGATTTGATGAATTAATCTTGGTGGAAAGCGTGATCGAAAGAGCTAATCGGAATTGTATGGGGAGTTTTTACGGCATTCGCTTCCAGGAATTTTCGCTGACTACCAGTATCTGTTTCCGAACAAGCAATTAACTTTATGGTTGAGGAAACAGCGAAAATAACGAATCTTCACTTTTTACCTCCGAAGACTCTGTCGATTATTTTTCCTCGAAAATAGAATTGAGAAATGATACCTTTTCCTTCAGCAGTTCTTCAAACCTATAATAATTCAATGTTGCAAATATTTTGGGAAGTGGAAGTAAAAACAACATACGAAACACCTCAGGGAAGTCCAGAGACATTCAGAATTCACAAGAAAAAGTATTCCTCACATTAAATATTTATGAAAGTGATAAAACTTTATCATTTAATAATATTGAGAAATTATATTCTCCTAAGACGAGACAGTGATTAGGTCAATCAATGAATAATCAATGTATAGAATCTGTTATCAAAAGTTAGTGGTCATCCACAGTTGACACTGAAGTCTGTATATGTTATATTCAGAACTTCGAAAAATTTGGTAACTGTAACTGGCGTACACAATACTCTTCACAAATGTAACAAGTCTAATTTTTCAAATACTGCGCCAAAAAGGATCCAATGGCAGTCAAAATTGAGCAAACACCAATCTAACGATATTTTTCAGGTCATCAATAGCAAGTCATTTAACTACAGCAGCTCCAGAACGATTATTTTCGACTTTAAGGAGGATCAAAAATTACCTGAGAAGTACGATGGGACAGGAAAGACTGAATGGTCTTGCTTCTTTGAATATCCATACCCATATTGAACTCACCGAGGACGAAATTTCAGTAGAATTTTTAAAAAAACCTCGAAAATTTACTAATGTTTAAATATAGCCTGCTCTTTAGTTTTCAATGGAATGTAATAATAATTATTGAAGTTCTTCAATTTTGAAACAAAAAAGGTTTATTCTATTTTATTTTTTTGTCTTGCTCATGTGACATTTTTTCGTTCCCTAACAAAATTCGGAAATTAGGAGCCGATAAAAATTGAAAAAAAATCTCTTATTTTTCCAATGGGGGGGGGGGCGGACCCAAAACCCCCCTCCCCCCCGTGGATCCGCCACTGGTTCCAGTGATGATCTTTCATGTATGATTCTGCCAATAGGATGAATAGAATGCTTATTTGATATCAGTGTTCACTTTTGCTGATAATTTGAATCAAATATTGATCAATACTGAAATACCACTATTAATCTATATTCGCTTTATATTTATTTTACATTGTAACGTTAACTACACTATCCAACTTCAATAAGATTAAACATATTTCACCTGAATTGGCAATTCAATAATGTTATTCAACAGTCAGTAGAATTTGGAATGAATAGTAGAATGTTATGTAAAGAATGAAATTTGGAATAGATATTCTTGGCTCCATATTGTTGAAATTGTATTATTAAATGCAGCCAGAAACAGTAATTCTGGAACTGGTAGCAACCTATAAAACATTTATAGTAGGCATGTATTAAAATAACATTTTTCCAATTTTTATCTATGTCGCCAGATCTTAATTCCAGATAATACCGGATTCTTGGATTGAATCAAATGCGCCGAATCAGAAAAGAAATGAAAAATAAGGTGAAGGAAAAAGACGAGAAACAGTATCCGGCGAACTGTTCCGAGCAGTGTTGGCAACCGTACCTTTTTAAAGGTACATGTACCTTTATTTACTTCGATGTACCTTGTACCTTTCCGAAGTCACAAGGTACGCTGAATGTACCTTATTTTGATTCCCTGTGTCCATCACCTTAAAGCCGCTGCACAAAATTTGAGTTTTCGAGTTTTCCATAATGAAATGTCAAATTTTGTAGAGCGGATTTTACCGCTTCACGCTTGTAGACGCAGCTAGTGTTTAAAGACACTAATACTAATGGCAGGAAAATGTCGTACAACTCGGTCTTCGACTGTCTATGTCATATTTCTATTTCTAGTCTGATTTGTTTCCATATTCTGAGACTGATTTTTTTGTTTTATATAGAGTATATACTTTGTTTTTTTTTTACGAGAGTTTCTTTATTTTGTATTAGAAGGCTGTTTTCATTTTGTGATAATATGAATTTTGTGATATCTAACAATGTACTGATACTATTTATGTTTGAAATGTGACGCTTAAGTTTCATCTCTCCTACTTCGTACTTCTGATTTATCTCTATCTGAGTCTATCTATCCTTTTTCTTATAACCCAAAACAATCCAAGTGTCCCAGCAAATTCGAATCTATGATGTGACAGTCTGACAGCGACAGCTGACAGGAAGCACTACAGAATGAACTCTGCATTCAAGATGTTACCTACTTATTTCGATACTGCGCATGCGCAGATGAAGGAACACGAGCGTACCTTTTTTTTGTTTAGGATACCTTATTTTTATATGCTGTGAACCTTATTTTCTCTCTCGAAGGTTGCCAACACTGGTTCCGAGTTGATCTCCACTTACGTAACAATTATATCGGAGCAGCCTCATACGAAGGTACCGCTTGATGAATGTCATAAACCACATTTCTCACAGCCGAAGCGTTATATCAAATTTAGGATGTTATTATAATTTCCGTTAATGAAAACAGGGCCTGTTTTCGATTTATCTAAGCCAAACATCAGCTCAAGTTCAAGTAGGCGTCATAAGGCGAGTATCCATTTCACTTCTACTGAACAGTTACATTATAATTGGATATTCAGCTTTTTCATTTTAATTCGCCAGATACCGAATACAGGGCGTTGCAGAAGTAACTGTAAGAATTTTCAAGGCATGTTCTGGAGGTCAAGATGAGATTTCTTCTTCTATAAATATGTGAAGAATTTTCATTATTTGAATCAAAGGTACTTTATTGACTAACTATATCCACTAGTCGCAAGTCATTATTTTGTGGTGAATACATTTTTTCGGGGTTTCTAACCTAGAAAACACAATATGAAGGAATAAGAATCAATATTGAAATCTACACAAGTGTAGAAGGGTAGACTTCTATCTACCCTGTCTGGGAAAGATTGCATCTCTATGAGTCCGTTTGAGATGTCAGATCTCTTTTTTTTTCGTCCATGACAAAAATTGCCAATATGAAATATTTGAATTTGTAAAGGAATTTGCGAATAAGTTATGAGAACGGAAGCGGATTTAGTTTATGAATCGTTAACGAATAGTATTCTCATAAATATATTAGTTCTTGTAAATTTTTGATAGGAAAATTTGATCAATTAACCCAACATCAAACTGATATTTTTGTACTCGACACGCATTTGGCTAACAAGGTTAGCATCTTCAGGAGAAGAAAACTGATACTAAATCTAGAGCAAGGGTTAGTGTTTATATACCTAAAGTTTTTTGGTCCGATATGGACGCGCGTCAAGTGCAAAAATATCAGTTTGTTGTTCTCTAGGAAAAGTCTACCTTTTACACCAAAGGTTTCAATTTCATTGTTCATCAGGAAAATTCGAGTTATACGAAAAGTTGCTGATCAATTATACTTGTTCTATCCAAATGGACCTGTTTTGTTATTAATGCAGAAACTTGTCGGGGTAGATAAAAGTCTACCCTTCTACACTTGGATATATTCCAAAATTAATTTTTAGTTTTCCAGATGGAGGCAGGTTCGAAATTCAGAAAACTGAAAAAAAACTTTATCCAATTTTGACTACTGAGCCAGGGAACCAGAAATGCTTCCATACCTCAGTATCAATTCAAAAAAATCATTCAATAATCTCAAATTCGCAAAAAAATATTTCCTGTGACTTCAGATTGAGATTAATAATATTAGGAATATTAAGATTTTTAGTATTCTAGTTATTTATATTATTACTATGTCATGAGCATATTTTCATGTTTCAAAATAAATGATCGATGAAAACATCATTTTCACTGGAAGTCATTTTCCCCACTCCGTCCCATCCTAGTGAGCAAAGTAGGTTAGCTGGAAGAGTGATGTGGGGTATTTAACGAATAAAATCATACATATTTGATGAAAATATTGAACAGGTAGATTGATTGAAAAACTCGAAAATGTCACACAAAAGTCGTGTTCTAATATGTACCGATTTAATTCCATATCATGACAACGTAAATATGCGTAATTTCATCATTTAGATTTGTCCTGACGTCAGACGAGCCTTGTGCCCAAGACCACACTTCCTGTACTTTTTCAATTGCAATGCAGATATTGGCATTTCATCCTTGGATATACTTTTGAGTTACCTACTTCATTATTATATAATCTTTTTAAAAATTTGATCCGATTTATTTGCTTAGGATGGCAATTTCATTGATTCCAAAGTTAAAGAGTGCTGTTTCTATTTTACGCTAATACTCATGAATTATCACCCCTCAAAAACAAAATAGTAACAAAAAAATGGAGGGATATGGGGCACCAAATAGTGTTATCAACTTCGACCAGCCGACTATCCAGATTTGCCTCATATGAAAGATTTATTGAAATTTCAAATTCATACAACTGTCAATGTAGTCACTACGTTAATAAAAAATAATAATAATTCTGGTAAAATTCTGGTGAAAAATCAAAATTTTAAAAATAAAAATATCTTTCAACAACATACGCAACATAACAATGTAATGATTTGTGAGTCAAACGCAACTGGATAAACATGACTGCGACTCTTGCATTTGATCGTATTTGTAATGTTTTTTTTTTTGTTAGGCAGCTGACGCCCCCTTACGAACGTCAACCCTCGGAAGTCGGCGAGTCCCATCAAAGTAGTTCCGTGGTGGAGATTCAAACCCTGGCCTCCTGCATGACAGGCGGGCCTGCTGACACTATCAAGAACTACTATTGATGCTTCCAGAAGATCAGAACTCAAATGTAGATATAAATAGCCAAGTGCTAAATGAAATTCATTTCTATTTAAATTCTTTTCATATATTCAAATCTCTGGTAGGACGTATTTTGGCCCCAGGTAAATGAAAAACAACATCAGAACATACCCTGAAAAGTTTAACAGACAGTTCATAACACCCTGTATATGCTACGCCGAATCACAGGTGACTGAACCTCGGAAAAGTCACCTGGAAGCTGGAATTTTGCGAACAGACGATTCTAAGCTTCCCACAGTCCTAATGTGAATAATTAGAAGTAATAAAACGTAGAAACAGCCTTGAAAGTTAAATTGACATTTCATGATGATAGCATTTACCGTTTCCATTTAATTTCTTTTCCAAACCACTAATTTTAGAGAAAAGTGACTGAACAATAGTTTCTAGCTATGTATTGATTCAATTCTACAATCATAACTGTATGTTATGAACATTAAATTTGAGAGTGGTGCGGAAAGAATAATAGTTCATAGCAATCGTAGAAAAAGAGAAGTTTCGAAAAATAAACGAGGAATCTGATTGAACTATCAGCACAGAGTGGGATTGAGAAGCTACATTGGTGTGGGCCAACAACTTTATGAGAGAAAGAAAATTCGACGACAAATCAAAAGTATAAATAATGTCCTATACCTAGAAAACATTATGAGTAGACCTTGAATCGAATACATACTTTATTCTGTCACCTAATATATAGAGAGAGTAGATGTTCAGGATATCACAGTTTTTCCAGAGGTGGAAACTTTCAAGAACCAACTGTGAATCACTACCAAACAGCAATTTGACACAATTGAAGAATCATCATCCAAAATGAAGCATACCAACAAAAAATACTATCTAAAGGTATGTTTCAAGTGCCTATTTGATACTTCTAAATGAGAGGAACACTTCAAAGTTTTTTTTTGAAGGATCTCTCACCATTCATATGAAAAAATGGCATTGAATAATGAAAATTATTATATTCAACTTACTTCAAAGTATAATTGTTTGGCTGCTACAAGGTTTTTGGAATTGACAACTCTAATTCTATTAACGTTCAGCAACGACCACATTCGAGGCTGAAACCCAAACGTAATGGTCATAAATCAAAGAATTATCAAAACTGATTCTGGGGTGTTTTTTAGGTTTGTTTGCCCTGGTCCACAGGTTTTAACTCCTGACGTTTCGCCTACAGCTGTGGTAGGTATTATCGAAGTCTATGCGCAGCACATACTGAGTATGAGTTAGTATCAAAACTGTTCAGAAAGCTATGCAGTTTCCACTGATAGCATTTTAATAACTGCTAGTTGTCTGGGCGAAATCTCTTTGGGAATCATTATATAAGTTGTTTTTGGTAGGTGTCCGATGTCTCAAAGAACAATACCTTGAGTATTTTCGAAACAAAAAGTCCATAGAAGCACCGGTTCGTACGACTCTTGTTTTCGGAATACCGTTGTTTGACCCTAGAATCTGGACATTTTCAACATATATGATTTTGATTTATTTCTCATATAGTTTGATTCAGTATTTGGAAATGATTGGTCAGAGCGGCTGTTGGCGTAAATATATTGTTTTTTTTCTGTGAAATAACAGATGTGTTGATAAATGTTGATGTGCTATTAAATGTGGACAAGCAAGTAGCGCCCTCTACAAGTGAGAATTTTATTTTTTTTGCTGAAAATCTCTCACGTATCAAATGACGTCCAAGAATCAACATCATTCTAAAGAAATAATGTATGAATCTTTCACACTTTCAACTCAGAAAAGAAAGACATCTGGATCACGCTTATGCGAACTTTTTATGTTAAGAGTACTTGTTCTGTGTAGCTGATATTTACTAAAAAACATTCTGTATATTTTACAAAATCATTCCTTTTTTTAAGTGATTATTGAAATTTTTGTATGGGCTATTACTGGCATGATCTCATTTCCAATTTCAATATATATCCGCATAGCGGTTTATAGGAATCAGAAAACCACGAACAAATGAAACACGTTCCGCAGATATTTGTTCTCAGTTCACCAACATTTATCTACGCGAATCAATTCAGCTTTTGAAAACCGTTTGCCTACAGCAAGTTCTCCAGGTCGTGTAGTACCTGGCCTATTCATTTGATAACTAATATCCTACATCGAATCAGATATCTATTCACAAACTCTACGTACTAAGCGAGTGAATGACATCGATACTCCGTTGGAATGTTGTAGGTGCTTGATCTTCACGTTTTTATATCTTATCAGTTTCCAACTTTCCACTCGGAACGTTCATTATGTTTATTTGATCGGTTGATACATTACTGTTTTTCGAGAATGACTTCTCGTAGCATATCACCTGGACGAAATTTCTTAGTTACAATTCACGCCAAAATGAAAATACTCAAAAGCAGAGGTTAGCTTGTCAATCATTTTTCTAAATTAATATTCATTACAAACGAGGACGTTCATTGAAGTAATGTAGCTTGATAGTTCTGACATGACAAGAAGTTGAACTATTCGAGTGGTATTGGTTAGGATTTCCATTGTATATATAATTCACTATTTTGAAACCTGTTGCAGAAATTCGTAAGATCGAGAGAATCTAAATTAAAACAATTATTTACGAATAATGGAATTGAAATAGATGGCAAAACAATCATATATACAGAATGTCCCTGGACTTCCTCTTTTCCTCTCCGGAATGTATAGATGGGCTCAAAATATCACCAGTACTTCGTGTAACTTTTGTTCCTAAAAGCCTTTGTTACCAAGTTACGGACCCTCAAAGCTACGAAATGACAAGTGTTTTTCTTTCGATAACTTTAAAAGTGCATATTCAAAATTTGAACAATTTTGGTAACTGGCGAAACAAATGATTTGCTTTGATGAGCTTTCATGCAGTAGTCAGTTGTTTCACTACAAAGTTAGGAACGGACTCCCGATGGTCCGCACCAAAACTTTGAAATGACAGATATTTTTCAACAGAATCAGGTTGCTTAGACAATTTTCTGAATGAAAGTACTCGTGTGGAAAAGTTATCAAAGAAGAACATTTCTCATTATGTAACTTTGAGGGCCCGTAACTTTGTACGGAAGACTTTCAGAAGCAAAAGTTATATGAAGTACTGGTGATATTTTGACCCCATCTACACATTCCTGGGAGGGGAAGAGGGAGTCCAGGGATACCCTGTATAACTCTCAAACTTTGAAAATGAATGCGCAGGTGTTAATCGAAAAGCAATCATAAGAATTGAAACTAGTCAAATAATAACGTCAGGCAACTAAACAAAGTAGGCACTCAAATCCAAAAAAGGAATTGGGAACTGATTTTGATCGACGAATAAAATTTAAAAAAAATCAAATTATCAGAAATGTAATTCATAAAAAATGATATTGCGATGAAATAAAAAGAGGTACCAAATATGAAATAGTTAAGAAAAAAAAAAAATTAAAATTTTAATACTGTGTCAGTATCAGTTTTCTTCTCCTGAAGATGTTAATTCTGTAGCGAAACGCATCTCGAGTGCAAATAAAATCAGTTTGGTGTTAGGATGATTGATCTTTACAAAGAGTAAACAAATACGTTGAGTGAATCATAAGGGATATTAACCAGAACAATAGTCATAAGGCATCTTCTGAAAACCATTTTCTCTACAAACGGAAAGTAAACAAACGTAAACTAAACGAAAACAAGTAATTTCTTTACGAATTTCAAAGAACCATTCATTTGTGAATGAAATTCTCCGCGATTTCTTCAAAATTAATTGATATCTATCGAATGTCAAACGATTTGCAGAAAAAAGTATGTTTTCCTCCTAGGAAAACCCTATCATTCCTCGACTCTGCGCCATGACTGAGCAATTTTCACAGTCGTCCAGGAATGTTAGTCTTTTCCTACCTGGTAAACGATGTACTATTTTCGCACTACTACAAAAAAATTGTTCTGAACTCGAATTCGTATGGAAAAACACCACACTCTCTCCGGTCGTAGATAAATATTCCTCAGTCGGAAATCGATACACTAACATGGTATACCTCAGTCAGATGACAATTCACCATGCACAGTTGCACAGTTGATTCCCATAATTTGGACCACAGTAACTTCCTCCATTTTGCATGAATTCTATACGGAATGGGGATGAACTCAGTGGGAATTATTCCAAACTCCCATGTAGGTATGTTGGCGATGTTAAGCTTGGATTCAATTGAACAATCACACTCAAGAATATATGAATATTCATTATTGTTTTTATTGCTGTAGAATCAGTCGTAGGCCCCGCCTCCGCACTCATGAATAGTGAACGGACTCATTAACCAGTCCGGCCTCTAATGACCCAGCCCAATACAAATTTCACGACATTTACGTGGAATTCCTGTCATCATATCAGGGTTGAGTTGGAGATATCACTGGCTAAAATTCGCACTGAATTCATTATATTTATATTATTTTCATAATTATTATGGTTATTATTTCTGAAATGAGGATCTAAAAAAATTATTATA
This sequence comes from Zygogramma bicolorata, assembly GCA_032362365.1. Lineage (NCBI taxonomy): Eukaryota > Metazoa > Arthropoda > Insecta > Coleoptera > Chrysomelidae > Zygogramma > Zygogramma bicolorata. The sequence continues at coordinate 543,788 of JAVJAQ010005464.1, forward strand.
AATTATTATTATTATTATAAATTTAACTGGCTCAAATTCGTTCTGAAATCATATTATATTCATATCATTTTCTTACTTGATCATTATTTGAGAATATAAAAATGAACAACTGAATAATAAATATTATACCACCAGATGGATGGTTTTGATAATATCATATTTGTTATTTCAGGTTGCGATGGCAAAACTTTGTTAATCACGAATAATTATATTTTTACCTTCATTCGATTTTTTTGTGGAGTTGCCGAAGGCGGTTAGTTGGATGGGTGACCTCATGCAGGGTATGACCGCGTCGAAAGCAAAATAGCATATCGGAGGGGATGTAAAGCCAGCGGTCCCGAGTCTATAAATGTTGGGCTCGTAAAAGATCCCTACCTCTGCCCTGGATGGAATACCAGAGGGTTCGGCAAAATTTCCGGTTGGGGGAAGTGTGCTCACCGGCGTCGGTGATTGGCCTTGGTAGCGGAAATAGGCCGACGTTAAATGAAGAAAAAAAATTATGTGCGACATTTCAGATGAAGGATTATTTTATTCGTCAAATACGTGTTTCTGAAACACCATGGAAATGAGGAACCACAAATGCAAAGCCTTGAAAAAAAACTCCTTTTCGTCAATATGAACTTTGAAAGACCCCAAAAATAATTTTATCTCCGACTTCGAATAATATAAATAAATAATAAAAATATATGCCAACTTGTTCCTATTTGTGTCGAAATATCCTATGAAAGTTATCCATTTCATTCGAATTTCGAGTGATTTGATATACAAATAAAGCAATAATAAGTGATTTTTACGTGATTCAGTGACCGTCGCGCTATATAGACAAGAAAGTAGCTTTTTCAGATGGTCTATTTCTTCTTTTATGCGAATGAGTTAGGTGTCTATGAATGATTCACAAATATCGACGAATACTTTTTGACTTATAAAAATCACTTCCAGAAAATTAATCAGGTTCTTCAATTACTCTCACGAGTGCGCCTAGGAAGTGAAGCCTTGTGCGGACAAGGGGCGGCTCTTAGATACTGTGGCTCTTGGGGCGTCATACTGATTTTTTTAAATGTTAATAAAAAAAAGTTTTCAATTTTAATCGAAGAAGTATTTTAAACTCATTACAATTATCGAATTAATTTTCGTCACTCGATTTGTCCTTGTATTTTTTCGAAATTTATATGACAAATATTTATATGTAGCAAACTTCAAGCGGTGACATAATATACAATTGTTAATATTTCATATTTCGGAACATGCCAAGATATTGTAACAGTTTGATACATTTTCTGGGTATGCTTTGTAAGGAATTTTTGTCTAGGATATCCAAGGAATCGAATGTATTTCGCCTCGTGACATAAAAATGGTTTGGCGAAACGTGCGGTCAATTTGTTTTTTCAAAAATTTGTAAATGTTTAAAATTAGCATGCTTTTTTTCTCTGTTCGTTTTTTATTTGGTAACTTCAATTTCATATTTGTTGGAATGATATCTAACTTAACTCTAGAAGTTCGCAATCACCCTTTTTAACAAGGCAAATTATTTACTAATTGTTCGTTCCGTTAACCAGCTGACGAATGTCAACCCTCAGAATTCGAAACTTGTGCGAGCAATGGATCAAGGAGGCCTTACCTTTTAACGTGCGATAACCCAGCACGGTGGCCCGGCAAAGATTCGAACCCCGGCCATTCGCTTGATAAGCAGATATGCTAACCACTACACTACCGAGACCAATAATATTACTTTGATTTGGAATAGATACTCTTGATATGTGCTAATCAGAATTTTGATATATCATACGGAGATAGTTAGAAAAATTTAATTTTCGTGCAAAACTTTCATTTTACAACAACTTTTTCCCATGAAATTATCCCATATTTTTCAATGTTTTTTGTCCTGCCTATATACTGTTTGACCATAAGCCAATCCGAATGCATGGAAGTCGGTTATCGAACAAGAACCAACTTCAGGCAGTATATAAATTTCGGTTGTACTAATTAAAAAAATTCGCACTTCATTGTATGAGATATGAATGAATTTGTATAACCATGTATATCAGAAGAACCCTACTTTACTGACAGTGAGTCAATATCTGACATGGAAATTTCCTTTAGAATGTTTTCTTTAGTCCACTGATGAAAAATAAAATACAAGAATCCAATCACATCTACCATTCATAAATATACAAGCGGACATACAAGCACCGTAGTTCATTTTGAGCTGAACTGAACCAAAGTAGCATCAATACAATATCAATCAATCATTATAGATCACGACTAGCATACCAATATCAGTTGTCACCTGGTGGGTATACTTTATACTTTGCGTAATGCATTCGACGTAATAAATTATCCGATATAACATAATACGCGAAGAACTATGTGAACATGTCAGATCAATTACCCATTTCAAGAATCGTTATCGTGCTACTTGCTACAAATGAAGTAACGGCTGTTTGAAGGCTTTGTCAGACTGTTACCGTCATATTAAAAAGCACTAAGGTATATCTGAATCATCATTGAACCAAATTTTGAGACCTTATTTTTTCTGAAAGAATTGCCACCATTTTGCATTCAGAAAATAGTCTCGAATAACTATGAAAATATTTAATGTTTCAGTTTTTGTGTGTTCGTTTTCGTTAACCAGCTGACGAACGTCAAGCCTCAGAAGTCGAAACTTGTGCGAGCAATGGATCAAACGAGGCCTTACCTTTTAACGTGCGATTACCCAGCACGGTGGCTGGCGGGGTATTGATTCACGGTCTTCCGCTTGAAAGGCGAATATGCTTTTTCTTGAAGATATATGAAGAACAGATTCAAATATTCATGGTAAATAGAAATAATGTTTGAAAAAGAATCGATGGTACAAATAATTTCCATAAATGCTATAGGAAATCTAAATGTAATATCGGTCCCATTTCCAAAGTGTTCAGCAAGACAACTGAACTTTGGAACAACATACACCCAATACTCAATACAATTACTGCCCCATGAAAAAATGAAAATATCAACATTGCACAGTTTTGTTTTCATTTCTCATGAAAGACTTCAAAACACTACCCATTATCCTCAAATATCTGACTTTGACTAAAATCTGACAGACTCTATCGACAACCCATTTGGAGCTATGATGAATGTTTCATTTGTTCAAAATCAATGAATATAGGGCCAAATCGGCAGAATATAGGAGTACAACTGATGTACTGGTTAGTGATGACGCATAGGGATCCTTTAATAAAAAATTGAATGACGTCGTCGGTGTGGTAGTGAAATAGCATTTCGCTAGTTCTTTCTGCTTTTAGTATCCCTAGACTCTAGCTCGCCCAAGCCTCCCGAAGCTTTCCGAGTATTTTTCGTGTAGATGCTCGAAAATAAAAAATATATAGTCCACATACCTACCTATTAAAAATTCATATTCTATGCTCTCTGGGTTTTAGTACAAAGCACGAATGAGATAGGCATAACACCAATCCCTGTAGAACCCCTGTAATAGCATTTGGATACTGGGTCATTCAGTCAACATGTTTCTGGTAGACAGTCAAAAAATGTGTTGTCATTTGTCTTCAAACTATTTTGTATAATCAACAGAGGTGAATTTTGAATGTTGGTTCAAATTGCATATCGAATATTGTTTTCGATATCAAAAAACTTGTAGCATTTTCCTTTTCATTTCTAGCAGAGAGAAAACCCAAAAATGGACTCCAGTGCATGTCTAAGGGCCAATTTATACATCTCCGTTTTGATCTTAGTCATTTCATTTGGAAACAAAATTGATTTTAGATGCCTTTCTAGGAGCATTTGAAGAACTAAATCTGTTTCAGTCTTCCCTTCAATCTCAAAAAAGTTACTCAGGCAGCATGTCATCAATAACCACCTAATTTCTTCAAATAGAGTGTGTGGGTCTAACTGTCATTGTAGGATTCAGGACTAAAACAGAGATTTATAAATTGGCCCATAGTCGTCGAAATGCTCAGAAAATCTGGGTCTAACTTTTTTCAGGGACCATGTACAAGTGCTCACTGCCCACTGTATGTATGAAGCAGTACTATTTATATAGCGGACTGATATATGGATTCAATTTGTTAGGAAATCAACGACCCTCTTCAAATTCAGTTATAAGATGAGAAAGATAGTTTTTCAAGAAAGGACTATTATTCATCAAAAGCAATTATTCAGAGACCAGTAAGATAATACCATTGGTTATGAAATTCCTTCGACGATATCAAAGATTAAAGCCCGCGGTGAAAGCAAATAAAATCTCGGACCCGAAAAATTTATCGGTTACAATATTTGAATTGAAGTTCATACGCTGGCAGAAAGCGAGATTGTCCGGTCCCTAATGAAAAGGCATAAACCAAAGTATCTCCGGATTCCTTTTGTACTAATTATAAAAAACGATCACGAGAAAAATGAGAAATGTAAATGGCATAGCCTGAAAGAAACGAATTATTGTTTTTCGTATGGACCAGGACGTTAACACGATACTATAAATAATATTGGGCCGTAGAGGGCATCGCATCGGAAAAGTTATTGTGTAGAGCCGGACTGAAGCATTTTTATTTCGAGGTGGGTAGTTTCGCACTTCAAACCTGGAGTTGAAAGTAAAGATGGCATGGTCCAGAACACAAATGCAGATTGAAAAAAAAATATTCTAAGAATCATCAGAACTTTATTATGCTATGCTTATAATAAATATAAAATCTCCATTCTGACAATAGTTCTATAATGTTCTGGTATAACACAAACAAATTGAAGGTGGGTAGTACTTCAAAAATATTTGAATATTTTATATAATTGATAATTCGTTTGCAAACCAAAAAAGTTTTGATTATTTATCATTCGACTGATGATGATTTTCAGAGATTATTTGAATCTTGTTCTATCTGCGATAGACAAAAGTGATGAAAATTGAAATTTTAACTCAAAATATTTGAATACGGAGAATTCATAGATAGAAATTAGGAAACTTATAAGAGTAATCCAGTTTTTCTATGAACTCTTCAACAGAATAAAAAAGTTGAAATCGTTTTCGTGAGTTAGCTGGCCTGGTTGAGTATCAGAGTAATATGATTTTTTTTAAGACGGAAAAAATAAGATGCAAATGAAAATATTGATTTCATGTTTCCGCTCCATCACTCTTCATACAGTTGAATTACCTATTGATCAAGAAGTTTCATTATTTGTTCTCTAACTTTCGATTTTCTGTTATTTGCTACTTTTTTTCATTCCAATGCCTTCTTCAGAGTTGTTATATACCGAAAACATCGAAATCAAGAAATATGTAATGGCACAATGTTCCAGAGTAAAAATATGTTTCTTTCAATTTAAATTTCGACAAATGTTTTGCTGAAAAAAGGAATATGTACCCCGAAAATTATGTAGATCAGGCAAAATATGGGAAATCATCGACAATATGTGAATATCAAATTCAATCAGAAGAATTTTTTGTCATGATTCCCCAATCGATTTACAAAAACTTATTTTTCTTTCAGTTTACCAATTGATATTTCATGGAGGAAAATTTTCGTTAATTGTTTCTTTACATTGAGAAGCATTCACCAAATTCTCGAGGGAAACAGAGCTGAAGATGTATTTGTGTTTTTTTATCCTCCATCCATTGACAACAGTTCCATTCTGCAATACGATTGCATTACTTCGTGCATAACCTCAATATTCCATTATTGCTGTTTTATTTTTCGAAGGGTTTATTGACTTTCAACTTTCATTTATTTTTTGTGTCGAAATTTACCGTCAAGAACGCTTCACATTGTACCTTCCAGCCCCTCACTCATCACTTTCCCGATCCAGCCCTGATATCCAGTGTGGTGGGGCACCATTACGATATACGCAACATCGGGGGGCAAGCATAACGTACAATCTCGCAAACATGCCATATAAATTATTTGTTTCACAATAAATACACAAGACCGTTCCATAATTACATCCCGGGATGATTTATAGACTTTATCCGAATTTGTAGCACCTGGAATTATAATTGATGTGAATGTTTCAATCAGGATCGGGGATATCGGAACAACCGGCCAGAAAAGAGATATGCAATAAAATCTCTGCAAGAGACAAGGTATTGGATTGGGTTGGGTACGTCTTCAGGTAAAGCCATCTTCAATTAATATTTGTTTTTTGATTGAGTTGAAGGGCTAATCTGAATTATTGATTCAAATTACTTTAGTTCGCTTTGGAAACTGTCTCTTCTTAAGTCTATTGAAGTGAGTCGATACTATTTGGAAGACTTTTCCACTGGCAGTTACCTTCACATGATACTCTTGAACAAACTTATATTTTTTTTATATATGCAGATTCACAAGAAAGGGGAGCCCTGTAATGATCAAAGAAAACCGCGTGAATCAAGGAACAGGAGATACGAATTAACATACACTTTGAATTTTTGAAGTTTGCAAGCCTCAGGAAAAACCTCTTTCGGCAAGTAGTTCCAAAGCTAAGCTGTTTTATTGAAAAAGATCCCTGAGCAAGAAAGGTTCGACAGGTCTCCAAATTCACAACAAAGGGGTGGGAATTCTGTTTAGAGAACACTTTTTGTTGATTCACTCCTAGTCATTTAATCAATTCACGAAAAGGAAAAACCGCCACTTTCCTGCCTATTCAAGCGACGGGTACTGAATCATATAGAAGCCATTTTTTTCATTGTTCAATTCGTATATAACGCACGCGAAACTCAAAGCACACATATGCCATTTACAGGATATTTTTACAGCAAGTTTACAAAAAAAAATATTGTTTTCATAGGGATAATATTTCATACTTGAAACGAGACAGGCTTGTTTCAGAAAAGTAGCTATTTTACATTCTCTTTCTCCCTTTTTGTGGATTAATTAAACCTCTTTGAATGACAGGCACATATCAACGGAGTGCTTAACTAGATTTGGAGATTTTCGTCGAGTCCAAAAACTGAAATGAAAACGTTTTTCGCTTATTATGATGCAAACTTTGTGGTTATCACAGTATATAAGATTTCTTCGGATTTGAATATCATACTTTTTAGGATTGAACACAATATTCGAAAAAGTTTAGTAACACACCGAGAAATATTCGAAAATATTTTTCAATTCTCTATTTTTTCATTTGTTTCAATTATGGATATATTTGAGATTTTCAATAGCTCAGCCTAGTGAAAGCAGTAAATTTTTCAAATATGTTTCAGTTTGAAATTTCATCATCAAATCAAAATCGTTTTGAAACCACTCGAAGAGGTGGAATCAAAATTGAAGTGAAATAGAATGATCCACCTGTGATCCACGTTACATGAATAGTTCATTGCAATTTCTGTTTTTACAAAAGGGAGGGTTTCTGCCACGAGTTTGATGATTTCATTTGAACAAGATATACCATTTGGTACCGACGTGAGTTGAATCAATTCCTGAAATACTCAATTGAATAGCATGTCTTTCAGCATTGAGTAAATTATGAACCTTCTACTGAAAGACAATATTTCAACAATCAATCAATGGTGTAATGATATTCAAGGGTAATATAACAAGACCTTGATAAATAGTCGACTATTTTTATTGCATCTAAATTTCGACTGTATTTTATAATAATTTAACGAGACATTATTTTGGCATTAATAATCTGATGAGAGCCCGAGAGCGAAGCTCGAGGGCTTTCATCTCTGATTATTAATGCCAAAATAATGTCGAGTAAAATTAATAAATACAAGAGAAATTTAGCAGCAATAAAATAGTCGACAATTAATCAAGGTCGTGTTATATTTGTGAAGATTATTTCTTGAATCTACTTCTTTATATCAGTCATATGAATGAATGAAAATTAAACAATTTGGAATAATTTATTCAAAATATCAAGAACAAAGCACAAAATCTAAACAAAAACAGCACCATCTTTATAATTCATCAATTGAAATTAAAAACACAATTATTGTATGTGACATTTCCACCATGCGGAATTTGTGACATTTGTTCAGCTTTTGAAGAACTTGCAGTATTAACCGTAGAAGGTCCACATTCATTCTGATTTCTCAATCTGTTCAAAATACCCTGGTGATGTTGTTCATCCATCTGCAAGTAAGGTTGAATTGAAGAAGTACTAGCGTGGCCAGTAATTTGAATGAGTTGCTGCTCTGGTACTCCGGATTTTGCCAGTTGAGAAACTGCAGTTGATCTGCAAGAATGGTTTGTAATTTTCAATTGGTTGGTATCTAAACCAATAGACTTTGCTCCCAATTTAGTCCATTTTGAAAATTCGTTTTTCCCAACGGGCGAATTCTTGTACCACAATGAGTTTCCATTCTGCCAGAATGGATTTGGAGTTAGGAACAAGCGTGGACATGTGAATCCTGGTCCTCTTTTTCCAATCAATTCTCTGAACAATCTAACTGGACAGCGCTGTGGGTTTTGTTCATTTTTAGTAAGCCACTTGCTGTCTGCGCATTTCTGGTTTCCTCCTTGACAGGTTTTTGTAAAAATTGGGTTGTATTCTATCCTACCTGATTCATTACCATCATTCTGAATTTCAAATTTGAAATGTTCAATCAAAGCTGAACAACCTTCGCCCCCACACCACGCTAATTCTACTGAAGCCAAATAGTAAAATTTTTTTTGAAGTCCATCTGGAGTTTTTTCATCGCATTTGTCAATAATAGCAAACATATTTTCTATACTTAAAGCCGTTGAACTCTGTTTCCGTTTTTCCTGATTTTCTGCAATTCCCGTCTCTTGGCATTGCGTGCGTCTCGAGAGCTTTTGAATTCGCACGCTTGAAGAAATAATCGTAGATATTTGTTCGTGAAATGATTCATGTGGATTATGAAAAATTATGATTTTGATTTTTGTCTTCGAATAGTAGAATCCCACTTTTTGATCAAAATCCCACTTCTGATGCAGTTGAGTATAAAACATAATTTTGTTTGGTGAACTGGACGAGAATGTTTTTCAGTCTTCAAATGATACAAAAAAAAATCCTCAATATAACAGAACTTAACCATTTAACAAAATATGTTATCGTCTAGACGAACCTCAAACACATCCCCGGTTAGAGTAAAGTGCACTCAGCGTTGCGCTTAGTCGTCAAGAAAATTTGTTAATTGAGCAGGTAATGCTGAAAGCAGCTCATAAAGCACAATTAGCAGGTCTGTGTGGTCGAGTAGGCTGCGAGTGGTGTGTATGTGTGCGCGCACTTGTTTTATGCTCCGCGGGTGTGAACTGAGCCATTAAAGCGACTGCTCCGTATTCTTTTGCAATATTTTTATGTCAATTTATAGTATCTGTGCGTCTGATTCGTGCAGTGATGTCATCATTATCACGGACTGAAATAGTGCGGTGCTATGCAAGTCGCGGACGAGTCGACCCTAATGATATACAGGGTGAACCTGAGTCAAAGAACTGAGATTCTTCTGCAGTACCATATTTTTCCATCAAACGAATACGTACTCATTCGTAGTGAAAGAGACTATGTTCTCTAATTGTTTCTTTCTGAAGGTTCACACGAAATGGAAACAAGGAAAAATTGCAAACCTCGAAAAACATATTTTTCCATAGTTTGAACGTTCTATTCGAAAACGAACCCAATAAGTTCTACTGGTCTTACAACGAAAATGTTTGAAGACCGTACTCGTCGGATCAACTGCGATGGATCTTTCAGAAGCTCAACAGCATATTTCAGAAGAGCAGCGGTTATGTGAATATTTATAAGAAAAAGGATGAATTGGCAATTCTCTGCGACATCCTAAAGAAGGGAGCTAGTATATCATTGATGTATCACTAGCCGAAGGTTATTTTTTTCAAGAAAATCCATCAACTCCAAGGTAATAAGATCTGAAGTATTTCTTGGCGTGAAACATATTACCGTTTTTTGAAAAGGACTTTTTACAAACCCATTCTTTGCAGTAAAATTCACAATGGAAAAGAAATCTCATGACGAATAATCCCATCATAACGAATATGTTTAGAGACAAATCGAGAACGTCTGCCTAGAGGAGACCAATTTACCACCACTATGAGCCCAGAAAAAAAAATCGTATAGATTCTGATTGATTTTTCTTCATCACATGAGGAAGTATTAACATTCAACACAACAGGAGAATTTCCCAATATTATTGATTCTCTGGAGGACAAACAGCAGCAGAAAAAAAGAAAGATTTCAGCCTACGCAAGATTTTTCCGAGGGTTCGTATGTTTGACTCCCATTGAAAATTGAACGAATATGTGAAAACCCCTCATAGGCATAGAAGAACAATGGATTATTTTTCACTCGTTATTATTTCTAATTTGACATAGCCTGCTTGCTATATGGAAAAGATTTCGTGATGCTCATAGTTGGATATCATCAAAATGTATGAATAATAGGAAATTGATATCAGACAATAGCTTGTATCCATGGAAGACAGTAAAGGGTTGCCTGAAACAGTTTTGTGTGGACTTCCACAAGGGTCAATCCTTGGACCTGTTTTTTTCCATTTATATGAACTCATTATCGGATTTAGAGCTAGCTGGGAAAGTGAAAATGTTTGCTGATGATATAACCTTAATTGATGATGGATATAATTTACAAGAAATAAAAACGAGCATGTTGAAAGACATTGAAAAAATCTCATCTTGGTCGTGAAACAAAAGCTAAAGTTGAATTCTGAAAAATCTTCCTTATTATGTCCGTAACGAAAAGAACTAGTTTAATCAACTTCAAGGACCCCATTAATTTCAATAACGTAAATATCAAGTATTCGTCAATTTTGAAATTTCTTGGTTTTCATATCGATGAAAATTTATCATGGTTCAAACACGTCGAAATATTGAGAAAATAAATATCATCTAAAATCGTTATTCTATTCAAAATTAGGAAATTTTTGCCGCTAAAATATCTGAAGTTAATTAATTATTCTTTAGTGTTTTCCAAACTCCAGTATTTGGTTTCTGTTTGGAGATTGGCAAAAAAAACGTGATCAGACCGTTGAAAACACTACAAAACAAAATTGTCAAGTGTATATTCAAATTAGACACCAGGAACCTACAGTCAACTTATTCAACCCGAAACGACCTCTAGATATTTCTTCCCTTCATAAACTCAAAGTTAGTACTCTCATTCACCAGATTAAAAATAACTTCGAACACTCTTATTTGATTTCAAAACCTGTTAGTAACCACCATAAACATTCTACAAGGCATTCCAACAATTTTTCAGTTATTAAAATTGAAACAAAATTGAGTCAACAATCGATGTATTTTCAAGGCATAAAATATTACAACGAATCACCAAATTATTTGAAATCTTGTGGCAAATTAAAATTCAAAAACAAATTGAAAAAATATTTATTATCGTGGGTTGGACTTTTTTGTTTTACAGTACCAGTTTCACTATCTATTTGCACACTAGTGAATTAACATTAGTGATGTTTGGAAGTATTCCGATTTTATTACTTTATTTTCCTTTTCATTTTTATTTAAACTTCATTTCCCCCACTATAAACATATTGTATGTTTCTTGGGAAATGGCTAAATGCCTTAATATGCAAAAAATTGAAAAATGAATTAAAAATGATTTGATCTGATATTTTCAATGGTGAATGACTGTCACAGCCTACAAGGAACAACAAAGATAAGGATTGACGATGATTTATCGTTCAATATATGTGTCAAAAATCAGCACTTTCGAAAATTTCATTTCAAGTGTCAACTTGAGATAAATCAGAAAATATCAAATGTGTATGGTTCAGAATAGTTATTCCAGGAGAAAATCGATTGGAATTCCGATTTGCCATATGTGACTCAGATAATGCTTATTGAAATTCAAATCAGTCAACTGTATTTCAGCTTATGTTAATGGAAAAACATGAAATTCAAACAAAGAGACCCTAATGTTCATGAATGGAGGAACAGTTTTTCGTCAAGAAAGTATTGATACTATCGAATTTCATTTTGAAAATAATCCAACCTGTAAGCATTTATGTCTACCTGCAAGGTTTTTCTGTGAAGTTTTTTTTTTGATAAAATGATGTTTCGTAATCTTTGCCAGTTTGCTTTGCTTTCGGTTGGTGGTTTTCGTTGATAAATACATATGTTAAAGTCGACATAGAATTACATGGAACATGTCTGGTTCGCAAACCAAGAGACGAGCCGTTGTATTAATGAATTAATCTGGAAACAAATTGCTGACCTATAAAACAGTTATATCCCACCTCAGTGACATGTCAGATTTTCATTTGATTGAATTATAATTCATTTCTGGATAACCGTTGCCTAATCTGAATCACAATTGATATTTTCTGAATCACAGCCGAAAAAAGTGTAGTGAAAGTTGAAATGATTGACTCAAGACCAATTTTTCTGAATATCTAATTAGAATTCTCGCAATATCTCGGAACCAAAAATAATAAACCAATCGATATCTGCTCCCAACGATCGATTATATTCTTAAACGTCCTGGAAAGCGAATCGAGTAGAAACAAATAAGTTGGAAGCCCCGGTTGCACCGCATTAAACTATCCTAGTGTAGTGGGCTTGTTTTGCATACTTGCATAGCTAATGAAGCACCTTGTTTGCGTATGTTGTTCTCGGGGACGATAAGCGCAGGCTCGGACTAATCAAAGACCATACACCGTGATTTTTATGTATGCAATGAAATAATTGCCGTACGGAATTAGGTGCGAAGCAACGAACATCTGGAGATATTATTCCTTCTTATTCGCGACATCGATAGACAACATATTATGCCACTAGAAAAAATGTGTACCGATCTAAATCGAATCTTTCATGGAAAAAATGAAAACTGATTTCTGCCTAGCGATGAGAAAGTCTACCCATGGTGAATACCAAGACATGTATTAATGGTGTCAGACATATGGGTTACTCAACTGCAAAGAGATCTACAAAAAAATCATCACAACCTATACGAAGAGTATAAAAGTTCACTATGGTCTTCGGGTTTGACCCTAATTTCGTTTCAGTACAACCCAAGAACACCTCCACATTGTCCACATGCACTGGATAGAAATGAATGTGTCAGCTTGGTATATGAACGGTGCTGCTTTACAAGAACGGAAATAATCAGATTGCCCAAGTGCGATTTGTTGCTGAAGAACTATATTGAGGAAGGTTGTCATAATCAATAATGAGTAGCTGTCTATGAACTGTGAAGAAAGGTTTAATGTAACAGAGAGAAATGCAATAGTTGGCACTCAAAAATTTTCATTGCCACCATAGTGATTTGTTCATACACGTTTGATGCCAAATCAAAAATTATTCTAAGATAAAAATTCGATACTGTGGATGTGGACCTGACAAATTTCAATATCCACTCAGTGTTGAAAGCGATTAGTATAAACTTTTTGTGGTTCAACACCGAAGAAAAATTTTATTTCAACCAGCTCTCTATTGATAATTCAATTAACCTAGCAGCCGTTTACTAAGGCTTGTTCTCATTATCTACGAAGTAATCCTAGTGGTATAATCCTCATCCTCCAAAACTACAAGGTTCTTTCTTTCCTGCTCGTTACTATAATCTCTGTGGAGAGAAAGTTGTCATTCTTGGTATTATTTCCATTTTCAGATTATCCCAGGCAAACAGAATATAAATCATCGATGGAAATATGGAAGGAATGAGTTATTATACAAAGTAATTTCATTATGATGATTGCACTAGACTTCTGGAAGGAAAGTTACTTGGTGAACCTGTTATGAGAAATGATATTCTTCACCTTGTAAACAGATTTTATGAAATGAATGTGGTTATTTTGACAATAAGTAAATGGTGTTGAACGGTAATTTTGGTGAAAGTCAAAAGATTTGGCATTGTGGTTTTTCGTGAAGAAATAAGGTTATTGCGAGTATCTAGAGAGACTTTTTCTAAATGGAAACGTAACAAAACTGTTGATAATCAGATGAAATGATGCCAGGAGAGATCTATAAGGCATAGCAGATTCATTGATGTAGTTTCAATCGAAACCTTGTGAGAACGACATAGAAATTGTGAAAACAGTGAATGAGGCGTACTTAACACATCGAAGGCTCTTGTAAGCAATCTGATCCCAACTATTTGAGAGATAATGTGCAATATTATACTACTCGGAATCAGTAGGTAGACTCGTAAAGCGACAATAACCTACCTGTGTTGGAGCAGTTCGAGAAGATAAGCCCAGCGTGTGCTAATTACCCCCATAGCTGAGATCAGAGGCGTACTGTAGCAAATCAACTAGGAACTGGTGATGGGTGAACGAAGAAGAGGATAACTACTACGAATCGATCATTTGTCATTCTCATCGAAAGCGACACAATCAATGAAGGGAAAATGATGTTATGATTTCAGGTAAACTGTAGTATTCCATTGCAGAAAATGGGTTCTGCCCAATATTACCAGTACTTCAAGATCAATTTTACTTGTTTTTCCAGATCTATATAGATGTCGAGTTGTAAAAGAAACAGCAAGGAAGGGTCAAGACAATAGCCACCCCGAATATAACCAGTTTTCCGTGGTATTTAAGGGTAATAAAATAGAATAATTTTGTGAATCTATTGATGATTGCTTTCTACATGTGAATTTCAAATCAAACTTGAAGACTAAATTGCTAAATGTTTCAGATATAGGTACCTACTCTCTTTGCATGAATAAGCAGTCTGTGAATAACATACATTTACCAAAAAAAAAGGGTTTACTGATATATTGATGTGTCTTTCAGTAGAAGCTTGTACAGATTACAGAAAGAAGTTTATGCGATGGCATACTTGTATAAACCAAAAACTATTTACCGCATTTATGTAGTGGTTATTGCCCCAACTATCGAACAAAATTGGATGGATTTGGGAAAACTGTAGAAACTACAAAAGCAGAATACTGTATTATCGACCTGATGACGGATTTTCCATACTTAAATCGTCATCTCACCACCAAACTAAAACTTCTGTGCGTGTAGCAGTCTTCTTCGGAATATATATCGTCATATACCCTCACATTATATGACGTAGTACAAAAAAATTAATTATTTTCTATGACTCATCTGGAATTTTGATAGAAATGAAAGCATTATGTAAGTCTTCTTTCAATAGTGGCAGCGTGAATTTCGAAGAAAACTGTACTCTGAACACTAAATATGGGTTGGAAATTCGATTCCGAAGAGATTTTTAGAAGTTGCTGGTTTCATTCACCCGATCCAAGTATAGAAAATCACTGGGTTATTCTTGGAATAAACGATGACTTTTCCCCATGGTCTTCATCTACTACAACTGCTCATAACTCTCAGAAAACTATTTCGTCGCCATGAATTTAAAAGTTATGCTTGCGAGTGTTCAAAATTTCAAAAACGCCTTACATGTTAGATAGACAAATAACCGTTATCAGCGCCTTCGGTGGCCAAATTCCATGTGGGAAGGCGGCTGTTACATTTCATTCTAAATTTATTAGAAATGAGATGCCAAAATGAAAACGATTCTGGCATAAAATAGTTATTTCTTCATAGAGTGCGTAAAATTTTTTGTTTTTCAATGGCACATGAGAATGTAAAAAATTCATTTGAATATGCACGTCGTAAAAACCAAGTTTTTTCTACCACCGTATTTTTATTTGGAATTTCAAAATGAAGATTAGGTAATTCAAGCTCTTCTATGAATGAGTATTTATCAATCTAATTTCCTTTATTTCTTATCATCATGGAAAAGCGCATGGAATAGTGCAATTGTCAATGAATATTGATTGTCAAATCTATAATTTATCTTTCTCCGCCCCAAAATAGTTGTTATTTTTGTTGAGATATATCTTGCGATAGCAATAGTGGAGAAATAAATGATGCAGCGAATGCCGCATTGGCAAATCTTTTGCCAAGCAAATCGGAGAATGTGTACGATAAAATATACACTCAATTTAGAGAATGGTGTCGTACAAAGAATTTAAAATCCGCAACTGATAATGCTCTATGTTATTAAAAAGGAAAATCCAAGGTTTTGAAGCCCCTCACATTGTGGAGGTTTTATTCTATGCTCCAAAGCACTTCAAAAATATAAAGGTAAACATTCACTTGCGGTTATATTTTTTTAGCAGTGAATACATTGTTTTAACGGAAAAAACGTTTTTTTTTTCGCATCCATATCAACAAAAAAAATGGCAACTTTGTTTTGACATTTGTAGAAAAAAGGTAATAGACCACTTCAGGGTTGAGAACCTAAATTGGAAATGTGAAAAAAAAATGGTTTCAAGGAATTTGTTGAAGGGACCGCAAGAACGCCTCTGCCAGAACCCTCTCGACTCTTAAGTTGTCGTCTCTTTCTCGTTCAACCAAAAGATTGGTAAATGCAAATTCGAGTTCTCAGTTCCTAATCAGCTTCGGTGATGAGGCGACTCTTCGCTCGCTGCTTCGGTTATGGTGTTCCGAGGAATTAAAGATACCATTTGATGTGCGCAGAAGTACCTTGTTAATTTACCGCGTTTTTTTCGCTTTGGTTTTGTTTTCCGTGTGATCCCACGACTCGGCAGATACCATCTCCTGGTTAAATTTAATTCAAAACACTACGCTGCAGGAACAATGGGTGCACGCCTATTCGTTTTTTGAAATTGCATTTTTAATTAAACGTTCCTGCTAATTGCCTTAATTGATTCAATATTGATTAAAGTCGCGAATTGTTAGGTGGGATTTAATGGCATAGTGAAGGGCATTTAATTACCGCGGTGTACTTTTTGTTTCCGGTATGTTTCGGCGAACTTTACATGTATTATCTATGTCTCTACATTCGTTTTGTAACGTTGAGTGAACACCTGTTCCGTTCGGATTTTTTTCGTTTCCGAGAAAATCGAAGGCATTAACGAGGTTTTGCCTACAATATATTTTACATGTTGAAAGGTAATGGCTTTTGTCCACCGATTATGCATGTAAATACACATAATTTGTTCACTTATGAATTTCAGTAGAACATTCATCTGAAAATGAGGTTATGTTTTTTATATGCATATTCACACGAAAGGGGAGCCCTGTAATGTTCAAAGAACACCGCGTGAATCAAGTGACAGGAGATTCGAATTAACATTCACTTTGGATTTTTCAAGTTTGTAAGCCCAAGGAAAGACCTCTTTCGGCAAGGAGTTCTACTGAAAAAAGATCCCTGAGCAAGAGAAGTTCGACAGGTCTCCAAATTCACAACAATGGGGTGGGAATTCTGTACTCGTTGAATCAGCCCTGTAGATATTGCCAAGGGTGGAACGATTGATAACAATTCAGAGGAGCACCGACCGTGAAAATATCTATAGAAGAGAGACAAGTCTCCGAACCTTCTACGATGTTTCAATGAAGTGAGCGAGTCTGTGAGCGAAGAATCACCAACGAGACGGATTGCCTACCTCTGAATAAAATCGAGAAGCCTCAATGAATGTTTTGGTGCCGTACTCCACACATGAGAACCATATTCCAAGACAGGTCGTATCTGAGTCTTGTAGATCATTCGAAGCTAACGAGAAGTGTTGTATTTCTTCGCACGAAATAGAAATCCAAGTTTCTGTGAAGCACCTTTAGCGATCGATCTCACATGGTTTTTCCATGAGAGATTATCACTGATCGTATTTCCTAGCATCGATATACTTGACTTTGTAGGAATAGTTGCTCCTGAAATCTGAATACTAGATGATAAATCGGCTTTCCTTGAAAAGGGACAAGCCTAGGTTTTGCCTAGCATTAAATTCCACCAAGTTCATGTTTATTCTTATTTTATATTATATATTTGTGGAACACAATGAATACATGATTTCTTTTTCAAAACCGTCAAGTTACCAAAACAAACTCTGTTATGAAAGGTTTAATTTATACATATTCAAAACACGACTTCACCTTCCACCATGTCGAATAGAAACTATTTTTTTATCGGCGAAATATATCGAATTCGAAGATAAATATTACACATTTCAGAAAAAGGAATTCAATATAATCTGAATAATAATAAGTGAAAACATTTCAGAGTAATCGATATCAAACCTTTACCATTAGTAAAAAACCCATCAGTTCAGGAATCCAGTTACTGACAAATGAATCTTACATTCCAAAAATGATCCAAATAAAATTGAAAATACGAATAATATATTTATGTCCCATTATGTAGTGGTTGTTCGTGAGAGTCTAGGGCTTGATTCACCCTCCATATACACCCCTAATTCCATTATTTATCAAAGCAGGATGAGCATGGAAATGAAATAGATCTATAAGAAAGAGTTGAACACTAAAATGCCAGTAATAATTTCAAAGTTATCCGTCTCCAATCTGATATGAATGAATAAACCCGGTATCATTCGGAAACCAGAAGCATACTATCTAATGAAACGGTCTGAAAACAATGATTGTATGCAGTTGAATATTATGCCAGATCAGAACTAATACATTCTTCAAACATAAACAGACACATTTTTTATATTGTAATACACTAAGATGAATGATTACATTGAAGACTTGAAGAATTGTCAATTTTCCTCCTGAATATGTATATTAGTTAATTAGGTGTTTTCGATTCGATTTTCGAGCATTGAACTGTCTGAAGAATAATTGAAATCTCCCAGTAATTAGATTATTTATGGCTCACCCAATATCCTGGAATGACTCCACCGCTAGAGAAGGGTCATTCATTTCTGAAATCACTATTAATTGTCTCCAACCTTATAAGAAAATATCAATACGAACTTAAGCAACCGTCCTTATATAGCAGGATATTGTCTAATAACCTATCCACAATGAAACAATTGGTTTAAATTATATATACCTTTCATGGAGTTGAGGAAGTAAGTAACTCTTGTGAGTAGCATCTTCTTTCCTATAAGCACTAGAAATGAATTCCGATCTCACCACTTTGGAGAAATCGATCATGATAAAGCTTCTCAACGCAATAAAATGATAATAATCATACTCGTGTACCCACAAGCAAACTTGTGCGGGTAATGACTGCTATGGTAGAACTGTTACGGGATGATAATAACAAGTTGCTGCTGAATCATTTGAGAACTCAACTGATCTAATATTGTATTTCTTCTACAATGATTGCCAGTCTTTCATCCCATTTCATTCAGAAGAAAAATTCAAATTTGTCGAGAGCGATAGGAAGTACAGGGTGGATATTCGATTTTACAAGGTAGTAGATACGCTTCGAGAACCACTCTTGGAAATTATAGACGGATCTGTCGAAATACGAATCCTGAGGAATCTGGCTCAAAGCCATAAGCAAAGAATACTGTACTCTGACACTGATAGAGAAAAAAATATAGTATGCTGAAATATCAACGACTGTATAAATATAATCAGGGATTTTTCCTGGAAGTCCTGTTAGTTAATGAGATCTAGGAAATGAATTTAAGTCAATTATATGCGTTAGTTTCAGTATTCAAGCAGTTGAATTTAGGAAATAGTAGCACTTGGAAAAAAAAAATTTGTTTTGCCAAGAATGTCATTGTCATCGAGATGCTCGAAATGAATGAAGTGAATTGAGTCAAGTTTCAAATATTTTTCTCACTCACATCATTCATTAATATTTGCTTACTCGGATTATTATCACCTTGAAAAAATGACTACCTGGTAAAAGATTCGCCAACCCAGAGGAAATTAGAGATTTTCATATTTCTCATGTTTTCCTTGAGAGCTGAAATATTTCCTGAATTACTCACTTATTTATGATGGGAGTATTCAGTCCAATTTGGTGTGATGCTCAACTATCAATCCTCCTCCTGAAGATGAGATGTCAAAACACCGCAAAACACACATCAAATCGAGTACAGGTGGTTTCAGTTTATTGTATGGGTTATTGTACATTGAATTCCACGATTTTTGTCTCCAATATAATCAAGCATGTATTCCTTGAAATGGCATTTAACAGTTTCATTATTTATGACTTTAATTTTTCCGTCAATGCAGATAAATGATGGAGAAGATTAGATTGCCATTTTATAATTCAGCAATAGATAATTGCACTAGACCAACGCAATTTGAGAGAATCACCTGATATCTCCTCCCCTTTCAGGTACTTTAATAAGAATATGACAGTTTCAACAAGTTTTTCCATGTTTCAATGTTATTGTCTATTGCCTGTCGGTTGGCGTCAGAGCAGACTAGGCGCATGTTTGTTTAGGATTGATTCTTCCGTAGCTGATTTGCTGGGGTTCGATCCCCTGCCACAGCAAAAATTTCTAAACACGTACCGATCCAGTAGCAATGTAGATTTTCAAAGGTTTCGCTATGGTTGATAAAGCAAATGCTCCGCCAAATAATGATAATGCCAGAGCACTACAGTAGTCAAGAAGATCAGCAATACTTTGCCCGCAGAAGGCTATGCCTTCTGGTTGCACTTGTACGGTGATTGAGAAAGAGGGAACTGTAAATGTATAAAAAAAAAATCTGTTTTCGAAATTGAATGCACTGTATTGATCTCCTGAACAAAATCACTTCTGTGTAATATGTCGAGATAAATTCACAAGACCTGCAGCTTCAGGGTTCCATTGAATGATTTTACACTCAATTCATATACCAGGCCAAATTTTAGAAATTATGCCAGTGCACACGTTTGGAATGAATGAACTTCGTGACTAACCCGTGACTAACAAGTATCGAATGAAAAACGTTACTCTATGCTCCTGAAACTTCAGATCGGATTTTTCACATACAACAGACAGATCATGTGAAGCATACCAGAAAATCAAAAACGAAACGTGTTACAAATAATCTACCTGAACTCGCCACTTATCTGCAATAATATCGCGAAAAGCCTTTTAAAATTAATTGCAAGCGTTCTTATTTTATTACTAAATTAAAAATATAATACATAACGCGTCCTCTCCAATCTTTTGGAGCATTTTCGTAATAAAACGTAGGCAAGCTCGACCGGCAGAAAATTACAAGATAATAACATACTGGTCCCGTATTTTAAACACTACCATGAGATGCTGGTGCTTCTCTGAATTGTTTCTGTAACCCTTTTCACCATGGTTGTTATAGGTTTATGAATTGGCTCGTAAAAGTTTTAAGATGGGGAGATACTTCTTCGACGGTCATTAAAGACTAAAGAGATAAAAACTCGGAGGGTATTGACTCGTGAGTTGCTCAATAAAAAGAAATTGCATGGATTCCGAGTTTGTTCCGATAATTAACGAAATATTGATACTATTAAATACAATCCTAAAGCGTCTGAATGTAATTCAGTGAAGTCACTTTCGCTAATCAATCGACGTATTGTAATGATAACTTCCACGCCATCGCATGAACCCCAGAATAAACAAAAAAAAATAAAACTCAATAAATGCTGATTTTTCTGGTTCAGCAAAGTTCAAAATCATCGAACTTCGCATTGGTGACGATATGGTTTTGTATGGTCGAATCATTTTTCTGGTTTTAATGCCACTCACTAGCGGGTTTGTAGGATACACAATGATTTCCTGAAAAAAACTCTTTTAACATGTTCAGAAAAAGAACTCTACCACCAAGAGAGTTCCTATTTTGTTGCACTCAAGTCTTGTAAGGAAGATATCTAATTTGTTTAATCTCGACAGTATTATTATTTTTTTGATAAAATTTAAGTTCAACCCCCAAGATGAAACTCGATTGCGTGTCTTTATAAAACCAGACTTTGAAATTTCCGTTGCAATTGAAATATATAATTTATTGAAATCTACAAGAAATTGGCGTAAAAAATATTAATTTGAAATATTCATATTTTTTAATTAGAACTGAAAGTTCGAAATCTGAATGCGAAGAGACACGCAACTGACCTAGGTTGGAATTGTGGTTTTACTAAAAAATATACTAGTAGTGAAGTGATTAGACAAATTCGATATCGTCGTTTCCCAAATTCAGTGAGAACAGAATCCCTTATTATTTTTCAATTTGATTTTTGTCACCATGCTTTTTTTAATTTCTGCGACTTTCATACACGTGGCAAGTGATATTTTCTACGACCGACAAGAAAACCGTGTTATTGCAATGACGTCGACTGAACCTACTTGAAGTAACGTTTAGGTAGTGTTATAAAGAGACGAAGAAGCTCCTAAATTTTGATTTTTCGTTTATTCATTTGAATTCTCTACAACATTTACGATGTACCCATTTCACAAATTTCCAATTGTTTTCGAAATATGCGCTCCAGAAAAAGTGCATATTCCTGCAGAACATGTTTTCATCTGACGATTTTTCGTAAATTATTCGTTATAACCTCGGCACTGTTCATCGCAATTCACTCGGAAGATTTTGTCGAAAATACGACTTCTGTTCAAGAATATCTACACAGTTGGTAATTTTCATACAAGGAGTCAGTCACTTCATCAGACTGATCAGGAAATACAGGAACCAAGAGTCCTAGGGGATGAGCTCCACGAGGAAAGGGCATGAAAATGCTGTTTTTTTATGTTACGTCGGCGTAGGTTACTCTATCATACCGAATGAATGCTGATTAAATGAACCTCATAGTTTCATTCATTCATTTCACATTTGTGTTACTTCCAACCTGGTGATAAAAAATCAGCACCTGCATATTCGTTCTACAACAGAATTGTATCCTCTCTAACTTTTCACAAAAAAACAAACGGTTCAAAAGATCCGCAGGGATGTTTATCGAAAACATCAGGTGAGAATGTTTTTTTCTTCATTATTCATCCTTAGCCTTCATCTCGAAGACAGTTCAAAATCTGAAATACCTGTTCTCATCAGCCACCGTCCTCGAGACATTTTTTGCCCCCCACCTTTGGGCACACTTCCTAAAAATGTCAGGACCTTTGATTTTTTTCTTCTGAGCACTCTAAATGTTGCTACAGATCTCTTTAAACTGGCCTCTTCTGTAAATTGTGGATATTGAACAATTCGTTATATAACGATAATCGGCAGTAAGAACTAATATATATTCGGAATACTGACATTATACATGTTTTTCTTAGCTGATGATCACGGCTTCATAGCACGAGCAAGTTGAAATGAAGGCCCGTCCCAGGCGCGTATACAGCTTTGTTTCATGAGGGGGGAAATTCGTGTCGCGAGAGTGACAGAAAATAAAAATGCGCCGCAGGCGAAATTTTTCCATTTTCTCAGGAATAAATATATTAAATGATTAGTTTCAGATAGTAACGCGATGAATGAAATAAGATGTTTCATCGATATGGATTATCCTCAACAATGGACCAGTTTCATACAAATGGGGTACACTCTGAAAAAAATGTTGCTAGTCACAGGACGCAAATGCGTGTGTTCCCCGCCGCAAGGATAGAACACAATGCCGCACGAAGTCGGCGCATTTATAAGGTGCAATCTTGTTAACGTTATTAATTACTCTGCGCATAGGATACTTGTAATTGCCGTACACCGAACATTAAACATACCTACGGTAAAGCATATTTCCTAAGCCCGAGAGATGAATAGCCTCAGATTAGTTAGAATGTGTCTTTACTGCTCAACGCCCACAATTCGAATTTTTCATTCCAGTATGGTTTACGGTGTTGATTTTCATTTCACTTTATGTAGTAGATATGTGATGTGTTTTCAGAATTGCTGCTTATATTACTTTTCGTCTTCAGATACACATGGAAGATAAATAATTGTAATGCTCAGGGAACATCGTGTGAACCAACTGAGTTGGAATATAAAGTCATATTTATAATATTAAGGGAATTGGCAAGAATCTCCCTCTGAATGAAAATACGATCTCCTGAAAGGAAGTTCTTTAGATGTACAGTCACACAGTGGAGAAGTCGAAAAACTGTACTGGTCGGGTCAATAGTTGTAGAACTACCAAAGGCAGAATGGTTGACTTCATTTAAAAAAAGTAATAGCTATGAAAATATCTAGTGAAAAGGGCTGGATTGACCGATAAATTTTTCCCGGAGAAGCGAGCAATAATTATTGTTTTTCACAGAAAGGGATACAGCAACCTCAATGCATGCATGCCGCCCTTCCTTAGTGGAAACAGTTCTGCAGGATAGGTTAGATACATGCCTCTTATATTATTGGACATAAAAAGATTATTTCGCATTTTTCAGCAAGAAAAAGTGAACCAAGTTTTCAAGAAGCATTCCTTGCAAACGTTCTCACATGATGGCACCAGAATAGATGCTTTTCTTGGAACATTGTTCCACCATATCGAATTAACGACTATTAACAATTTGAGGCTTTTCTTCAAGAAGGGGCATGCTTGGTATTGTTCAGTCACATTTGGTTGATGAATACTCATTTTTGTAACTTTCACGTTTTTAACATTAACCACAAGATAATATATCGCTGGTGACAAAAACGATTTAATTTTTGGGACATATAAGACATACGTTCTTATAATGAAAAACTCTCCACCTTCCGAGCTGAATATTTTCAACCAAATATACCAATAGGTATATCACCCATGATAATAACTACAATGATAATATTATTGTCCACCAGAAACCATCATACAGAGTCATATTCTGACAATATGGTGGCAAACCAAAGGTGCTAGTTCTAATGACCAATCTTTCCAAACTAAACAAATTGCTAGGTGTATATCATTTGGAATTGAGAGCGAAAATGACTTTGAATATAGAATGGAGTCTTCCGCAGGTATGGAATATCTATTATCAATCCCTCCTAGGAAGCCCTTGGTGGGGCCTACAGATTACTCACATACATACTTGGGTCACAAATTTGAAAACCTATTCGGACAAGGGAATTCAAGAGAATCAAAGTGTTGAATGCTACTAATACGTTATCAAAACACCTGACAACCTGAACCAAAGTTCAATAATGGACAGGCCTCTTATCTTTCACGAATATCTTTTCGAGCAAAAATCCTGAGGGCTGATTCTTCAAAATAATTTGCTATTCTCCAAACATTAATAATATCTATACCTACATTGATAGTAAACAACAATTTATCCGTCATATATGATACTTCAAGAAATTATTAATATAGACCCTGACATACGGAATATGCTGATATCCCTTCTACTTGAAGTAATCCATCAAGTGTAGTCATCTGTTCTGGTGGTTCACCCTATACCCACTCTGTTTAATGAAGTCGGTTAATTGCAACCGGATCGCAGTTAGCAGGCTTATATGAAATAACATCACAATAAAACGTGATCGGACAGGACCGGGCATGACAACGAACCCTCATTCAATTATCTGGTTAATTCAATTAGGAGAACAAGGTAGAGAAGTTTGTGTTAATGATAAATTCAATAGGAAATATTTAGGCCGGTGGGATAAAAAAACATTACATATAAGTATATAAAGAAAACCAAATTTGGTTTATCCGTTAATGTTTTTTTTCTACTAGCGTGCGGATTATTCCACTTTTCCGCACTTATTTTAGTGTTGAAAGAGTCACTTTCTCGCACTAGTGCAGAAAAGTGAATCTGTTAAGTTTTTGGGGCACTTGAATATTTAAAATATATATTTGTACGGTTTTAGCTTAGAGAATGACTGAAAAATAAAGAAATTCATTAGAATTCCGCATGATTTTCAATCGAATGAAAAGTATATTCAAATGATTTTTTAATGGCCTTGGTATAAGCCTCATCAAATGAATATTGATCATCAACATCTGACATTTTTCATTTGCCACTTTGAATTACCGTAGCAACACGACTTAATAAAAACCAATTGCAGGAAGTCTTCCAGCCAGACTCTGTGAATGTTTTGGAGGATTTATAGTTGTAGACTTTCAGCTGTTTACAGAGGGACTCTCGAGTGCACAACTTTGTGGCCACAGTCTGAATCACATTGAATATGGGTAATAATGACCATTTCTGTCCTTTACATTATGAAAAACCATACCTTCTGCACCTTTTTTTATTGAAATGAACATGAACCTGTTCTTCCAGAAAATTAATTATAATCTATGGATCAGATAGTCTGATCGAATATTCAATTTGGAACAGTCAAAAAGGTGAAGAGAGCAGGTTTCATATTGAGTTTGATGCTTCTCTGACATTTTGCAGTGTCAGATTGTGAAACCAATCCAAATCCATTATAATTGGGTCTTTCTGTTG
The DNA here is from genome assembly GCA_032362365.1 of Zygogramma bicolorata. Taxonomy (NCBI): domain Eukaryota; kingdom Metazoa; phylum Arthropoda; class Insecta; order Coleoptera; family Chrysomelidae; genus Zygogramma; species Zygogramma bicolorata. The sequence goes on from JAVJAQ010005464.1 coordinate 569,708, forward strand.
GGCCCGGCCCTGATTGGCTCTCCATAACTAGTACATCAACAGGCGGAGCACAAGATATTTTTTCACACATTTTGCAATTTATTTCAAATTACTAAAATTATCTATAAATAAAATCATTGCAATTAAGCTTCAAGTAAAAATCAACGGAAACTGGTCTACGTTCTTCAGCTTGCGATGTAAATATATATCAAGTTCGTAAAAATTTTGATTAAATACGAAGTTGTGGTTTTGTTTTATAATTTCAATTATCGCTGGGTGCTTGATTAATCAATTCAACGGATCGAACGCAGATCGCATGAAACGTATCCATCAATGGCAACAAGGAGGGTTTACGAGAGTAAAAAATTTCGTTAATTATATCTGTGTGTCGGAGGTAAACTACACTATGTCAAAAAATGCACTTTTGAGAAAAGGCGGTTTTTAATGTTCACGTATCTTGTATGTATTATTATCCTGGAGTCTTAATCATTTATGTAGTCAATTGCAGTTTATAAAGTGTATATAATGGTTACCAACTACTTTATGGAATATTATAGTCAGTTACTTTGGGGAGGGGATGAAAAACGGGTTTTTGATAAACATAGTGTTCTTTACCTCTATCCATTAACATAATTTTTGATCACATAGTGTTATATCTCTCGACACTATGGTACCTAATATACTACGTATTGAACACATTTTTGAATAAACCAATGAAATGAAAGATGATAATTATATTAGGTAACTTATTTTATTTTGAAATATTGATAACACATTTGTTACTCTGGGAAATCGGACACTTGGCCTGCTTTAGGCAAGGATTTATAGTAATCGTGAAATTCACTGGATACAAACGGCAAAAGAGACATTAAATCATTATACTTTGCTGTAGATATTGGTTTTCGTTCTATTCGGCTTACAGCAAGAGATTCCGGAAACGTAGCATTTCTTCTTTTCAGGTTAATACTTTTGAACTCTTCATGAAAAGCCGTCTTGTAATAAAGTTCCCCTATATTTTCTTCGCGAACCTGTAGATGAACACATTCGGAAATAGGAAATTTTCTATAAACGAACGGTGTCTGTTCTTGCCTAAAATTCTCTGTGGATTTCTTATAAAGAGGTGTGAAGTTCTTGAAGTCATTTAATTCCATGTTATGCACTGTTAGCGTTGTTGAACAGCTACGTATAAATTGTTGCCAATCCCAAGGGGTCTGAATAGTCATATTCTGGACTTTCTTTCGCTTTCTCTCGATCAGTGCATGTATTGTATCCGCCTCCATGTGTGTATGTCCTTTGAGTAAAAATTTTTGATTGATTATTTTGATTTGCCGCCATTTATGTAAAATCCAGAAGAAACAAGTAATCAGCATAATATTCTTATTCTGGCCGTAACAGTTATCTGACCATAGTGTTATTTCTTCAACATCAGAATTAGAAATAACCATTTCCGCCCATTTGAGAAGGGCCGACGCTATTTCGTCACCACCGCGTCCAGCTTTTGATTCATCCCACATTATGCAATGCGCAGTACCGTCTGAAGCATCATATATTGTAAAATCAAATGTCCATAATTTTCGTTTGTAAAAACTCAGTCCACATGTCAGCATAGGTGTAGGCAAGCATTTTTGAAGATCTGCAGTCAACACTTTATGTTTCATATTGCTTTTGGCAATACCTTTATCAGCACTCTTTAAATTATATCTTTGCTCCGCATCAACCAAGTGAGCATCATACTCTTTCTGGAGTTTGTCTTTCTCAAGTGGATTTAAAAGAGGATTTTTCAGTTGGTTGCAGTAGCTGTCACAAATGTCACATGTATCATTTTGCATAGGCTTGAAATTCAACCTAAACTGGGTATTGAAAATTTCTGAATATACCCATTTTTTCGCAATTTCAGATGTCGGAATATTTGTTTCTGCACAGTGCCTTAAATATAGTTGATACATTTTTTCAATATTTAGTTCTGGGGACAAAAATTTTCTTTCAGATTGTTCTCGAGAGTAGTGACTATCATATGCAGGAAAAGAAGATATGTGCTGTGTAACATTATGTATAGTAACTTCAGATGTTTTATTAACAGGAATTCTCCGCCCCCTTTGATCTTCTTCAATTATTCCTCCAGGTTGCTTTTTTTTCAAAGCTGTGATAACAACGGAATTTGAAATTGCCAGAGTGTTTAAAAACATGGTCTTGCATACTTTAATGGATGTATTGTTGACTGAAAATTTATAAATCAGCGTATTTTGTTTGGGTTTTTTGACGTTACGTCGCATTGTTGCGGTTGGTCTATTTTCCACACAAGACAGAATAAATTGACGCTTGACATTATAATCAGCATTGGCGCGCCAATAATTATTAAAGATATCAAGTCTATCACTCTCTGTTAACTTTTCAACACACTTCATTCTGCAAGAGCAAGGCGGTTTCATTTTTCTGGCAGGAACGGTCTTTCCGGTTTTAGATATATATGTTTCTCCAGCCGCATAGCATAATTTCCGCTTGTTACACTTCCACTCATTGACATGTACTACTCTCTTTCTTCCCCGTTGCTGAAGTTCAGTCTTTCTTTTAACTTTTCTTTTTTGAATAGTGTTGTCTGCATGTTTCTTATCAATAATTGATGTATTGGGGCTTCCCATGATATTTTCTGTGTCAGTAGTATTGATTTCTGGAAAACTAACTGCTCCTCCACAATCTGATGTGCCAGCTTGAATTTTCCTTTTCCTGGTCAAATCTACCTTTGAGTTTGAACTCGAATCAGATATATCATCCATACTATCAGGATCGTATGTTTGATCAACGACCGAGTCGTCTGAATCACTGCTAAAGGAATAACGTCGTGACTGGCCACTACATGATGCTACTACTACTGGCTCATTCACTATAACACCTCCAGGAGTATTCTCAGACTGCTCATCTATCGACACACCGTCATCTGCAAACAAAAAATAATACTTACAAAATTTTCCTTTTTTCACATACCGAATGTACGATCTGGCAACATCGCAAAACATCTACATATGAGAGTGTGTATTTCTCTCGACAGTACAATTATTGTCACTTTGATAGCGGCAAAAGTTAGCTGCAACGTTTACAGCGACAAATGCACAATAGTTTTTTTCACTTATTCATTTATTTATCAATTATCGCGGTGCAGGTAGATTTTTGTTTGCAAATGTTTGTTGGCACCTTTGGTGTCGCGTTTTTAATAGTTGACAGTTTTTCTCGTCTAATTGCTAGGATACAGTTCCTCATGAATCAACCCAAATTTACCTGATAAAATTCAAACCTTTCATGCAAATATAAGTGAAAAATCGACGTATTTTGTCCGTTCATATCTGAATCAGTGTGTAAGCTTCAATATCCTAAACTCTGGTACACTAAGTTTTACAAATTTACACACTTTTGTATCATACAATTTTTCACCTAACCCCAAATTTCAATACCAACAAATTTAAGTACTTACCACAATTATCTTGGTTTGTTATAGACAAAGCCATCTGTGCTATTCTTTTTCCTCTGGAACTCATCTGGAAGCAACACTATTGTGCACTAACAGTCAATAAACAATAACGATATAACGAACTACAACAACAATTATATTGTCACACCGTGAATAAAACTCCTTGTGTTAATTTTCATTCTAGAATTCCTAGACTAAATTTCCATAGTTGCCAGGTTACAACGGCAGCATTAATTATTATGCTCTAAGACATTTCATATCCAGAGGGATACTACACTATATCTAGTTAGCGTAAAGATAAAGTGCTGCCGTAAAGACTGAAATGACACCAAGTATTTTTGGTGGTTTATACCTTTATGAAAATGATTAAATAGTGCAATAAACTTTTCACAATCCACATTTATAGTAGGGGTATGACATAGTGGATTATACTATTGGAAAAACATTGAAGAGTTATTTAACGCTATGTTGAAATCCCAATACCACACTATAATGACATAGTGTAGTTTACCTCCGACACACAGATATTTAATGGAAGATGTGTGATACCTGGCTGGGAAGTTTGGTTGGACCTCGCGCCACGGATTGCATAAAGATATATATTATATATATATATATATATAGGAAAGTAATTCGTGACTGATTAATGAATATGTAGTGAATATTTTGGGGTTGCAGTCAGTTGTGTTGGGCTATATCACAAAGAAAACTCTTTGTTATTCGTCAAGCTTTCGGCAATCTTTATTGCCTTCCTCAGGACGTCTATAATACATAACACTTTATCATATGATAATATATCAGGAATGGTTACTTACTAACGTGAGATTGAATAATATGAAAGAGGCAAAAATTGTACATGAAAATATGAAGGTGACGTTTGAATGAATTTAGACATATGATATAATTTCACTTCTAGATTACGGTGGAAAAGTCGAAATAGAGGGTGATTTTTTCTTATCCTTCTCATACTTAATCAAAAAGGTGTAAATTTTGCTAAGACCATTTAAATCTGTTTTTTTGTTCATGGAATGGTCATTATTATTTATATGTATCATTTCTAAAAATACACGCTTAGAAAGATTTATTTCACTATCCAAAATTTCAGCTTGTCCGTAATTCATACGCTGATCTCTGTTATTGACATGTTCTGATAAAGCACAAGAATTTACATTTCTTCTACAGTCACTTTTATGAGAAATGATACGACTGTTGAGTGTTCTAGATGTTTGGCCAATGTATGATTCAGGACAATCCATACAAGGAATCTTATAAATGACATTTGATCTATTTTTAACCGAAATTGGAGTCTTTATTCTACTATGTAATTTGGAAATTGTTACGATATTTTTCTTTGTTATTTTAATATTATCTTTTTGAAAAATATTTATCAATTTTGGGGTTAATTCTTGTATGTAAGGTAGAGATTTGTAAATTGTTATGCTATTTCCACCTTGTTCATTATTTTCAATGGGTATTATTGGAATTGATATTGTTCTTTCAGAAAATAGTATTTGGTTAACTAGATGTCTTGGATAAGAATTTTGAATCAGGATGTCTCGTAACTTGGATAAGCTACGGTTCCTCAAAGTTTGATGAGTGATTTTCTCAACTCTACTTTTGAGAGATTTGAATCTGTTGCTGGATATCGATTTTCTGTACCATTCAGTAATTATGACGTTCGATTCGGATCTTATTAATCACATGTCAAGGAATGGTATATTATTATCTTTCTCTTCTTCAGTTGAAAATTGAATGTTTGGATCATAAGAGTTGAAAGTATGTAATAATTCTTCTTTACTGTCATACGGTATAGCTAGAATCAAATCATCAACATATCGTTTGAGGAATGGAATATGGAAAGATAATTTTGGAACACAATAATTGAGAAGTTCGTCTAAAACATAATCAGCTAGAATAGGTGAAATGGTAGATCCCATAGGTGTACCAAAAATTCGTTTATATATTTCGTCGTTGAATATAAAATAGGTTGAGTCGAATATATAATCTAGAATTTTCATGAAAGTTTCTTTATCTAGTTGGCAATAATCTTCTACGCGATTCCACTTTCCATTTATACAAGTTTTGACCAATTGTAATGGTAAATTAGTAAATAGTGAAATTACGTCAAGGCTTATCATAACATAATTTTCGGGTAACTGGAATTCATTAATGAAAGCTTGACGAATAACATATATATATATATATATATATATATATATATATATATATATATATATATATATATATAAGTTATGAATATATAGGTATCAATAAAAGATAACTGTTTCGGTCTTTGGACCTCGTCAGCGTTTTTTTTTGTACGGGAATCCCGAGTTGAGAAAGACGAAATGTTTGTTAGTTTTGAGGAAAAATATTACCTGATCATGTTTTTGAAATCAGTATCGAAAAGTAAGGCATTTTGATATACAAATATTGTTGAAATGTATGGAGAATAATGTCAATGTTTGAAATTTGAGATTTGTCATTTACATGAAAACGAATCTAAAACAGAATATTTGGGAAAGATTTTTGAAAATGGAAACGGATTCGGTTTCCGAAACGCCAAAGACAAGTATGGCTATTAGTTGTTATATTAATTGATAGTCGAATTCGGGGAATACGAGAAGTTGCTGACTAATAGATCAGAAGGAACTGTTTTTCAATTAATGCAGCAACTAAGCGGGGTAGATTGCAATTCTGCCCTTCTTCACTTGTATAGATTCCATTATTGATTCTTATTTTCTCAGATTGGGAAGGGAGAATTCATCCACTACAAAATAAAGACACTCAAAGGGTATATATTTTTATTCTTCTATAATTATGTTATCGATCTTTTGTCAATTTACTGACAATACCTAGTAGGTATTTCCTTTCTGACTTTGACCCTTTCAGTTCTTTGGTAGTTCTTACAGTAACCATGTGCTTTGAAAAGGCTTCTTTTTCACGCTTGACAACCATCAACAACATTTGTGGTATACTGCGAGAAAATTAATGACAAGAATTATTCAAATATTACTTCAATCGTTTCAATAATTCTTTCTTTGGAAATTGATTATCCCACTAGAATTTCTGGTGTGGAATATGTAGCTAGATTTGTGTGGCGTTTCTCATTGTATTATCTTTACCAATACATGTAGTTCACAAAAAAATAAAATACTGTTTGGATTTTTCAAAACGGTAGAAAATGAATTTAACAATGAATGCAACGAAGATAACAAAAATGAAAAATCCTTTCCTAATAAAACTGACATAGAAGTTCTGGCATTCGTTTGAATTCAGGAACACTTTGTGACGTCAATACCCTTATTGAACGGCACGCAGGGATTTCGCAACTATTGTCTACCTATTTTGAGCGCTGCGGTCATTCATATTTATGTTGCATGTTCAAGTTGAAAGTATGAGGTGGTTATAGTTTGTTACAGTTAAAATCGAATAGTCCGATGCCAACGTATTCCTTGTGCTGCGTTAAATATCCGATTCACATAACCTCCGAACAGTAGATGTTAAAATAGTCTCTGATTTTTCGGCATCATGTACAGATTGGTAGTACAAAAAAAAAGGCAGTAAGTACCACATTTTCAAATGTGAAAAAGATTGAGAGAGTAGTTATTGCCTCCATTCATTGCATTCTCATGATGCATCGAACCATGTCGAGCTGTTCACATTGTGCAGTAACACGATGTAAGAACGCAATATACGTTGTTTGTTATTTCGTGTTATAATTTTGCCTATATTATACAAACCCTCTTATTCGCTTATGTCTCTCCCAGCTGCAACAAACCACTCATAATTGGTGAACCTTCCTATTCTCTAACCCCAGTCATCGCGTACATTTCCTATTTTCTTCTCACTGTTAACATTTCTTTCCGACCATCTCGTGATCAAATGTCACCTATTTCCCAGTATCACTGGATACTTGTAAGTCGACTACATACTCCCAGCTGCAACAAACCACTCATAATTGGTGAACCTTCCTATTCTCTAACCCCAGTCATCGCGTACATTTCCTATTTTCTTCTCACTGTTAACATTACTTTCCGACCATCTCGTGATCAAATGTCACCTATTTCCCAGTATCACTGGATACTTGTAAGTCGACTACATAAATCGAAGTCTGTGTGAGCGGAACAAGTGAACAGGCAACAGGTGGATTTCGAACACTCCGAAATAGTGATTACAAGCTCACGTTTTTGTCATTCCTATTTTATTGTCCTTTTCTCGAGCCAGCGCGCCTTTGATTCCACAGCAATTAGTCATGTATTCGAAGAATGACGAAAAGCGCCGATCGGAATACTGTTTCTAATTGAAAATTCCTTCGTCATTCGACAAGAAACAGAGTTAACTCCGAGCAGCATATGTTGTCAGTACCTGTGATATATAAGAAATATATTGATGGCTGTATATAAGAAAATTTGGAACCTATATAGAAAGGACCAAGTAATTTTCAAGCCATGACTTCAGACTAATTTTTATCACGTTCATAAAAACATAAATATATAATAAACGGATGCTTCGTTTTTTTTTGGATTTGGTTTGGAATAGCTAGGAACGCATGTGGAACAGGACAACCTCGTTAATCCATAAGCCCATACAAGTTTTTCCTCCTCAAATTCCTGAGATTATTGAATCTGGTTGAGCAATAGCAAGAAACTCCTTTTGATGAGGAGTCAGTTGATATGTTTCGTACACTGATGAAATAATTGAAAATAGAAGTTTCTGCTAGATCTAGTTTTTTGTGTTATATGTGGTATGTCGAGAAGAAAAGGAATTCTTTGTACACCTGTCATTTATACGTCATTCAAAGATCGGCGAACCATAAAGGCAGTTGTTTCAGAACTTTCTTCATGTATAAATCAATATTTCGTGAATGATATACACAAGCTTATAGTTTCGTTTCCCTTTCAAATTTTGTGTTATATTGATTCGGAAGATGAAGAACTAAAAATGGATTCCAGAACTCCATAATACCTATATATTCATTTTTATTATAAATTTATTATTATAATGACATATTTATCTCGACAATCTCAAACCGCTTCAAATTTGTTATCATGTAGTCGAGTTAATCCACCCTTCAGTTCATCATGCGTTATATAATAAATAATGGTTTAACGAAAATATTTCTAAAACTATTGAACATAGAAACAACTGTTGAAAAATTTTTAGTATTACAAAACAATTGAGTGATTGGGAGAAATACAAGAGGGCGAGGAATTCTGTAGTATCAACAATTAGATTTGAGAAACGATTATATTTTGAAAATAAAATAGACCAATGTCGATTTGACTCCAAACAAATGTGGAAAACTCTAAAAACAATGATATCAACAAAGAAGGAAGCAGTATATAAAGATATTTATTTTGGTGATAGTTGTTCTGGATCATTATCTGAAATTACTGAAAAATTCAATCAATTTTATGGTGGAAGTATTCATGAAATTATACATAGTAATCCTTTTTCAGATCACAAATTTAATTCGGGCAAAATTATAAAATCGAAATTGACTTGTTTCGAACCAGTGGGTATTGAAAAAATGAGAGAGGTATCATTTAGTTTTTCAAACAAAGGAAGTCCCGATGATATAAATATAATTTTTTTGAAACATGTTTTTTCTGCAATTGGCGATTTTTTATTAGATTTGGTGAATTCGTGTTTAATTAATGGCTGCGTTCCTGAGAATTTGAAAATTAGTACCATTATTCCAAAAAGAAAGGTGTTGCAATTGAATCGAGCGGAAGATTTCAGACCAATCAATATGTTACCAGCAATAGAAAAAATACTAGAACCTGTCGTTTATACACAAATACTTGATCATGTTGAAGACAATGATATACTCTCACCTTTCCAATCGGGTTTTCGCAAAAATATAGGATGTGAATGTACCGTTCAGTACGTTTTGAGTGATTGGAAAAATTCTGTTGATCAAGGAAAAATTGTCGGTGTAATATTTTTGGATTTGAAAAGAGCATTTGAAACAATTGATAGATCCACTTTATTATTGAAATTGAGAAATTATGGAATAACAGAAAAAGCATTGGATTGGTTTGAAAGTTATTTATCAATAAGAAAACAAGTTGTTCGTTGCAATGAATACATATCTGGGAAAATCGAGGTTGACATAGGTGTTCCACAAGGTAGTGTTCTGGGGCCTTTACTATTTGATTTATATATAATTGATTTATCAAATATTTTTCGAAATTGTAAATATCACTTCTTCGCAGATGACACTATGATTTATGCAGAGGCTGATGATTGTATTTCTCTTACAACTGCAATGAATTCGGAACTTTCTAATATAATTGAATGGACAAATTACAATAAACTGAAAGTGAATATAGATAAAACAAAATGTATGATATTAGGATCAAATAGACAAGAAATAAATCAAAATGAATTCACATTTAAAATTGGAAATGATAACATTGAGATGACAGAAAAATTTAATTATCTTGGGATTATAGTTGACTGTGAATTAAAATTCAGTCATCACATAGATTATATATGTAAAAAAAATTCTAGGAAAATTGGTGTACTCAGTAGAGTTGGCAAAAATTTGAGTGAATCTTCGAGGAAATTAGTATACAACACCATAATATTGCCTCATTTCACATTCTGTAGTACAATTTTATATATTTCGTCACGAACCGATAGAAAAAGACTCCAAGTATTACAAAATCGGACTAAGAGGGTGATTTTGAGATGTGATAGGTATGAGCGAGTAAAGAGTATGCTTGATAAACTGGAATGGTTGAATATCGAACAATTTTTGATATACCAAACACTAGTTTTCATTCATAAAATAAATAAAAACTTATCTGCTCCTTATTTTTACGACATATTGAAATAATTCATTGAAACACACACTCACAATACTAGGGGACAAAATAATTATACATTAATAATAATAATAATAATAATGGTCTTTATTGGCTGAAATAGAAAATAACATCCAAAAGGCGAAGTTCAAAACTGAAGTGTAGAAGCACTACAGGTTTGTTCTACCACTTAACCTCCAACGGCCAGTTGAGGAACTGGCAACAACAACAAAAAATTAATGACAGATAAGGAGCTAATAAATGCATGAAAAAAAATACATTATGAGCCTAATTACATTTTGAATAATAATAACGAGAAGTAAAATTATATGCATATGAACATATTTATCACATTTGGTTGTTCAATAGTACAATTTTCAATTCTTGCCTAAAAGTACCTATTCTCAAATTTTTCAAATGGGAAGGAAGTTTATTGTAAACATTGCAAATCTGATACGTAAACGATCGCTTAAAAAACTCGTGTTTGTGTACTGGAGGAGTTAGTAATCCCTTATGCCGTACGTTCAAGTTGTGTACGTCAGTCCGAAATGTTATTCTGTTGTATAGATAGGCCGGCATTTTACTACAGATAACTTTATGGTATAAACACGCAGAATGTAGAAACCTCCGGTTTTCCATATTGAGCCAACAAGTTTCAGACAACTTTGAAGAGATTCTGTCCCTTTTGCGCACCCCATGAATGAGGCGGAGGCAGGAATTTTGAATCTTTTGCAGCCTTTTCTTGTTCCTGCTTGTGAGATTTGGTCCATATAGTGCGTCTGAATAATTCAATGCTGAGAGAACGAGACTTTCACAGAGTGTAATTTTTGTATTTTTGGGGAGACATTTTCGATTTCCGTAAATCAACTTAAGTGAACAGTATGCTTTCTGAACCAATCTATTCACATGGGACTCGAAGCGGAGATCACTATCTATTGTCACTCCTAGATTTTTTGCTTCCTCCACAATTTCCAAATTAATGGAATTTATACTGATATCTAGTTGTTGTTTTACAATATCTCTTTGCTTTTTTGGCCCGAATAACAATATTTTAGATTTCGATGTATTATTCATCAAGCACATATCTTCAGCAAGGGACAAGAATGTGCTGAGATCATGATTGATCCGACTATTAGCTTCATCTATCCTGAGTGGTTCGAAAGAATAATAAATCTGGGTGTCATCGGCATAAAGATGAATATTGCAGTATTGAAGACATTTCACTAGCTGACTGGTGTATATCGTGAATAGAAGGGGGCCGAGGATGGATCCCTGGGGGACACCCGATTTCAAGTTCAAAGGTGTGGAATGTATTCCATCAATAACAACTTCCTGTTGTCGGTTGTTCAAGTAATTGCGGAAAAAGAGAACCGAATCATCAGAAAGACCAATGTAGTGCAAAGTGGATAGTAAAAGGTCATGATTAATTGTGTCAAATGCCCTGCTAAAATCTAGAAGGACCAGGACTGTACATTGACTCATATCATTCGCTTTAAATATATCATCGGTCACTTTCAATAAAGCTGTAGTACAGCTGTGCTCACGCCTAAAACCGGACTGTATTGTTGGTAGTATGTTATGACTATCTAGGTATAAACGAAGTTGTTGTTCTATAATTTTTTCTATAATTTTTGAACAAGCAGGGAGAATGCTGATGGCACGCAGATCTTTCAATTCTAGTGGATTATTTTTTTTGGGGATTGGAGTAACCAATGCAGCTTTCCAAATAGTTGGAAAAACGTTCTTCTCTATGCAAAAATTTATAATATGCTTCAAATGAGGAAGAATTATAGGACAACATAATGAAATCATTTTTATACTGAGCCCATCACACCCAATAGAATTTTTTTTAATTAGAGATATTATCCGTAGTATGCAAATATCATCAACAGATGTAAACCGGTAGTTAGAGTCGAGTAAGGTGTGGTTGTTATATTTATCAAGTATGGCATTCGATGGTTGAGCTATTGGAATGGATTTTACAAAAAAATCGTTAATGCAATTGGCATCGCTCAGTTGACTTGGCAACTCATGTTTCTTTGAAGTGAGTATATTATTATTCTTCAGTATAGACCAATATTGTTTGGGGTTGCAATCAGCGAGTTTTGCTGATAAATAGGACTTTTTCTCTCTCATAATAGCTTGGTTTGTGAAATTGCGTAACTGTTTATAATATACTCGGTGTTCATCTGTTGGTGATTTTTTTAATTTGAGCGCTGCCTTATCTCGCATTTTCATCAAATTTTTTATTGGATCGGTCAGCCAGGGTGCAGGTGGCTTAGTTATCCTAGATTTTTTTAAGGGTGCATGTTTATTGAACAATTGAGTTATGTTGTCAACAAGAATGTATAATTTCACGTTTACGTCATCGGTTTCATAAATACTAAAGAAAGGAATTCTACGCAAATCAAATTCGAAAGCTTCATATTTAAAATTTTTAAAATTTCGATATTGTAGGAATTTTACCGGTTTAGCTGTGTGTTCCAGTTTGATACTACAATATGTGAGAGAATGGTCAGAAATATTAACATCTTCAACACCTTTTTCTTCTATTCTGTCCAGATTCCACACAGCTATCAGATCAATAAGTGAAGATCTTTGGAGACCTATTCTAGTTGGCGAGTCAATTATTTGGTTCAGTTGATGAGTTTCAAAGATTGATAGGAGGTTACTCACATGTGAATTTTCCAGACATAATAAATCTAAATTGAAATCTCCCACACAAACGACATTGGGAGTGATTACAGATATATCATCAATTGTATCCTCTAAACCAGACAGAAAAAGTTCCTTATCCTGTGAAGGTGGCCTATAGATCACACCAATGGAGAAAACTTCCTTTTTTATTTTCAGTTTTATCCACAGTTGCTCGATATTAGAATTGGAATGTACGAGAGAAGTATTCAAGGTATTTCTTGAATAAATACACACTCCACCACCTCTTGAGTGAAGACGATCCTGTCTATAAATTCTATAGCCCCTTATACTAACCAAATCATCAGTAATACCACAGTGTAACCAACTTTCTGATATACAAAAAATATCAAATTGCCTCTCTTGAATTAGTTGACGAATATTGGCTATTGAGGGAAGAAGAGATCTCACATTCAAATGTCCAATTTTTATACTCATTCGAAACACGTTTCAGACTGCAAATATACTTAATGATATAAAAAAAAATGGGAAAAATATAAAAAAAAAATCTGAGAATCAGGTTCACAAAAAAAAAAGAAATATATACTATCAATTCAATTTGTTTTCCTTATTTTATTCAAGCAATATAATTAATGAGAGTGAAAAGCGAAAAATTTTTGTTTCAATATAATGAAACCTAGCGAGGTCTGCGACTCTTCTTTGCCAATGCAGAAGGTCCACTCCCAGTTGGCAAATGAGTATTCGAAGAGAGAAAAGTGCTATCCGAGTTCAATTCCTCAAGCGTATACTGATGACCGCTGACGACCAGAGTGTTCTTCTTTATTTTAGCAGTTAGGTTCTTTTCCTTTGCGGCTCTCAAGTGAACTACCAACTGTTTTCTTATGTGTCTGTCCTCGTAGGGCAGGTCTTCAACAAATGCTATCCCTGAGTCCTTCAGAAGATTAATATGTGAAAAAATCTCAGACTTCTTCAGGTTAGACAGAAGGTCTAAGATTATTGGTTGTTTATCGATATTTTTGTTTACAAAACAGCGGTTGATATCAGAGTGAGAAAGTGATATTTTAAGCTTGTCTTTGATGAGTTCTGTCACTTGTTGTATGATGGATGAGTTATCATTCACTTTGAATCCGTATATGAGGATGGTATTCTGCTTCAGCTGTCTCTCAGCGTGGATTAGTCTAGATCGCAAGAGTTTATTTTCCTCCTTCAATTCATTGACAGTGGAATTCAGTGCATCGGTGGTCTTCTGGAACTCAACTTTCATGCTTTTGATCTCTTCTTTTGTTTCCTCTCCGTCTTTACTGACTTTAGTTAAGAGTGCATATATATCTCTATTAGATATATCTTTTCCAGCCATTATTGTCAATTTTTAGGGGAAATTTATTTTTCAAGACATGAACTGAGCTACATATATCATACCCGCCTCTGTTCAATTTCACTATCAGTACGAGAGGGCAAAACCAAATCTGATATGAGTCAGGACTGAGAGTTTTTATACTGTGTTAGAAATAAAAATTGCTCACTTGTAATGCAGTTTTATAGATGTAACTACGAAATCCCTGGTTCACATTTAACACATGAGGCTGTATGACTTATCACACTCCATTCACAAAAAAGAACGAATTTTTTGGGAGTATATTTCCCTATCAAATCACTATAAAACACAGAGCTCAGTTAAACTCAACATACACGGCTCGAACTTATGGCTACTTTCTTTCAACTTGAATCAAAATAACTTTAAATCAACGCAAAATTCAATTTTTTTCAAAGGAGTCATTGAATATAATTAATTATCAAACGAAATCAAAAGAAAAAATTTATACAGTCTCAAGTTTGCTGTTAAAAATAAATATTTGAATATGAATTGAATTCATATCGAATTATCTACATGGTAATTAATTTATATAGGTTTCTTTGTAATTTGAATCTTTTAGATAATATTGTTGAGTATCTCTAAAAAATATTATTTATGTTCAGTTATCATGAAAGATTGTTAAATAGCTATTGAGCTAAATTAAGTTGTTCTATTCTATAAATGGATCTTCGAATCCTACGTCTCAATCCGGTCTTGTTTTCATTATTATTTTTGTCCTTCAATTTGAGAAAGATAACAATGGAGACAATAAACAGTTCATTTCACGTCGGCTACTTCTACTTGACATTTATCAATTTATTACTGGGTAATCGCACGTTAAAAAGTGAGGCCTCGTTGATCCATTGCTCGCACAAGTTTCGACTCCTGAGGGTTGACGTTCGTCAGCTGGTTAACGAACACGAACAATTTCAGAACAATTTTTTTTTAAATTACCAGTTTATCTCGTAATTTCACTTCTCTCCAAGACGATCAGTTAGATTCAATCCTATATTTCAAGGAATTGACTTCAGTGGTTCAATCCAATCCGAAAACTGTTTATATCGATTAGGTGGATCGGATCCAGTCGAGTCAAACCCATTTTGAGCACAACCCAAAATTGTGATATAAAGATCATTGATTACTTGAGACACAGACCCGCAATGTTCAATATTCAATTATTGATTTGCAAATGATTGGCGACTGATTATTTATTGCTTTTGAACATTCTCGAATTTTGTTAAATCATTTCATTTGATTTTTGCAAAGGTTTATATTCGACCTTCGAGATGAAAAACTGGAACAATTTCATTTTATGCTGAATTTGAAGGTAATTACCATGAAGCAGAAAGAATATCTAATCAATGGTTCCTGACAATCCAATATTTCGAACATACTTCAGAGTATTAGTCAGCATGTTTCAAAAACTGGTTGTGGAACGAGGGAGATAGGATCGGAACAAAATTAATCTGAATTCAACTGTTATTTTGCATTTTTTGTGGGAATTTTGAATGATCATTAAATATTCAATGGTGAGGCCAGTTCTTGAAAGCGGCGTCGCAAGAATAATTGTTGAGCTCTCGAATCAAGGTTCAATAACACTTCTTTTTCTATTTGAAAAAATTCGAATTTAATATATCTACAGACAATATTAGTTCAACAAAAATTCAAAGATGAATGCTTCATATGTTTCTCTCCCTAAATATAATAATTGAACCCTCTTCAATGAGTTTGCTCTTAGCAACATTCTGCAGAAAGCTTCAAATCACTTCATCCTCTGACGTATATGAACAATTTATTGACCAATATCTAGAGCAGATCAGTTTCCAACAGTGGTTTTAATGAAATGAAGGTCTCATTTTCATATCGAATACCGTATTTAATTTATTATCACTATTAATAAATGAATATAATCTAATAACCACTGATGTAATGAATGGTAACGGTTTGGACTTCCATTGCCTATATTATTAACTTTCTTGAAACGTGTTGCTAAGAAAGAAAGGATAAAAATACAAATCAAGTGAGAAAATCATATCAAAATCAATTTTGTTTGGTCAATAATGAAATTTAAGATTGATTGATAAAAGAAAATAATGTTGTTACGAAAAATCGGGATATCGAATATGAACTATGACTGAAAAAAATAAATGAAATATTATAAAAAAATATTGAAACCAAGTTTCTTGTTGAGTGTACTCGCTTAGAGTGATAATATAGACAATGGAAGTCCAAACCATTACTATTCAGTAAAGTACATTGTCAACCACATTCAAGCTAACACTGGTGTAATGCAACATTATGTTCAAACTTACCAATCCTATGATTTTTCCTTCATATCCGCAAATGATTTAGAAATGTAAGACATTCGTGTATCAACAGTATTTCCTTTATCGTATTTCACTTCAATTCGCACATCTTCTGAACAGGATATCATCATGTTTCTTCCTCATCAAGTATATTCTTTGTTTTTATTGTTTCCGGAGCAGTTGGGTAAAGATTGGTATGAAGAAAACGTGATTACAGATTTTATGAACCGAGAATGACAAACAACAATTCTAAATCCCAATGAACGAGTTTTTCCACATTCAATCAAGCTTACTTCATTGAAAAGCGAATTTCACACTGCCAGTGATAGCAGTAATTTTTGTAATCAGCCTGTGTATATTGACAGGCCAAAAAAGGCGAATCTAAAAAATGTACAGTATACCGAAGTATTTGCACTGAAATTACCCGATCATGCATAGCATAACTGTTGAAATGGGAGCGAAAAAGCTGCTGGTATATTAATAACTTTCTTATTCCGAGATCTCCGTAAGAAATAAATTGCTGGTAAATTAATTATGCTAGGTATGTGGAGTGAGTGCCTATCTTGGTGCCAACTGCAGAAATGAAGTCATAATAAATGTCAACTGTAATTTCAATATTGACTCCTTTCACGGAATTACCATCATTTGCATCTTTCAAAATAGATATAACAGTTTCCATATAATTAATATAAGAAAAAGAGCTCCAACTAATGAAAGTTAGCGCTTCAAGAAACTGGACCTGACAACCTACCACAAAGTCTCCCACAAAAAACAAATTGCGATCTTGCAACAAAATTAAAGAACCGTTCCCATAATATGGAGGCTATTTCAAAGTAAAGATACTCTGAAGACTAACTGTATGAATCCCAATCACAGTTTTACCAATATGATGTCATTATCAGGGTTTTGTAGCCATTATCAGTCATATTGGTAGCCACATCTTCAATATTATAGTAATATCACAACGGATTTATGTAGAGGTTCCAATTAATAAGTAATAATCATTAAGTAATAAGAGATGAAAATCACCCAACTTTCTTATCATGTGCACAACAGTTTCCATTGTAAATAAATGAACTTCTCAAATCTAATTACTTCTAGCTTATTACTCATTCCTCATCACTTGAATTTGATGCATTAATCCGGTGTTGAGAAACTTTTCAAGTGATACACCCCATACTCGCCAAATTCATTTGGCTTTGATTTCTAGATTCACCTTTCCAACAAAAAAGCAAAAATGTTTCGGGAGCGGCAATAAGTATAGATTTCAGCAAATGACAACCAAAATAATGAGACCTGACATTTTCGCATTGGTTTCAAAGATAGCGGTAACGCATTGGCAATCAAGTATTAGATTATTATTATTAGTATTATTAGTAGATTCTAAGAAGTCAGTGGATTGTCCAATGCAATCACGATGGCAGTAAAAAAAATTGATATTGGGTAATCAGGCTGCTACTAAATACTTTTCTACTAGATCTCTAGCTCAGATGGTTACTGTATTGGAGTTGAATCCTACTTGGCATAATTTCTTTCAAAAGTACTGAAAGGCACATGCTTTTCATATAAAATGAATTCATCCTAATTATGTATCTAGCACATCCTGAGCACGTATATCACATACACGTATATTCATATAAAATCTGTCCAGTTGTATGTGCATAATATACTCTATTTCAGTTCCAATGATAATAACGCATATGCATAGCGCTTGCCCGTTCTGAACAACCTTATACAAAGTTCACACTGAAAATTTAAATATTTTTCTGGGTCTGAACCTTTTCCAGTTGGAGAGAAAGAAATGGTCAATTCAGATATCTGCAGAAGCAAAATGAACTCAAAACTTGCTATTCTTGCTTGTGGTCTAAAACCAACAACCCAAACTGTAATAATTTGTTGGCTCCCTGAATCCCCTAGACCTAGAAAAAATATTTTTTGTCAAACATTCCATCCAAAGCAGCGTAATTCTCAACTCAATTCAAGTGTAATCTGAAACAAATTAAAAACTACTCAGCAAGCAACCAAGCCATATCAAAAAACTGATGTGACTGCTTCAAATAATTGTAGGTTAGAGTTTCATTCAGTACCAACCTTCCGCTTACGTCTCAGTAACGACATCTTTTTTCAATAGGCATTACCTGTAACAATAAAAAACTATTAGCGTGTTGACAGCATCAAAATTATCAGTTCGAAAATCATCCGTGAAAATGTATATAAGGAAGCAAACGCTGGGTTTTCTACCGCCATCAACTCTTGTAGAATCTTGTACGTTTTTGTATCGTGGCAACAGTGATTTACTGAGTAATTCGAATGTTATAGCTGGTGAACACGTAATTATTGGTAAAACAGCGTGATATTCCTCAAGAACGCATAAAACAGGAAATACCAACACACACACACACATAATTATTAGGACTCTCTAACATAACTGTAATATATCAAATTAATTATCCCTATTCCTGAAAGTTATACTTATTACGCTTATTAACTCGGCGCTAATTTCAATATGGAGGAAGGAGGTGCATATCACCAAAAAAAGTTGAAATACCTACAGAATTTCATCCTATTAATTTGACAACATGCCTGACAGAATAAGTTTGGATCATGAATCTCAACAGGTTTATATAATTTTCGTTTTTTTCTTTCCTGGAAAATTTAGATACAGTTAATCAGTATCAGGTCATCTAATGTCTGTAAGATTTAGTTCGACTTGTTTGATGTTCCCCATATCCCATATCATTCGTCCAAAAACTATTACCTCACTTGGTAATCATACGTATACTTCAAAGTATGGTTCTGTCATCGAAAAGCATTTTTATTCGTTTCTATCCTGAGCCAAACGCTAAATATACGTAATTGATTTCCCCTTACATATACTTAAACTTATTAGGCACCGCTTCTTCTCCAATCTACGGTTCTCATATTAAAAATTACTTAACGACGTGGAACTTCTTTCGGAAATCATTACGAAATACAAGCAGAAGCGATACAGAAGACACTAATGACGAGATCATTGAGAACGATTATCATTACTGAAAATTTCAATTACCCAACTTGAAAGGTCCCACGTTCCCCATCCAATCTAATATCGTTAGCATCAGCATCATGACGCAGAAACCAGATGAATATCTCCAAGTTGTATCACATTAACAAGGTATACACAAAGTGGTACTGTTATTTTGTAACTGTAGATATTGTATTCCTTCGAAATAAATACTTTCAATAGTTTCTATATCATGACACACTGTTTTATTTTCATGAATGACTTGCTCGGGAGACGTGGATTGCTCATGAGGTATGAAATATGTTTCATTGGTCTGATGCCCGGGTGGGGATTTGTCTCATGATTCGTCAAAAGTGCTGGTTCTCCAAGTAGGAAACTGAAATTTTTATATTCCGGGCGCCCAAATATTGCTGATTTCGAGATACAATTCAAAGTCAATATCAGAACGAAAAACCTCAGATATGTGAAAAACTAACCCTAGTCTTTAGATTTAGTATTAATTTTCTTCTTCTGGAGATGCTAGCCTTTTTAGCTTTGGTGTTAGGGTAACTGATCTCTAGGAAAAGTTTCATATCCGTAATGATAACTATGAAAACAAAATTTGTGTATGACAACTGAGTAACAAAATTTCAAAATATGAGCAGTTGGCTAACCAATAGTTAATTTAACATCATACAACAGAAATCGACTGAACACAGTCTGAAGTTTGATCTCATGTTAATCTAGGTTTCCATGACAAATTGCTAAACTACTTACAACCAGCCCTAAGTAGAGGAGACCTTTAACGGTGGGCACTCCGTACGGCAAAGCCTTAACAAACATGTCTGCACCAGATTGAAACTCTTGTTAAGTAACTTCAAAACAAAACTTCTTCTCCTTCTCGAGAAAAATCGAACTGTCATCTCCTCGGCATGTAACATTTGAATTTACAACCCTATGTGATGTAAAATAGTTTATATGATATCATGAGCAGGTGAGTCATCATTTGAATTCTATTCATAGAATATGACTCACCTGAAAATATACAATAAAATTATATAAATCGAAACCTCTTTTAACAGGTAATAAATACACATTACCTTAGGAGTTCAGGATATTGAGTGATAATAACGCTTGTTAGGCGTGAATTGTTAATAGATGTTTCGATCAAGTTGTATTGAAACGGATGTAACCATTTTTGATAGAGTCTGTAAACGAATTAACGATATCCTGCGCAAATCATCTTTGACCAGTTTGCCATATTTCTTCATAGGATTGCTATAATTAAACCGACCGGTGAAAGAAATCATCAGATATAGATATGATATCGTTTCATATTGACAAACTATGTAGTTGTAGTTATTGCACTGAACTGAGACTTTTCAAGCAAAATATCTTTTTTCACTACATTTTCTCTAACTTTTCCAATTGTTATTCAGATTATTCAATTTTAATTGAGAAATTATCAATTATAATTCAGATTAGTGAACTATAATTCAGAAAATGTTGATTGTAATTCAGATCTTGTCAATTGCAATCCACAATTTGTTAATTACTATTCAGAAAATAATTGATTTCTCAGGAAATTACAATTTTGAGTCAGATTCAATAGGATATTAGACAGAAATGTCATTGAGATGTGATGTTACTATCTACTTCGCAGGTCTGCGAATTGTTACCGGAGTAATTTGTGAATTCAATGACTCATTTCTCGGTATGCAAGTGAAAAATGTACCATATAGTACTCGGACGACTTTGTCGTATATTCATCAACGAAAAAACCTAACTATTGACGAATCAAAAATGCAGAAATTGTGAAACCTCGTTTTGTCCAAAAAAATCATCACTGAAACCCCTTGCGGTTCGGCATGAATCTCTGCAGGTAGAGGTATTGGTAAAATGAAATCGATACATTCAATAGTTTTTGCCAACTTAATTCTACCCCAATGATAGAGGTCTCCTTGTACGATATTCGTCCATAGGTCGTTTGTCTCCATTAAGCATATATTCTGAATTTCATTTAATATTTTCTGAATTACAATCAAATAATTCTGAATAACAATCGACAAGATCTGAATTACAATTGATACTTTCTGAATTACAGTTGGCTAATCTCAATTACAATTGACATTTTCTGAATTACAGTTGACTATTCTGAATTGCAATCGATAATTTCTGAATTACAATTGGAAATGATGTAGAACAACATGAAATTCTAATCATTGAAGTTGATGACAATTCTTTAATGAAGTGGTAAATGAGGATGTGGAAAATTCCGACCTCAATTCAACATTGGAATCAATATAGAAAAAAAAATCTCTATAAAATCGTATTCGACAATATGAGACAATTTTATAAGATCAAAAGAAATTATTCCGATAGCTCCGTACCAAGGTATTCAACGCTTTTTGTTATATTCATCCTACATCTGTGACTATATTGAAGATGCAGAATTTCTACGTCATGCTGATGAGAGGAGATCACATTAATGGACGACAGCAAATCGTTTCAAAGTTTGATTTTCTTCAGCTTCCAAACTGTGTAGGGATAACGATTCATCTCCTAGTGAATCAGAATGTCAAATAATACTGGACAGCACAAACGTATTATAAATCATGCCATCAAGAACATGAAACTTGAAAATATATCAGAAAATATGAATTCAACCTAGAATCCATCGAAGATTTGTTTCAAAGATCATGGTTAAACATTGTAGTAACTATCGGTAATGTTGGAAACTGGTGAGAAAGTAAACACTTTTAACAGAGACTCTTAGAACCAAACTGATCTCACTCGCAGTCCACTCGCGTGTTCTCAAGGAAGTTGACATCTTTTTGGGGATAGCGCCTTCTCTTGAATTTGCTAACTTGGTTAACGAAACGCGCGTCGAGTGTGATATTAATATAACTTTGGTGTTTGATAATTGATATTTGTTGGAAGTTTTCAATTATTGTGATAATAGACGGAATACTAATAACTCCAAATATGCAAAACTAATTTTTCAATGCATCTCAGAAAGTATTCTGTATGTCATACGGAAACAACAATTATTTCAAAGTCACGAACCCAACTGAAAGACGAAAGTCAAATTTTTCATATTTTTGACATCCTGCGATGACTTACCAAATGTGCCTGATTTGTTGAAAAAATTCATATCATTCTGTCTTGCATCTTGAAAACACCACTTTCAGAATAATTCATTCAGTCAATTTCATCGTTGACAATTGCCTAGTTGTCTAGCTTTTGTCTCCTTTGTCAAATTGATTTGTTGAATACTTTTGAAATATCACTACTAACCAATTATTGACATAATGTAGTACAAGGATTGATATTTCATTAATTCGCATGATTGTGTAAGATATATTCCTTTACCTTTCATTTGTAGTTTTATAATTTTTATTTCGATTGTCTCACTGGTACATGTTATTACTTATGATGATGCTTAAGAATTTCCTTTTTTTTGTCAGATCATTTTCTTTGAACGCTATTTGGTGCTTGAACTCAATTTTCGTTTTTGAAAATTTGAGCCTTGATCTTGTTTTCGGTGAACAAATAAATAACGAAAACAAAATTCCGTACACATTTTGTTTGTATCTATTTACGATTCCAGCCCCGCCACTGCCTAACTCTAACCCCAAACGCCTAAGTTCCCTTCGGTAATTCCGTTTCACGTTATTTTTTACGAGATCTTATTTTTCTACCTGTGTGTCGTAAATGGGCATATGGAAAGATGGCCCCGCGGTTGGCTATGGATGCATTAGCTGTATGAGGGTCAGTGCGGTTTTTCGGTCCAAATTACAGACACCGGACCATCAACACAGACCGAACACATCTTTTCTCTTCGTTAGAGACAATGACTGAATACTTCTGAGTGAATAATTCCACAAAATGATGTTTTTTATCTGGCAGATCGAGCATAAGAAATTAACAATGACAAAACAACTTTTCGGGCTCGGTTCGTGGAACGTAATAGACCGTAATGGGTGTTTTCGAATTCTGACGAATTCTTTGTTGATGAGAATATCAATAAAATAATCGAGACGTGGTCACCGCTAGCTGTCGATGAGATTAAATGGGAGGTGAAGTTTTGAAATCGCATTTACATAGTATAATGAAAAATGCAATGATTATAGGTCTCCATATAGCATCGCTGGAGTTGATTAGCTTCTAATTAACAATATATGTTGAAAGGAAAGAAATTCTATACTTAGTGGTCATCAGTTTCGGTTGAATCAATCTAGCAGTTATAGTCTTGTAGCCGACAGTATGTTTACAAAAAATGGACAGAAAATAATGAACTTTTCCATGTTGTCCCTTTTAAATATAGGTATCCCAAAATATGTCATAACCGGGACCATTACATAGTGTAACTATTTACAGGTGGTTAAGTATTTGAATACATCCAGCATTTTCCTGTTCTATCATATATTTAAATGTCAGCGTGTTCCAGGAAGCAAATTGATCCTATTTATCTATAATTCATGGTGTAATAGAAACAATAATTTCTTGGGAGAAGACAGAATGGAATGAAAGGAAACTAAAAGAGTCTACCTGAATATTGTTAAACGAAAATGAGGAGATTGCTAGTGAATTGAAAAAAAATCAAAAAAATACGTACAAAATAGTAATAATTCACAAATAATACGTTTCTGACAGAATAGTGAGTCTATTTTGCTTTTCCTTAATATTGCAGTCACGTATCGGGAAAAATTTACCTAAGAACAGGTATTATAAGAATTCAAAGCTTTTTCAGATGGGAGAAAACCCCAAAAATGGATATCATTACTTATCCACGTCCCCAAATGAAATTTAAGCAAGATACTCATTTATTTTATATTTTAATTTGAATTCGATTCGATAAAATAAACTGATTCTGTATTCAGTAATTTATAAAAATTAACGATTATTAAACTTCAACAAATGACTTTCAACCATTTGCAGTTTGTTTCTCGGACCGACTTCATCAGGATAATCATAACCGCATAATAAACAGTTTTTTATGGTGTGGAAAACAAATTTCAAGCTGTACTCAACAACAGATTTAGCGCAATCGCAACTAGAATAACAAGTTTCATAATATTTCTGCTCGATAATCCTCACAACAGAACTCGATATCCAATCCAATAGCCTCACCGTGCAGAATGAATTCATTAATTATAGTGAGTACATATCATAATTCTTACTTTATCCCGATAAAGCATACCCTACATGCTCTAGCGAATGCTATCAACTCGGCCTAATAAATATCATAATTAGAAGCGTACGTGAAATGAGAAATGCTGCATTTTTCTTCATTTAAATGTAAATACGGGCGCCATTTTGTAACGCCCTTTCGAGATACGCCTCGAAATGCGGTCTCTTCATGATCTAGCAAACACCCATTAAAATATTGAGAGTGTTAATAAAAGAATGTCAGTTATGAATGTCTGGATGTGACTAATTAATGGCGGAGGTGAACCACGACGAAACATATACAACTCATTCGTAGAGGTAGACTGAAGCTACCGAAAGTGAATTGTCTGATCAGAAGAGAGAAAAATATGAACAATTTTTGAACAGAAAATAAAGGAGTCTTCTGAAGTAACTACTATATATTTGTTTCTGGATCTCAATTTATAAATTTTTTTTTTCTGATTATTTCCCTCATTGCGAATGAACGATGAAAAAGTTGAAGACTAGACTGTTTTTACAGAGTTTCACAGCGATTATTTCCCTCAATGCGAATAAACGATGAAACAGTTGAAGGCTAGACTGCTTTTACAGGGTTTTACAGCGATTAAATGCACTAGACCTTTTAAGCGATTAAAATGTTCGAAATAAACCGGGCGTTTGAATCACTTCTCAGGTACTATCTCTGGTACTATATTGTTCCTGTGTTCGATTTCGATGTTTCCTGAGTTTACATGTTTTCTGGAAATAATCTAAACGTATATCCCTCCTTCACCAAGTTCAATCGACCAAAATGCGTGCATTTCCATGATTTTCAAAATTTTGCTTTCAAGAGAATGCTTTCGTGTATAATAATTTAAAATAAAATCCCTCGACCTGCGGTCTCGGGATTTTATCAAATTATCATACACTCAAGTAATTTGCTAAGCAAAATTTCGAGAATCATGGAAGTGCAGCACACATTTTAAACGAATAAACTTGGTGCACTCGGGATATAACCCCCGATTAAATGCACTACACCTTTTAACCGATTGAACTGATCAAAATAAACCGGGCGTATGGCTCATTTTCAGGTACTATCTCGGAGACTATGTTGTTCCTGTGTTCGATTCTACTGAGTTGACATGTTTTCTCAAAATAATCTAAACATATATCCCTCCTTCACCAAGTTCAATCGACCAAAATGCGTGCATTTCCTTGATTTTCAAAATTTTGCTTTCAAGCAAATGCTTTCGTGTATAATAATTTAAAATAAAATTCGTCGACCTGCGGTCTCGGGATTTTATCAAATTATCATACACTCAAGTCATTTGCTAAGCAAAATTTCGAGAATCATGGAAGTGCAGCACACATTTTAACCGAATAAACTTGGTGCACTCGGGATATAACCCCCGATTAAATGCACTACACCTTTTAACCGATTGAACTGATCAAAATAAACCGGGCGTATGGCTCATTTTCAGGTACTATCTCGGGTACTATGTTGTTCCTGTGTTCGATTCTACTGAGTTGACATGTTTTCTCAAAATAATTTCAACATATATCCCTTCTTCACCAAGCTCAACCGACCAAAATGCGAGCATTTTCATGATTTTCAAAATTTTGCTTTCAAGCAAATGCTTTCGTGTATAATAATTTAAAAAGAATCCCTCGACCTGCGGTCTCGGGATTTTATCAAATTATCATACACTCAAGTCATTTGCTGGGCAAAATTTCGGAAATCATGAAGTGCAGAACACATGTTAGCCGATTAAACTCAGTGCACGCGGGATATAACCCCCAAAAAATGTGAACAAACCTTGTGGAGTATCTAGTAACTTCTGAAAAATTGGTACTGTAGAGACAAGGTGCCACTATTTGTGATTTTCTTCGCATACAATGAACGGCGTTGAAAAATTGAAAACTATCTCAGAGCAGTAACCCGTACATATTGTTTTTGCCCCTTTCCCGAATGGGAAGGGGGAATTTGTCTTTCTTTGTTTGCATAACAAATTCCGATTTTCGATTCAAAGGTAATCAAAATATATCGACAATAATCGTTTTCGATTCCCAATATGTTTCCAGATACTGAAAAATAAATTTATACGGCAAATTCCACTTTCATCGGTTTAATGAATATAGCACACTTTTTCAATACCACAATAATTAGTCATAAAAACAAACTTTGTGAATTTGTAAACCCTGCTCTGTCGTCGAAATAATCCTTTCACGACAAAAAAATTCGAATGAACTTCTCCGGAACACAACTTTTTTGATTCTTTCAGTTGGATCCAACCCAGATAATTTGTTATGATTAACCAAGTCGATAATATTACAAACTGTTTCAACACCCAGTAGGGGTAAACTCTGGAAGCGGTCCTTTCAACAACCACTTTTTAGGTGAAACTCACTAATTTAATAATCAAAGCTTTTTGTCCGTTGTTTGACTATAATATGAGCTGCATGACCGCTTTAAGTTTCAGTAGACTCCTCAAATAAAAGTGGCGCCTCAGCAAACACTGGTATATTTGAAAGGAGTTAAAAAGATTGGGACGGTAGTGGTAATAAAAAAGAATGTTGAAACAGTAACAGTGGCTTATTTGTTTCGAATTTTATGAGCGTTCCCAGAATACACACTAATACAGTCTGAAGGGGTCAGGTGGGGCTATAAAGTGAATTCCATTGTTTCGTGGGGAATTCAACGATTTCTTATGCAAAAATGATGGCGCTTCTCGCGAAAAACAATATTTTTCAGGCAGTAAGACACATCTACCTTTGTGCTAATTTCTTTCGATCTCCGATACATCGGCTTTTTCGGAAATTGATCGCTTCCGTTACTGATCTGTTGAACGTAGAAGGTTTTGTTTATTTTTCATCTAAGCAAATTCAGGTTCTATGATTCGTCCCTCTACAACACATTCTCAACTCATGATAGTGAACTAACAAATATTGATTCGGTGATCATTATCCAATACTCAGTGAACAGTGTTGAAATGAAAAGGCATTTTGTATTATAAAGAACGGAATACAATTTATTTGCGAAATATATTTTTTTCTACATCATCGCTGAAAAATTAGATATCTTGTTTTTGGTAGAAAAACTATTATCCCTTCCACAATATTGTGTGTGAGGGCGGATGAAATTGGGCTCAATTTTCATATTGTTCGACACTAAATGCTCTCCTGATCAATTATCTTCAGTAGCGATAGCAAATAAACAGTTGGTACAGAATTTGGTAAATTTGTTCTAATTTTGGAACAAAAAAAATCTGAGTTCGATATTTTCAGGTATGATCAATGATTTAGGACTTGTGAGTTGTTCCCAAGAAAAATCAAATTCCTTACTGTTTGTCAGATATAGGAAAAGACATGATATTTGGGTAAAACAGCGTGGCATCTCTTCGTATAGTTGACGAGCCATAGATAATTATTCTTCTCCATCGCAAATCTTTTCCCATGATATCTGCTAATAATCGCAAATAACTGGCAAAATCATTTGATTTCTGAATACTTTTTCCTAAATTCTATATATCTGGGACCAACCGAATTGAATCCACAAAAACCCCAATTTTGATATTTAGTGGAACAAAAGTGTTTTTCGCAACATTACGAAAATAACAGTACCAAAATTGAGTTGAGTGAGAGAACACGTTGTGTATCAGTAAGTAAAGATCACTTTCCCCCTTTCAATCATGTGAAGAAATATTTACAACTTCATCACTCACAAATTGTATTCAGCATAGTTTTATTCATTCAAAATGCTTCTGGAGATATAGATTTGAAGATATTTTCGCATTGTTATTGTTATTATTATAATTATACATCCTAGTGGAAGGTACCAGTTAAGATTTGATGTCTACTAGGTAGAGGGTGGATAGGTTTCTATAAAGAGACTGCTATCCAGAGATGTGTTTTTTTGCTTCATATTACGTATTCAAATCTTCGATGTTTATTAATTTTAAAAATGTAATTCCTACAAAGTCAAGTATCTCGATGCTAAGAATTACGATCAGTGATAATCTCTCAAGGGAAAACCATGTAAGATCGATCACTGAAGGTGTTTCCTACAAACTTGGAATTATATTTCGTGCGAAGAAATACTTCACTTCTAGTCAGCTTCTAATGATCTACAGGACTCAGACACGACCTCTTGGAATACAGTTCTCATCTATGGAACTCGGCACCAAAACATTTATTGCGGCTTCTCGATTCTATTCAGAGAAAGGCAAATTCGTCTTTTTGGTGATCCTTCGCTCACAGACTCGCTCACTTCATTGGAACATCGTAGAAGGGTCGGAGACTTGTCTCTCTCCTATAGATATTTTTGACGGTCGGTGCTCTTCTGAATTGTTATCTATCGTTCCACCCTTGGCAATATCTACACGGATGACTCGACGAGTATAGAATTCCCACCCCTTCGTTGTGAATTGGTAAACCTGTCGAACCTCTCTGGCTTAGGGATCTTTTTTCAATAGAACAGCTGAGTTTTGGAACTCCTTGCCGAAAGAAGTTTCTCCTGAGGCTAATAGACTTCAGAAATTCCAAGTGAACGTTGTTAACTCGTATCTCCTGCCCCTTGATTCACGCGGTGTTCTTTGAACATTACAAGGCTTCCCTTTCGTGTGAAACTCCATATGAAAAGGAATTGTTTTTGAGAATTGAAACCAAAAACATGGCGATTCTGGTTATTGAAGAAACAGGCTATAAGTACGTAACATTATTATTCATTATGACTAACAGTAATTTTGAAATCAGAATAAAAACCTATGCACCACTATATTAATTTTACACGCGTGGGAGAAACGAGTATAATTACGTACTTGTATAGCATTACATCAACTATCAATTACCAAAAAGTCAAAATCCATAACGATAACGAGGCATACAAGTGACTCGCAAAATACTGCTACCATCAGATTCAAAGCACTCCACCCACGTAGAACCTGCATACCTCAGGGCTCTTGACCAATGCAGAATGAAATCTTCGGTAAATATATTTTCACTTTGGTTGTTTTTTCAATGAATAAGATTACACCACGAAGCATAAGTCTTTGTAACGAGTATTATCAGGAATGATATCGATTGTTGCTTAATTACATATTCAGCGAATGTAGTAAATTAAAAATAATTGAATGGTGCTCAGTGCTGTATTTTGTGTGCCTGTTTCAACCTGTAATATATCTCAATTGGAATTTATTGTATTGTTGTTTAATTATCGCAAAGATCTTGATAACATAAATGCAGAAGATACGCCAAATACGTTAAAATTATCGGTAGTAATAACCAAATGACAATGATAATTGTTCGAAAATTTAATAAGAGATTTCGAAAGCTTGCTAGCAAGAAAACAGACCGACGCCGTAGGCGGAGGTCAGTTTCCTATGAGCAACAAGCTTGAGAAAGTTGTTATAAAGTTTCTGAGCATTTATCAATTCATCCTGCTAAGTTCCACATGGTTTTCGTAAACTCTCTACCATCTTTTGTTCTCATGTTCACTGCGCAATCCTTCAAAATTGACGACAAATCTTCCGCCTCCCGATATCTATCATTGCAAAAGTTTACAAATGCTTTTCATACAAATTCTCGACTGTAAACTGTAATTTTTGGTTGATTTGATTCTAAATTTCATTGATATTCTAGATAGTATTACAACCAAATGGTGACATTTTGAAATATCGAATATCAAGTGAAAAGAGGTTATGGGATCTTTTCAATATAATTTTGTTCTGATTGGTTGTGTTCGATCAGATGACAAATTAACTGATTTCATTGGATTTCTAGTAGAGCAAAAAATGTTCAGTAGAAGATCCACGTAGATCAAATGTATACGTGAATTAACTATAATAAATTTGGTTCAAATGAGCTATATCGAGCTGAAAGTATATGAAATTTAATACGCAGGTAAGTGAGAGATGTATATATGTTATTGAAGCCACTCAAATATCCCAAACACTGTATATACCTCAAATATTGTCCTGAAGTTGAGCAATATCAAGGGGAACGTCAGAGCCCTGAGACAATTGAAAATTTTGAAATGTCCAATGGCATAACCAATTAAAATCAGAATGTACTCAGAAAAAAATACCTTGAAGCATATGGCTTTCAATGGGACCATTTAAAAGTTGAACCATTCTATTTGAACTATTTACTACTATCTGAAGCCTTATGCAGATGGTATTTTCCGTGAAACAGAAACGCCTACTTCTGGGATTCAACCCAAACTCCAATCACAAAAAGTGGAATAAAGATATCTACAACGCGCACACCGATCAAGGAAATTGTTACAGTAGACCCTTTGCTAACGAGGAATTGTCACATGCAGAGAAGGCTAAAACCTCTACAGAAGAAGCTTTCGAAATATGATGTTTTTTCCCACATTTGCTGGACTCATTTTCCCAAGTCCATTTTATTAGATTCTGATTCGCTCAATATGGGTATGAATTGCGTCTTGTTTTCGTGTTTATTGAAGGTTCATTATCAACGCAAGATAGCCCTATAACAATTGAGCAATGCGGTGGAGTTCCGCAAAAAATCAGTTCCATAATGGACAAATGTGTGTGTTACGTTAAGAGAAAGCAAAAAATAATTCCCCTAATGCCTTGAAGACTTCAGCCAAATTCTCCATTCCTTCGATAATTCATTTTTATCAAAATACATCGTCATCGTCTACAATAATATCCAATTGCCAAGTCCATGCAGATATTACATCACACCATTTTAATAAGGAAAGAGAATGGATTCACAATTCCTAGGAAGCCAAATAATCGATGTGTCGTTATTTGTTTTTATGGCTTTTACTAGTTTCTTTACACAAAAGCTAACAGGATCTTAAAGAAGCTGGCGATTGGTTTCATAGCGAAACACAAAAGAGCAGCTGTATTTAGATTTGGTCCGTGACCACAAAATATTTAATCTCCGTGAAATTTTTGTGAAGTAAGTGTTTGGTCGGCAGAGTTCAAACAGGGCCGTAACCAGATCGAATATTTGGTACACGGAATAATTTGAAATTTGTGGATTTTTGTGGGAAGAAGGCGACTGATTCTAATCGGTCATTTTTTAAGCAACGAACATTTCTAACACACCTGAAGATTCAAAAATTTTTTTAGAAGTTTTGACTTGAAATGTTATGAACTTTGAGTAGTTCGTTCAGTAAAATACCCTCTACATACAAATTACTCATGAAACCTGGAAAGCCCATAGGGAAGCATAGAGTCAATGAACTTCAGATTGATTTCAATATATAGATATATGCATACAATATATTTTTGTACATATCTTGCAAAGAGAATAAATATTCTCGAAAGCTCGACCATATAACAAAGACTTTTCTTCATAGAACAGACCAGCATTTTGACTGCATCCTCACACTGGTTTTTCCAGATTTAATTTTTATTTTTTCATATTGTGATAGTTAGAAACCCAGAAAAATACGATGAAAATATATGTATCTCTTTCTTTTCAGAAAGCTTTTCTATGACCTCTTTATTTCACTTCTGTTTCGACCAGAAATTTTTCTCAGTACATATTTGCTGATAAATACAGGATATAGATTTTTGCTGTCATTCATATTTCTTTATCTATTATAATCTTCTTGTTTGCGAATGAAATATAATCGAAATGAAGCCAAAAAGGAGAATTAACAATGAGATTCAATACTTCATAACCTTTCCCAGTGCATTTCAGATTTGAAAGGGCAACTCCAGCAGATCATTTATTTTTGTAATTCACCATAAACCATACCGAGGAAATGAGATAGAATTGGTGAGTACCGTATGACGATACAATATCATTAGTGTCTCCTGTAGCAACTTGTTATTCCGTCAATCTGATATCTTAATCTCTAACGTGTTTTCATCCTTCAAGAACCGTTCCTCTAAGTGAGGCTGAAGAAGTATATTCTCAGGCATTAATTTAAATCTCATGTTATGCATCAATTCTAATCCGAAACCGAGTGGACTACAATAGCAAAAATGATGAGATTAAATGACGCAAATGTTGAACTTTGTGAAAAGGAATAAATGTGTTGGCTGTTGGAAGAGACAGTGTGAAAGAAAATGAAAGAAAAAATCCAAAAAGGAGATAAAACTTGAAACAATTCAAGAACTGTCAAAAAAATAATGATTATAATAAAATAGCATATAAAATGAAAAATCATAGATGGAGATGGATTATAAACGCTCAACATTCAAAGTTTGGGCAGGAAATCTTTCCACTGGAGAGCTCAAGAGATCATTTTCTCTGAGCGAAACGAATTCCTGTATGGGTTGGAATGAAACATTTATCCTGGTGAGTGAGATTTTTTTTTACAAATAGCTCCCTATTTGGCTTGGTGTAGAAATTTCATATATATGCTATCTATTTGATTCAATTTTTATATGCTTGGTATACAAATTGAGGAAGAAAAAGTGATGTCTATGCCCAATGCCCGTCGTGACAGGGAAGTAGCTGTTTTAGATGGACTATTTCTTCCTTTTTGTGAATGAACCAAACGTCTTTGAGTGATTTACACATTACTATGAACAGAGAGTGTTTGTATTTTTTTCATTTCACTCCCTAGAAGTTGTAATTACTATTTTTCGATTCGGAGAAGTCAAAAAAAATCCATCAAAGTTACGAATACCTAAAAATTGAGAGATGAGATGATGAGAATTGAAATCGAAATTTATCCAAGAAAATAAACAAATCGGAACCAAAATACAAAATGGAGCTAAGCTCAGTCAGTCATGAGTGAAAGAAATTTCTCAAATCCAATAGAGTTGTTCACTGCCAATCACGTTTCAACCGTTTTGTTCGAAGCTCACTCAACTATATCCACGACTGTATTAATGGCCCATTAGAATTCACTTCTCAAGCAATATTGAAATTGAGTTGTTAAAAGTGAATTTGGTGTATGGAACTCGTGACAATGGTTGGAACTTATCTGATTGAATGCTTCACGAATTACCGGAAACTAGAAAGTATCCACTGTTTCCAAACTAATCTAGGTCAGAAGATTACAGACTTACAGACATTGGGCACATTCAGAAAATCACGACTCGAGTTTGGCCGATTTCGAGAATTTGGTGGAATTCAATTGAATACAAAATCGTTCATGAAATTCATAACAGAGTTTGTGTGGTACGGTGTATTTGAATGTGGTTGATAATGTTCTTAATTGAGAGATATCGTTTCCAACTCCAATTGTCCATATTCAATTCAAATGACACATCCTGAAAAATGTATTGCACTGCATTAAAATAAAAATGTGGAAATGAATAAATGATCAGAAAATTGAAATGACAAATCGATTGGGCGTAAAAAGAACGTAAAAAAAAGAAATTGAAAAGGAAATAATGATGGAAATAATTATCAAAATTTTGAAAATGAAGTGGACAAAAAAAATGAGAACAATACTGAACCGAAATGTCATTAGTAAACTCAACTTTCTTTCAACACTTTTTCTCGACTTCCTCTTCAAATTCGTTCTATTCCACTACTCTTATTTCACTTATAATTAATTTTACTGTTGCTCATTCACATTTCCGTTTCTATCAATAATTCCAATTAATTGTTGTCTAGAATCAGACATATGTTTCTCAAGCATGATTCAAACGAACTATGGATATTCACCTTCTTTTCAAGAAATATGGTTTCTTTCTTGAACTGTATATTCAAATTCAATGTCTCCCTATGCGAACTATAAAGTTCAATTGGGTTCCATTCAAAACTAGATATCTGCAGAAATTAGCGGCTTAAACGCGAACTATATTTCAGTTTCTCATGTCTCATCGGGGTAAGATTCCCATTGTCATTCGTATATTAGCTAGGTTTTAATCTAAAAATATATACTATATTCTGATGCTTTGATGAACTTGTCAATCAGATCTATTCTGGTAGCCTATTGATTCTTGAGAAATATTCGAAAATGGGAACAAATGCAATTATGGTGCACATTAAAAATTTTCAATACTCAATATTTGTCGAATTTTTTTCTGAAATTGAATATTATATCATATCATCGAAAAACCAGTACCTACAAGATATTCCGAAAATATCGATGGTGCATCATAATTCTTCTACAACAGTTGTCAATTAGTTTCAATAATCAATATTCAATATTAAAAGTCATCCAAGATCCACCAGAATAGACCTGATTATCAAGCAACCAAAAACTCGTTCATGAAAAAGCTGGTAGTGGAACTTCTTTTTCGATGTTGAAGGGACCGAAACATACCAACTCTCTGAATACCAAACTGAAAAGAATTGCATTGAGTTTCGAGAAATTGATTGTCAGTGGGGTTTGCGCAATAGGATCCAATCATATTATACATATTTCATACGAGGAAGTATTTTGAATAATTTTCCATATCGATGAAAGTAGCTTTTAATGTGTGGTAAGAGATCGTCATGATAAGTGAAATAAAACTTCCTATGTTTTTATACTACTTTTATTTGTAACCAGCGTTATTGCAGTTTGCTCCTAAACAAAAATCATCAAACGAATACTCTAAACTTTTGTAGTAATCGTTTGATAATGTCCGTCTAGGACCAAACTGCTGTAACGTAAGTTATAAATATAAGTGGTTCAAAAACATGGGAAGTTTTATTTCCCAATCTTCAAGTTTTCAATTTCAATGCGATTTCTCTCGATGATAAGGAGCAACCACAAAAGGTGTCTGTCCGTGTACTAGAACACCCTTCAGGCAAATATTATTATTCATAATGTCATTATCATTACCAAGTACGGCTCGTATCTATTTACACTGCACCGCAGTGATTTATAATACCCGGCAACAAAATTCATTATGATATGAACAAATACATCGCAACACATTAATCGATGCGTGGCATTCTGTCATCATATAAATCGTTGTCTACCACAAAACGAAAAGATTTAGACCCATCTGAAATCGATTTCTTGTACAAGCAATTGTAATTAGTGTTTGATTAAAATGTCAATTGTTCACCCATTTGAATATTACCATGACAGCGATATAACAAATAACAATTTTGCATACTCCATCTAGAGATAAGTGAAGCAGAGTTGGTCTGGACAAGAAAGAGGTGGTTAGTCAGCAGTGGGTTCAGTATAAGATGTCACAGTTCCATTTTAACTCAAGAACTCATTCCCGAGATCCTCAGCAGATTCCCGTAATAAATTTAGTCAAGGCGATGCAAAAAGTATTTGAGAATGCGTACAAGTCCACAGTAGCAAATACTGATTTTCTTAATTTCTTCAAGATATCAAGTATAGACCTGGCACTTTTCACAATAAGTGCATAATGGGAGGAATTCCACAGCAACGAGGGAATAATATTGATCTGGAAAAATTCGGGTGAATATAGATCAACACTGCTTTAAAAAACGTTTGGAGGGTTGAGGCAGCTAAAATCTATGAGTTAGGATTGGCAAAAGGGAGACAATTTCAGTACATAAAAGAATCTATTGGAGGATGTGTTTGATATTTCCAGTATTTCGACAGATATTCAAAGTTCAAAAAAATTTGAATCACACTCTCGACGTCTCCTTCGATTTGATTTTCAAAACCCACAAATCAATGATCTTAAAACATTACTCAGCAAAACAGGAGTTGAAATGCTAAAACGAAAGTTTTTCACGGACGCTGTAACATAGAAAATAGTCCTTTCGGGTATTGAGCCGAATGTTGAATTGTTCGACGTTGATATTGACATATCTATCTCACAACTTATATCAGGAAATTCCTGCATCTGAATGTGAATTCGAATTTCCATCAAGGAATCCTGATTCCAGATTCTCAAAAACCACGAAAGCTGAATGGAATACAGAGTACGGAATTATTGTTGGTGAATTTTTTATCTATCTTCACTTGACTCGAAAACACTGACGAGTTACCAGATTAGATTTCGGAAAGAGATCTTATCCATCAAGAAAATATCTCCTCATTATATGCAGCCCTGATACGAACATAACTATAAGAGGTTTTTGTAAATAATTCAATTGTCCGGCAAGATTGCCCGATCTGTCATCCATCTACTTTGAAGATACCGGAAATATACAGGAATGATTTATTACATCTGTCGTCTGTTGCCAAACTACCAGCTACTCCATTCGATTTTTCAGACTATAATATCCCTCTACATCTTGGTCAACAACAGATTAATAACATAGAATTTCGGAGAAAGTTTGTTCCAAACCTTTCCCCTACTCCAAAATAATGTCACTCTGATTTCTCAAAAGTTGCTCCATTGAGCGTATGCAATAGTGGGTGCACATAAAAAAATCATTCATCGTCATTATTATGATATCTTGTTTGTTTTCATTTTACTCGTAGCTCCAATAGTTCATAAAGTAGCATCTTCCGACAGACTCGATATGCTAGGAATAGTATCCTTGGATAGAAGCCGTCAAAATCGACAGATTTGACAACGACCAAAAATTAAAGTTGTCACATTGTTAAACAATGGATCACCTGGCCAGTGGATTTACTTGTGTTAACTTCATTACGATGTTGTGTGAGATTTCATCATAACTATTTTATGAGAAACTGTCTCACTCCTCGGTCGTATCGGCATTTCATGTTGAGCCATGTCATTATGTTTCGAAATAAACATTTGAATGGAGTGAAATGATTCAGTTTTTACCCCTATCATAACATATGATTCAAACGTCTTTGAATGATATACTCGTACCTATCACCAGAGAGTTTTTTTTTTATTTTAGTTCTTTCATAGAAGTTGTAATTTCTAATTCTTGTTTCGAAGAAGAAGTAAGACAAAAAATAGTTCATCACAAATGCTACATATCATTCTTAAGCAAGAATTTGAGAAGACACTATCGGAAAATACATATTTGTCATTGCAGTCCCGCCCTGCATCAAAAAAAGAAATTGTTCATCAACAACAACGCATAACATAGTTGTTTATCGCTCTAGGAAAATAGTTCTATTATCTGACAAAGCCGGTTGTGAACCTCCCACAAGCCATTGGACATTATTTTTATCCTCAAATAGCCGCTAGATGCTGATATATGCATTCCCTTTCAATTTTATATAGGTACTCCATGGCTATTTGTATTGTTCGGACGACAATGTGGAGGAAAAACTGATCCGTGAATCAGAACGAGTGGGCGCTGTGGCCAGCATGTGCTGGCAATACTTTCTGCTAAGTGGTGTGACATAAGCTAATCGACAGGGAAAATTGCAGGTAGATCCGTAATGAGAGGATTGTGCCACAGTTAGTGAAAATGCGGGGGTAGAAGGAAGTGTTAGAATTCTGAACGGTGTGTTCACAGGTGTAAGATAACATTTTAATTAATTGAATATTTATACACTTCCTCCTATGCGGTTTTTGGCTAAACAGAATTTTTCTATGAAATAAGGTGAAAAAATTCCTAGAAATTTCCAGAAAAAAGGAGTGTAAGTCAATTGGCAGAGCGTGGTTTGATCCAATATTTATGTATTTACTTGCAACAATGGAGAAGATTCCTGCTGAGCACCGAAAACAAGAAACGGATTGTTTCAAGGAAATTATTTTCAGAATAAAATACAAAATACGCCGAATGACTCGGAATTTCAGATTAAATTCTTCAGAGAAAATATCATAGAAACATTGTCATGAAAAATGCACTTGTGAATTTTAAAAATACGCAGAGGCCAATGAATCACAGAAAACTTCATTGAGGATAACTAGAAAATTGACATAAATATATTATATTACGAAACCTGAAATTTCAATGTATTGAAAAATGATGAATACCATTCCACTCTTCTTCAAAACCAACTATCTGTAAGCGGCATTATCGGGCACTCTTGAGACGAAAATACAGGGAATACGTTTCTAAATGATTCTGCTAGATTAACCACTGTTACTAACCAGACTATCAAAAAAGACTAAGTCAACGTTCGTTGAAATACGCGTTTTATACGTTTTGGAATGATCTCTGACCAAAATTTACTTGAATATGTACCAAATATGACATATCATTGAACCAGAGGACAGATGTGCTTGCAGGTCGTGAATGTCCTTTATATGAATGGAGACTACCTGGCAAACTTTGATTATTTTCTGATTGCAGAATACGAAGTTAGTTGAATGTTACCCACGGTATCCCCAACAATAACTTTTCTACAGGCTTGTGTCAACTTTTCAACTAAAAATCGGGATTCTCATTTATATCATCAATATTAAGCGGAAATTATTATTTGCCTTGACTAGATTATTTCACTGATCCTGGTTTCTATAGAGATTTTGACAGAGTTGTGAAAATGCTAACCAATTTTTTCACCAATACCATAAAAGCTTCTATTGAAACGTTCTCTAACAGATGATAGACTGAAAACAAACGGAAGACTATATCATGATTCTATGATTGCAAAGAAGTGAAAATTCAGGATTGGAATCCAGATCACTAAAGATATTTATAGCCATCCGCGCATCAGCATTGGGCGGCCAATAATAATTATTTTGTTTATATTGGACACATTCATTTGTTGGTATCCACGGCGGTATTCATTAGCAGATAAGATTAGTAAATAGAGCAGTTATAGAAAGACTTACGCAATATACATGCAAATTATATTGTATAACATGCAAGTGCATTTAATAAATCTGGCCGTGAGAAAAAGAGATGCATTGATATTGAGAATATTTGCCGCTTAATTGCTAAATCTTGTCCATGCATTCCGAGTGTATATATTCCCATTAGTTCTGCACTGTCCCAGTTTGATAAAAGAACAAGCGATCGGATGGAATTGATTCGTTTGGCTTCAAACCGGCAATTAAAACGACAACTTTCGGTTCTTGCACGGCCTTGGAGATTTTGAAATTTCAACTCCTCACTGAACGGTATCGATAATTTCATCCGGAGAACAACTTCGTTAACATAGAAATGAGGAAATTTAAGCACCATAAATCAAGAACTATATATGGTTGCTAAAACAATGACCAATTTTTCATCAAGGCTATTAGCTAGCTTAAAGCAACACTTTCGGGAAAGAGATGATGAAAAACTTGTTTATAGATAGTTGCCTTATTACCATTGGTCAGTTCATTCGTTCTGATAAGAGTACTATTATGTTATAAAAATTTGACTATTCATCTCGAATAAACGATATCTTGTGAAGAGATATCATATGACATGCATGGGAAAACGACATTGTTGGGCCCTGTGAATACGTGATCTCATCGTATGTGAGAATGAATTAATCTTCCTTCTCTCGTTCTTGGTCTGTTTCTGATCTCCTGGAGCCTGTTTCGTGAAAGAATAAGTCCTGAATCAATAGGAGACTAACAGATATTTGATATTGTATTCCTCCTGTAGGTACAAAACTTTTTTAAACAGGCCCCATTACAGACGAATTCATTCATTACTAGTGATATATTTGAATGATCATTCAAAGTTCAAGGATTGTTCCAAACATATGATCTCAACCATTGGAAGTATTTCTGTTATTTCGATCAGGACTCGAGTTTGTCAATGAGACTTTGATACATGTTTCTGTAAGAGATTCTGCAGAAAGATGTTTAATCACTCGAAAGTAACCAATTATATACCCCTTTCGTATCATGTAAGGAATATTTCCTCAGCGTGACTCGAGTAGAGAAGGCCATTTTTCTGGATGATGATAATATATGTTTTTTTCTCCACGACATTTCACAGAGTAATATCTTTTTCAATCGTTATTGTTTTCATTTCATTCAAGCTACATGACCTTTACAGTTGAGTCACTTACATTGTTGCAGTAATATTTATGATCCAACCTTGACTACTTTCCATAAAATATTATTTATCTATCAATTTACTGAATTTAAATATTTCACCTTTCAAATTTTTTCACCAAATCCGTATATAAATCCGCAATAACAATCAGAAATTTCAACAGATTTTCGTTTCAGAATCTAATCACGCCCCTTTATCTGAGTAACATCCAACCAAACCTTCAATCATCACAGTGCTTTCGAAATATCGGAGGATTTTGGCTTTAATGTGATCAGAAATATGAGGAAAATATTGAATTATTCCATGAAAGTCGAAATACTGAAATTGCAGCAATTTTCATCCTCCAATTCATAAAGGTTTCTCCCCAACTATAAACACTCCTCAGTCGAATGCCCTATTATTTCAATCGATATTGCTAAATTTTTCTTCACGGAAGCCACATGACCCCACATATGTATGTCACTTAAATTGTTCCTACAAGATTTATTATCTCACCTGATCCCATAAATCAACCAACTTGGTGTTTTCTTTATGAATTGTATATCAACTCACTAAATTTGAATTTGGTGCCTTACGATTTCTCCACTGTTCGTACACGTCTTCGAAAATATGTGGAAACTATGATGTTTCCGAAATTCTCAAGGATTTCCACTTGAAAATTAATGAATTGGTGAGAGTATTCCTCTGGAATTGAAACTGATAAGTTCTTATTTTCACAATGAATCCAATCGGAATTTTCAATCATTTGAATCATTTATATTTCAATTTTCTTCGTGCAGCCTTCGAAGTTATGTCACTACATTGTTGCTGAACAATTTATGACCCTACCTTGATTACTTCCCATAAACTAACCAACTCAGCATTGTTTTATAAGTTATCTATTCACCAAATTGAAATATTGCGCCTTTCAATTTTTCCGCCCAATCCGTATACGTCACTGAAAATATGTCGA
This sequence comes from Zygogramma bicolorata, assembly GCA_032362365.1. Classification (NCBI taxonomy): domain Eukaryota; kingdom Metazoa; phylum Arthropoda; class Insecta; order Coleoptera; family Chrysomelidae; genus Zygogramma; species Zygogramma bicolorata. Next base: position 611,041 of record JAVJAQ010005464.1, read on the forward strand.
AACTTCCAATAGAAATGCTAATAAAAGCTGGCGATATGCTCTACGACGGCGTTCGAACAGTAAACAACGATTATTGGAAGCATTGTCAAGTGCAATGTCTTTGTTATTCAAATATAAGCATTGCATGATAAGGAGCGAGACCTATTAATTATTAGCGTTTACGTGGCGTGTAACATTAACTGCACTTATAACAAGTATTCACTGGTAGACAAGTCATACAATTCAGAGTTATCCCCATAAAATCGCGAAGAATATAGACGTATGTGTGAATTGTAATCCCGATATTGATAGTGTTGTGTTCCTTCTGCTTGACAAATCAATGTGGCGTTACTGAACATACTTGAACCTCTGAACAACGGAAGTATCTGTATCAGTTTCCCAATAGTTTATATTTATTGGTTCACACAATAATTAACGATATACACAACTGTAAAGCAAATTTTCTCATCGAGAGATCCGTCGAAAAAAATTTCCGAACTATTTTGTAAATTGCAGTTTCCAACCTGCGCATTATCAACAGTCCAAGTTTTACCTTTTCAAAGACTTGTTTCAAGTCAGTGAGCATCAACCACTGAGAGTTATTAGCTAAACATTACAAAAGTTTGTTAATTTTTGTGTGATAACATATTCGTAGATATGAATTTTAAACAAGATCTGAATATAATTCGAAAATGAAAATAGGTCTTCATGTTTGCGTCTTTGTTTACTATGACTGATTTTTTTTGAATATTGTGTTCGATCCTCATTTGGAGAATATTTCGTTGTACATTTGGCTATTTGGGAACTCCCCAAATTCCCAAACACTATTTTTGTCATGGCAAAAATGTGAATACTAGTCAAATGAAATACCGACGTAACCATTTTAGAATAGGTACTGAAGAATCAGAATTCCCAAAATTAAAATGTTAACGGCGATTTTATGCTAACCTATGGAAACTAATGTTAACCTAACTGTACGTTTTGTTTATTGTGGTTCATGATATGTTAAGAATACGTTTATATTCTAGAGGAATAAATGTTTGTCACATCCTTATTGTCAATCATAAAGTATACTAATTTGACTAACTCATAACTACAAACCATTCCACCACATATTTCATGAGGACCTATCCCTGTAGAAATAAGTGAATGTTCAAAATTGATTTTTCCAGTGATATCCGTTGAACAAGTCAATTAAAAACTATAAATTTCAAAGCGCTGAGGACCGCCACATCATGTATCGATAAATACTTTTATATTCAAATGAATTAATTATTACCATTGAAAAATGGCAGTCATTTTGTCTTAATGACACTAAAAAACAAGTTCTTTCACACCTCCTCTTTTACATTAACACAGATAACAGCGTTAATAGAAACCATTAAGAAAATACACAAAATATGTTTTATTTTTTTGGAATCGCATCAATATTTTAATGGGCAACCATCGATTGGGTTGTCGTCGACAGACGGATAGATCCTTCTTCTCGGTTCAAGGATAATTTGACAAGTGGAATCTCGAGTCCTTGCATGGTAGTACTGGAGGAGGGAGACATCAACCTGATTGAGATTGAGTGGCAAACATTATAATACCTTTCCGACATCTCGAAGGATAATTCGTCAATTATAAAAACATCTTCATGACTGCTCAATTTGTTTAGATTATTATAAAAAAACATGTTTGCACATAGAATAACTAATGTAATGAAAGCTGGTTCTGAGCGATTGAAATTTAATGCCACCACAGAATAGAGATCTACGTTGTGGTTCTCGGTAGTGTAAAGATTAGAGCATTCGCCTTTCAAGCGGAAAACTGGGGTTCGATTCCCCGCCGGGCCACCGTGCTGGGTAATCGCACGTTAAAAGGTAAGGCCTCGTTGATTCATTGCTCGAACAAGTTTCGACTTCTGAAGGTTGACGTTCGTCAGCTGGTTAGGGCAATTTTTAGAACAACGTGAGGGTGAATCAAAATTCTGTTTACATCCCCAGGTAACCTGACTATATTCCTCTTGATTTTTTATGAGACTACTCGAATAAGAAAATATGTACCCTATATATATTTGAATGAGTACGAAGGAGAATTCAGTTGAAAAGTGAAAGACCGTGCTGAGTATAATACGTAACGAAGATGATAAGTAGCCTATTAGGCATTAGCGAAATAGATGACAGCAAGTAGTTGGATGGATATAACTAGATACAGTACCAATACAAAAACTGTTGAACGATAATTTTCCTAAAAATGACATTTTTGAATCAATTTTACAAAAAAATTGAAACGAAAGTTTGGGGTTCATGACAAAAATATAGTTGAAATTATAATATTCCATAGATACTTTCCAATACATATTTTCCCCAAAAGTGAATCGGCAATATTGATTCACGAAATTTTAGTTCAAATTAAAATAAGTTTGACCCTTCCTCTACAGATATCAACACAAAATTCAATAGTGAATCAGAGAAAGTTAAACTTATTATTCACCGATATTTGTTGCAATGAATCTCATCTATGCAAAACGATGGATCAGTGATAATACACTCTTGAAATTATTATGTTTCAACTCACCCCACCAACAGCATGCATCAAAGTCAGTTGAGAATTTACCTGCAAATAAAAAATTACAATTAAAATTTCACTTCAATTGGAAGCTAGGTTGGAGATTGTGGAAAAATATTCATTCCTGTTGGAATATTGGATAACGGTGTTTCAATTTGAGAAAAATTATTTATCATTTCAGTTTTATTTACCACTGTTTGGATGTTCCTTTCCACAGGAGAAATTCTCAGTAGAAAAATTGTATAAGGCGTAAAACGTATTTTACTGAATGATTAAGAAAATCAAGATTATTGTGGAACAGTTTAGTCTTACAACCATCAATTAATGGACTACAGGAAAGACATATTCATAAAATCAAACAAAATATGTACATCACTTCATCTAATGTACAAAACTGCTGCTCCGCTTTTATTTTCAAGACGTTCATTCGAAAAGAATGCCTGAGAATTCAAGATTCTTGAGATTATATCGGAACTGACACCGATCAAGACATAATAACTGGAAACAGAAATCAGATTAATAACCGTTTCGAAAAGAGCGCTATCAAGAATGTGCTTCTGAATTTCTGATATTTCCCAAAACTCTAAAAATCCTTCGCAATCGCGTGCTACTTCTCTACACCTAACCTAAAATTTGCTGCAGGGTTCGCAATAATATCTAGATATGATTCAGACGATTCCTCGGTATAATTTCAGGGTTTTGCAATTATATAGTTTTTGAATCGAACTAAATATGTCTTTGTATGGAGTTATAGGTAGAATTCCTTTTTTTTTATAGCGAATTCAGTTGGCTGTGGCGAGCCAGACTGCAGATAATGATAGAGAAGCCGACGGATTTTATTATTGCTTTTTGTGTCTACTGTAATCTAATAGCACCATAAGGTTTGAAGTGGATGGTTATTAGAAGAGAACGTAAATTGTTATTCGTTTTAACTGATGAGTGCGAGAACTTATACAACAAGAAAAAAAAAGTATTTACCATTGTTTTTATAAAAGTGACGAACACAAAATCACATTAGAGTTTATTGAAAATTCGGATGATAGTTCACGTAAATAATTTACACATGTGCATATCTCCATGTAAACTTTGTGACAGATTACCACTTTTTTTATTAACATTCTTTCTATTTTTGGCATATGAAATGCACTTTTCAAAATTGAGGAAAAACTACCTTACCTTTCATAATCAGTTAAAAATTGGATTACTAATCATTATTCAATTACGAAAACTAAAACGAGAACATCCGGTCGTGAATGAAATCACCAATGGAATCTCTCATATCATCCATTGGAGTGAAGACTAGGTTATTAAGGACATTTATTTGGTGTTGAAGTATCGAATTAGTTGGATGGTACAAATTTCACCATATCAACAAACTTCAATCTTTCATTGGAATTATGATTTTCGAAATTTACAAATACAATGCCAAATAGATTTTTGGACCCATCATAGGTCTCTTCAGTGACATGCGAACTCAAAACATTTCGAACTGTCTACTCCTTACGAAGTGAATATCTGAATCTGATGTAGATGTTGCCAACGTTGAAGTCATCTACTGAATTACCAAAGATTCAAACTCCTTACACAGCAAATAAAGGAGACCTCTAACAGGAGCACATCGTACGGCGAGGCCGTAACAAATGACCCCTCGCGAACGAGAATCGTCTTTGGTCTACTTGCAGAGAAGGCCACAACCCCCGCCGGAAATTAGAATTTTGTCTTTCGAAATTATTGCATTCACGAATCGAATGCCATACAGCTGTTTTGACACACCATACTTGGAAAATTTGGTAGGACTTGTTAGAAATTAGAAATCTCCCATGTTTGGTATATGAGGAGTTTGAGCCCGGTAGGTTCTGTTCTACCTTTGAGGTTTACACCATCTACACCAGATTCTCATATTTACTTCGTACACAAGTCCTACCGAATGTCACTGATGGGGAACTATTCGTCTTTTATGTATCAGATTGTAAATTTTAAATGGTTTCAATTTTTCGCCCAAGGAAGGATAATTATTCACAGAAACTTTGCGATGACATACGTATCACACCAAATTAATTAAATTCTCTCTCCTGGAAGTATTTTATTAATTATTTCATTGTCGTACACTCACACGAGTTAGGGTCTAAGCTTTTGTGTCCATCCCTACGCCTTTCGGGCCAGAACCATTCTGCGGACTTGGAAGCTCTTACTTCCAAGAAGAACTCAATAAAACGGAAGAAGCAATGAGAGCAACACACTGGGAAAGACTTCCAGGGCTGCGGCAGGCCAAAGATCTCCTCGGAAACTTCAACCGAGCAAGATCGAAGACACTGATTAACCTCAGCAAAATTAGTCTAAATACAATCACGGAATTTCTAACGGGGCATTGCAGACTCAAAGAACACCTAAGGAAGCTAGGCTTAGAGGAGGAGAGCACCTGCAGGTTTTGCGGGGAACATCCAGAAACACCCCATCACATCCTGATGGAATGTTTTGCTGTACATCACAAAAGATCGAATATACTGGGACCATTCCAGCTGACTGTGGGAGAAATACCACGAATAGATCCCCTCAAAATCCTTGAATTCCTGAAGGAATTGAGGCTTGAGGGGCTGCTATAAACGAGAACACCTTGAGATAGCAGGGGGCACAATAGATCTAAGCAGGTCGCAGCGCATCTGTCACCATCCAACTCACCAATACCAATACCAATCCCTACGCCTTTCCTCAGAACCATAGCTACTGCTGGACCTGCCGATCATGAAACGTGGTAGGTTATTCCTGATTACGACAGAAAAATTCCATTCTTTCCGCTCTCATTTTAAATTTTTCAAACATTGAGTATTGATTGTCAGGCTCTAGAATTATGTGTAGATCTCGAACCGGTCAGGAATAGATAATACGGCATATATCCTTCATGAGTATTCCATTTTCGCTGACAAGTTCGAGTAGTGAGTTGAAAAAATGTTCAAATAGTAATGTTTTTCTCCGATTGACAGCAAATATTGATTTTGCAGGCACATATCAGTTAGCAAATTCCAAATCTTCCAGATTATATTGCACAACATTTCCTGACGAATTTTCATTCAATCTCCAATTTTCAAAACGAAAACAGATTAGTTATTCCAAATCTCCAACGAGTTTTCATTTATAATCTATTTTTTCAATGAAAAGTTGTGAGAAAAAAATGTTTTTCACGTTTATCTTCGTCAGATTGTTACTGGTTGGATACATCGGACATTTTGCATTGGCTAATATATATTTTCTGTTACAGAGATGGATCGAAACTTGCATACTCGGCTGATAAATCTGCCACGAACACAACACAACACACGAATTGTCCCTAAATGCAAGTGCTACGATAAGTGAATATGTATGTATGAATACGTCATGCAGAACTAGTCACCTCGACTTATTTGCTACCGAGGGAGTGCAATGAAGAGCTTCAAAATGTTGGAATGAACTAAATTAAATTAAACCCTACGCCGAATAGCCCAACAAGATTCGTAGCCACTCAAAGTTACTTTACCGGCAAGGAAGACAATCGAACTGGCTAATTGCCCCCAAATGGAGGTGAATTGGAGGGTACCTCGCCTATGGCTCTCGGCAGCCGGATCCCGCTGCACAATGACATGTTCTACTCTGTCATTATTTCAGGCAGAGCCATCTGAAATTATATAGCCGTGCGCATTTTTGTCATAATTATTCTCCGAATATCATGGTCTAGTACGAGGATTGATACGAAATATAATGACGTGTCTCTGGGTCTTTTTACCTGTCCGAAATTGAAGGGGTTTCAGCTCTGTCGAAGGATGGCATTTTTTCGTAATCAAATAAAACAAATGAGATTTGTGCGAGATTGTTATCGAACCCATCCACCAGTGATTGCTTATGGGAATATTATATTGAAACGTGAAATTGAAATCACAGAATACCTAAAAAAAATAAGGACTAATGACTTTGGTTGAAGCATTTATTACTGTTTGCAAATTTCGATCCTACATAAAATCCATATCGAAAACCAATTTTCTCCACTAACAGAAGCCTTCGGTGAAATACTGACTGCTATATGTCGTGCATTACTCGTTGAAAGACATCAAGAAAATATCATCTTGGCTTGCTAAGCTAACGTTAAATTCTGAAAATTCTTCCTCTATTTTCGGAACAAAAAGAACTAGTTTAATCAACTTGAAAGACCCCAATGATTTCAAAAACATAAATATCAAGTATTCTCCAATATTAAAATTTCTTGGTTTGTATATCGATGAAAATTTATCGTGGTTCAATCACATTGAAATATTGAGAAAACAAATATCACCCATAATCGGAATTCTTTTCAAAATAAGGAAATGTTGCCGTAAAAATATCTTAAATTAATTCATTAACTCCACTATTTGGTTTCTGTTCGGGGATCGTCAAATAAAATGTGATCAGACTGTTGAGAATATTACAAAACAAAATTGTCAAGTTTATATTCAAATTAGACTACCAGAAACATACAGTCAACTCATACAAACCGAAACGACTTCTAGATATTTCCTCCCTTCATAAACTCGAAATTTGTACTCGCATTCACCAGATTATAAACAATTTTAAACCTGTTAGCAACCGCCTTAACCATTCTACAAGGCATTCGAACAATTTGTCAGTTATGAAAATGATAACAAGTTTGGATCAACAATCAATTTATTTTCAAGGCATAATATATTACAACAAATTACCAAATTATTCAAAATCTTGTGGCAAACTGAAATTCAAAAACGATTTGAAAAAATATTTATTATCGTTAGTTAATTTGTTTTGTTTTACAGTAACATTTTTACTATTTGCACACTTGTGAATGTATATTTATTGGGAAATGAATGAATAAATAATGAATGAAGCATAAGCTTGTTAATCCTTTTTCCACAACAAACGTGTCACTCGTACTCCCTAGCATTTTGAATATTTTTATCCTTCATAATTTTCACATCACCCTGCATTCATATTTGATGGCTACAAGTCGCATAACTCATTGCAAGATACTTCCTTTTTTTTCAGGAACTGATGTTGTGAAACCAGAATGTGACCTCTACTTGATAAACAAATTGATTTATTTATACGACATAACGCACCTAGAACTAGATCAGATAAAATTCTGGCATTGTTTACTGAGGATCACACCATTTCGTAAAATAATTATCTATTGCTTCATTCGTCGATTAAAATCATAGCAATCTATAGATAGAATGAATCTATTTGACCAACTTCTTGTCGAAATATGTACAACGAAATATCAAAAAGACTTTCCACGTTTATGATATTTTACCATTATAATCAGAAATAACGGCCAATTTTTTTATTTCACCGAAATATTTCATGTAGTTTGCTTCAATCACCTTATTACAGGTAGATTGGGATTGAAACAATAGATGAACGCATCGATCGGATCAATTTTTGAATCGAATGATTCAATTTTGATATGTTTCAGCTCACAGAAATTTTCATTCATAAACATTCGTTTCGAACAGTCAATATCAATGAATTTCAAAATTGTTGTGGTAGTCAAAAGAACAAAAATATCCATCCAGTTGGCTAAACGATAAGTCGCGATTGACCTGAAGAAATCACAAATTGAACTCCAACTGAGCAGCGAAAATTTCAGAAGATTAATGACATCAAACCAGTTTCCCTAGCTGCTGTAGGTACGTAATGAACTAATTGCTCACAGAAGCCGTCTAGCATTCACCTGATTCGATTCAATGATGTAAAATACGCACCAAAAAATGATCAACAACAGTTCATCGTTAACGAGCAAAAATAATTTCATCTAGTGAACAGCTCTTCTACGGTATTCGATGTTGCAAGATCAAGTTCACGCACGGCCCACACAACTTTTAAGTGGCAATAACTCGATATGAATTGTGAATTCAGTTGTCTTCACCAAGGAATAAGCTCACACATATGTGGTATGTACAAGTGTAGATCAAGATTGTAAAATGAAGAACTCATAGAATTGATAAGGCTATTCTTGATTATATTGAATGATACTGGGTTAGTAGTTTGTACAACAAGAGTGGACATGGTTGCCATATCGCACGAGGACGATGTCAAACGTCTGAGGGTCTGAAGCCGAGGTCATACACGAGGAGGAGCACTGGTTCAAGAGGAAATTCAAGGAAGCCGCCTACATTCTCAACAATGACGCATTCAGTCACCCCAGCGTGGAGATCCGGAATGTGTGGAGGCCGATTATATATATATATATATATATATATATATATATATATATATATATATATATATATATATATATATTTGATCGGCTAGGCTTCCGCGGCTAGAAATGTGCTGGCTGGAACTTCCGGTTGATCCGCGTCTGGAGTGATTTACTTGTCTACGTTTCGGCTCCCATTTCGGAGCCATTTTCAAGACTTAGTGACCTTGCGTCTAGGTCTGAGTTTTCTTACTAGCTGGCTATCATCACTGGATCACAGCTATCATCACAGCTATCATCACAGTGATGATAGCCAGCTAGTAAGAAAACTCAGACCTAGACGCAAGGTCACTAAGTCTTGAAAATGGCTCCGAAACGTAGACAAGTAAATCACTCCAGACGCAGATCAACCGGAAGTTCCAGCCAGCATATATATAACAGAAAATTACGAGCTACCGTATAGCAACAACTAGTCAAGATCAAAAAAAAAGGTGAAAGAGATTGACATGAGCAAAATTTGAGGGGTGTAGCCAGGAGGTAAAGTAGGTTCGAAACTTTCCTTTTTTTTATTCAAATCGTTACCGGCATACACAATACTCATTACAAAATGTAACAAGTCTAATTTTTCAAATACTGCACCAAAAAGGATCCAATGGCAGCACTGTCAGAAATTTCTCGAACTTTTCCTCGATAAACCTGACAAGTGTCAATTTTCTTTAAAGTGTCATCGAGAAAAATTTCAATTTGATAGTTAAAAAAAAGCTTTTCATTTTGAACCTACAACATGAAGAGGACTCTATTTTCATATTTTACTCGGCTTGATCCAGCGTCTGAACCGACTGAACCAGAAAAAAAGGAAAGAACAATCGGCGAGTCCAAAAATTTTAAGCGAAATTTGTTTGTTTGGGTAACATTCAATCCAGATCTTGTTTGTACTATTTTTAATTCTTGAGAATTATTTTTTCAGGATTTGGAGGATTATTGAATTGAATAAATTGATGGAATTAGTTGTTAAAAAAATGAAAATTTACTAATGTTCAGTGAAGCCTGCTCTTAAGTTTTCAATGGAATGTAATAATAATTATTAAAGTTCTTCAATTTTAAAGCAAAAAAATTTATTGCGCATTTCTAGTAGCACCCGCATGCCTCACTGTTAGTACCGCCTCTTCTCCCACCATAGGAAAATCAACCTTTTATAAGCGACCATACCTCGACAAATTGTCAGTCATTACCCGAAGACAATTGCGGATAGCAGCAATCGAAATGTCGTAGGTACACTCAACTTGAAACATGATTTCAGCATTATTAATACTATTTCATTCATTTCTCTATTTACATTTTTTGACTAATATTTCACAATCGATATCTCCATTTTGATGTCACAAAATTATTCAATTTATTCCTTTATTTACAGTTTTTTGACTAATATTTCATATTCGATATCTCAATATTTGTCACAACATTATTTTCTTTTATTAATAAAACCTTTAGTTTTATTTTTGACCAACGAATCCATTTCAACCTTCTGTTTGGATTAGATTACCTTATTTGATTAATATTCTTATCCTTCCGTTTTCAGCAACAGGTTTCAATAGATTTAATAATGAAGACTTATAGACAATGGAAGTCCGAACCATTACCATTCAGCAAGAAACATTGTCAACCACATTCAGTAAATGTCATATATATGTCGAGTGCTCTGGATGAACAAATTTCAACCCACCAATAAGACTTTTGAATAATGGAATAAACATAAATTGTCAAATATATTGAATTCCAGTGTTGCAATAGGTAAAACATAAACTGTAACACAAAGATTTGTATGTTTTTTGTCATCAAAATTTATTGCTAATTCATTATGCACACATAATATAGTTATGTATTAATATATCAAATAATAAATAGTTATAGGGTTCGGAATTGAAAAATAATTTTGATTTCTGAAGTCATATTCTGATAACATTTTCCAGTTGGAACAAATAGATTCAATTTAAGATGCAGAAAAACTCAAAGTCGTCTCCACAATTTAATATCCGAAAGATGTCAGTACGATGATTCAGTACATGTTTCGAACCTACATAGGTTCATCATCAGCTGAATTTACATTAAATTATGGAGAAGAAAAAATAGCAAAATCACATGGTGAAGTTCAGGACATAAAAAATTATTGTAATGACAATTAGGATTGAATTGATATTAGGGGGAATTTAAGACATCCCTAACACCATAAAAAACATTAAAGATTGGGGGGCTTAGAGCCCTTATGCCCCCCAATCTTTAATGTTTTTTATGGTGTTAGGAATGTCTTAAATTCCCCCTAATATCAATTCAATCCTAATTGTCATTACAATAATTTTTTATGTCCTGAACTTCACCATGTGATTTTGCTATTTTTTCTTCTCCATAATTTAATGTAAATTCAGCTGATGATGAACCTATGTAGGTTCGAAACATGTACTGAATCACCGTACTGACATCTTTCGGATATTAAATTGTGGAGACGACTTTGAGTTTTTCTGCATCTTAAATCTACTACACTCCACTTTGAGATACAATGGACTTCTACCACAGGTTAAATAGATTCAAAATGTATTATGTAAAGTTGAAAATCTATGATGTTGAGTTACGAAACTCATACTTATTTCTGATTGAGTTGCATTCTGACAACTGTACTCTACATGTATATGACCCAGAAACATAATAGACTTATAAATATAAGCAAAAGGCTGCGTCATATTAGTACATTTTCTGAAATAACCTCTACAAGAATCGATTGTTTTGAACCTGAAGATCAGTTTCATAACCCTGTTTTGAAAGACAAATATTCTGCTGACGCTGCTAGAACAACCCCAAATGTGTTCATCATATGACCTGTGTGGGTAGATGATGGAAAAATATACACTTATTAGCTGAAGAATATCTAACGAGTCTTTCAACTGTAAGGAGGCGTTGAAGCCACACATCACTATCAATATAGGTCCCTAAAAACATTGTAGTTTCTGAAAATTGCATAAATTGATGTTAATTCGTAACTCTTGTTCCTCAATCCACGCGGTGTTCCTTGAACATTACAGAGCTTCCTTTTCGTGTGAATCTGTTTATAAAAAAATACATATGGTTCATCTGTGTCCACGACTGAGAAGTTCTTCTCCCCAGTGAGTGAATTCAGCACAAAATTCATTCGACTATATATTTATTATAGCTTTGCAGTAATGCAAATATTTTTGGTGGCCAAAATATAACTATTATATTGTCCTCAGATCGAAAGTGGACGATAAAATACGTACTCGATGATCACCCTCCCTTCCGTTGACAGCTTAAATATTTGCCAAATTTTCCTCTTTCAATTTGATAGTATTATCGAAGGCAGCAACTGAAAATATTTTTCCTTCCACAAATGTACTAACAGAGGCATATCCGTTCTTTTTCTTCCCTGAGAAGGTGGAGCTTCAAATTAATATATTATCACATTTTGACGACAATCACCAAAATTTCCAAAAAGGCTTGAAAAGTAAAGCAGGCTACCGTCCAAAACGTCCCAAGAAGAACTATATGCATTTTTCTAAATTATTTTTTCTTCGGTCTCCAAATTCATAAAAAATATAATAAGTAACTGTCAAAATAGTCAATTTTATTTTTGGGTAATACTGCAGTTACGTATAGGGGCAAATATACTAATTTTGAAACAGATAATATTGGTATCCAAAGCTCTTTTTTTTCATATTTAGAAAAACAAAACTCAAAAAGTTGAATTCATAATATGTCTACCTCCTCAAAAACATTAAAACAATATTTAAAGGTAAATTAGTACCGATATATACCTAAACATAATTACTGTTTTCGATAGAATAAAATATCCCAGATAAGCCATTGGAGATGCATAATGTATGCATTTCCTTGTCAATAGTATACACGAACCAAAATCGGTTCACCTATCCCCGAAAACCCAATCAACGTACCATCACCAATTTCCTAGCTCGACTTGTGGCATAATCACAACAAAGGCAACCAATGATTACATCTCTGAGATCCGCTGCTTTGGTCGTTGCAGCTAAACGGCCCACAAACTAATTAAGAAACTCATTAACAATACCACATTCTTCTGTATTTTCGGGGTCGAGCGACTAGCAGCTCTTTCAGCTGCAATTTATATGGAATATAATATCGAGGAGTCCCATCTATTTAATTACATGTATATTATCTGAAAAACTCCGATCCATTTAATTGATAATTAGGCGTGATGATCGTGTTCTATCATCGTAACGATGAAGTACGCAAATTCGGTGCCAAACGACATTGATGAGGTACTGTCTAATCGATCCACTTTCACGTTCATCTTCAGGTACATATCTTTTATATTAGGAAATTGCGTGCGGTTAAAATCGCTCATAAATCTATCTAATGATTCACACTAGTATCACATGAATGATTTTTTCCATCTGGAATTCCGCGATGATCTAATCGTGGACCTGTTGTTCCTTTCATTCATCAAGGTTCATCGTTTTTTCCCATTTCCTTTCTACAACACTGCAAACTTCCTTACTCACTAGTAATCTCTAACTGAACTCATGGCGTGTTTTTTTTAAGACAGAACCGTTTGAGAGTTGCAGTGCTGCAATTGAGGACGCTATTACGGAAACTAAAGTAATGTTAACCTTTGTTTAAAGAGTATTCAAAATATCTCCATCTATTGAGAATTCTACGCAATGCGACAATCATTATTATGAGTGAGTATTAAAGACCTTTCGCAACAAAAATGTCAATATTGATATTATAGTAATCATTATTATTATAAAGATGATATGACAAATGAATACGAAACGCGAGAATATCCCAAATACCCCAAAAATTGAAGTTTATACAATTTCCTGGTGGAGTCATTTACTAATTTGCAGTTCGATCTCAATTTCCACATAGAAAAAGTGTAACTATGAGAAGAGGAAGAATTCTGCTTGACTGCACTTTCTGCTCTTTCCTCTTTGTTTGGCTATAATTAAGAAAATCATCAATAATCAACTAGTTAGTAAACAACTACAGAATTTTCTCTTCAGGCTTCGTTTTCACAAAACCACAGCTTCACAAACAGTTCACATTTTCGTGAAAAAGATTTCACAGAACATGAAAAAATTGAAGCGAAAATACACGATCATGTAAGAACACTCACACCCTAGAAGAAATTTTCGAACGTACTCGCAAAAACAAACGTCTATTAGCATGTAAGTTTTCTTTAGAGTTAGGTATAATAGCAATCCGATGTTATAGGTAGGGTGACCATGATTTTTAAACAAAAAAAAAGTACAATCAGGATTTGTAAAATGAAGGTTTATTTTCTATTGTATGTATACAAGTATACAGATGCAGCAGCAAGAAAACGAAGGGATTTTATAAAATATGTACCTATAAAATATATTCAATTTACAAACGCAAAATTTAATTTTCTTTCGACGTGCTTGACTATCTGGATCATTTTGGTACCAATCGTATTTTTGGGAATGAAGGATAGCCTTCAAAATTTGTTGTTGACCCTTCAAGAACTGAAACATTTCACTACAAGTCTCATAATGAGACTTGCATGAAGGATTCCAGAGTAGATAACTTCATCTGCGATTTTTTGGAACTCCAATAGTTATTTACATTTGAGAACAACCGTTCAAGCGACGCACTGGTCTCAGGCAGACAAAAAATAAACTCGCCATAAAATCTTGACACTTTTTAACCCGTTTTCTATTTGCAATAGTTCGAGCCATCGATTTTCAGCACAATTATTGTGTAAAGTTGGTTCGTACCAGACTAATTTCATCGAACAATTCGTCCTGATTCAATATCGAACCTATGTAATCTTTGAAAGCTTCACATGAAGCTAAAATTTCAGGCCAAGAAACTTGGCTTCTCAAGTTAACCCACCCAAAAAGCTTTAATTCACTTAAATTTGTACCCCAGTTCGTTCTGCAAATAAGTTACACAATTTGAATAGAATTGCTTGACATGCGTGATAAAATTGTCCCGATAGTTCACACAGATATCCATATCCATATTTTCATGTTTCAAAAGTGACTCTCCCACTTTAAGCGGCAAAAATAACTCATTCAAGCGATTTTGAAGTTAATTTATGAGTTGAAAATACTCCAAAGCGGCTTCTGTTGCGCATATTTCACCTTCCACATGTAAAATCACAATAAGTAGGACATACTTTTTTGTATCTCGAAAAAAAAGTACATTTAGGCATACTTCATTAACCTTCGAAGAGAGTAGGACAGTGTTTGAAAAGAAAGTACTGTCCTAATAAATAAAGGGCTTATGGTCACCCTAGTTATAGGCGAAGAAGCATGGTTGAGATTATTTTCCAGCCTAGTGACTTTGATCTAAACTACTTTACTCAGCTCTCTTGGTTCATAGTCCAAAAACTGATATTTTATGTAGGCTTACAATATTTTCCAGCCACTGATCATAATTATAGTGAATGATTATATTCATGTACTTAATATTTATTATTGAACACCCCCACTATTATAATACACTTATATGCCATAACCTGTTCCATAATGATATCGATTATGATACAGATTTTTCATTACGATACAGAATCTCAACCAATACAAACCCATTATTTTTCAATCAAGCGCGATGTACATTTGACGTCTGTCAAAATCAGTGGTATTAAATTTTCATATGGTATATCCAAACTTTGATAATATATAAAGTATAATCATTAATTACAATTTTGTAGAATTTTTCGGAAATATACGATTAATTACTAGTATTGTCTTCGATACAAATCTGAATATATCATTTATAGTTTTTCATTATTCATCAGGTGGAGATAAAATAGCGAATGTAGCACTCATGTTATCGTTATTAATACGCTCGCATATCAATAACCATAATTACATGATCGTTGCATAATATCCATCATGTGTCTCTCTGAAATCATTAAATACCGTCGTATGTAATATTTCAGTATTGTTGGGTGAAAAATTCTTGACGGTAAATTACTATTTATATTCACTGAAACAGTTTTTTACTTCCTCAAATATGGAAAGAATTTCCTGAAGCAATACTATTCATCTGAAGGATTGAGACTATCATCCATCTACTGTCCAAGTCATATTGGTTTCATGGTTGAATAGCTCATTCAAAATTATAGGGGTCATACGATTAATTTCACGGTTAGATATGCATTATGACTGCGTCAAGAAAACACTTGCGCCTCCCCAAAAACAATACATAAAAAGTTTTTTATTCCATAGCAATTCGTTGTGGTACCTACCGGTCGTAGATAACCGATTTTCAACCAAATCTCTTTTGTTCCGTGATTATAGGTAGAGAATTCGACAGTTCAACTGATTTGTGACATAGTTTATGAATATGCTAATAGAATTTGAACAATATTGATATATAGTTATGATTTATTATCGTTATATTTACTCCTTTTTATTCAACTATTCAATTCATCAGTTTCATCCTAGTCAATAATCTAGGCAATGGAAGTTACAGAAGGAGTATAAAGGAACGGGGCTTCCCTAGCTAGACGAATCGTTTGTCTTGTTCACGAAAGTTGACATAAACAATTTGTTGACTTTTTTCATCCCATCCAATGTCAACCACATTCAAATAAATATTGATATCTGATTGGCATCGTGGGATCTCAATATGCAGTAACCTAGTTTCCTAATAGTTTTCAAAAATCTTAAGTCATCAAATCTAATCATAAGTCTCTCTTCGATAAAATTGTCAAGGTATTAAGAGGTTCAAAAAGCAATATCCAATTTAAAAATTGGGGACCCGTTTCATTGAGCTGAGATAGTGATAGAGAAAAATTCTTTCCAAATGTATTATGTTAGGTTACTCTTCTCGTAACCGTTTTGGTCAAATATTCACACATTTTCCATCTTGGATGAATTCATGATAGAATAAGATTCCGGAACAAATATTCCCACAGACTAGCAATCAGTCTTTGCTCAATGATTCCATACGCCATCTTCTGATTTACATAATGATATTCGATACTGTATTTGAATTTCTGAATTTATTGCATTCTTTTGAGCACAACGAGACACATTCAATAATTATCAAATATTTCAGCCAAACCGCATAGTTCGATATCAGATCATCATCTGAATATACAGTGTCTGGAAAAAGTTGTAAAAATGCTTCCGAATCGTGTACATTTAGTTCGATATGAAATAATTCCAAGAATATTTTGGTAATTGAACATTCAGTTGACTGATTGTTCTTTTTTCCGGTAACCCACTTCTGGGATGTTGTTCCGAGCTTATCTTGTAGTGACATTATTCGATGATTTGAACAGAAGTAGGTATGCAAATATTTAAGTTCATTAATACGAACAACTGTTCTGTTCAGTTCTGAATAATTTTGCGCAAACTCACAAGAATTGCTTGATGTATTATCAGCTATGTTCTGTAGAACAAACCACGTGACTGTCACTGTTTGATAGTTCTCTGAATTGTGGTCGATTCTAAGCTATTCGAAATTCTTATTCTCTAGTTAATTGATCACAGAACAATGTTCAAAAGGCATCTTGTCATGGAGTAATCAAAGAACAACTGAAAAAATATCGAGATCATTGGAAGGTACTTTAATGATGTCTGTCGTTGAAAAAACATCAAGACGATATTTCTACACAAACAGAGAGCAGTTTGCAAAAAATATCAGTCAACCGATTTTCAACCAAATCTCTTTTGTTTCGTGATTTCATGAATTCATTCTCAAACCCAAACAAGCTTGTTTTGTTCATAGAAACTAGCACTTCGTAAATGGGTTCTGAATATTGCCAAACACCCAGTATAATCATTCATATTTGTAGTACCATCCTCGACCGTGTCACAATATGTATTATGAGGCCGACGACAGGCGTTATCTAACAGTACCATAGAGCTATAACACTCGCTGCCCATGGCAGGGAACGGACGCCCTGCTGGGAAACATGCCACCTCGAGAAGGGATACCTACGGGGGGTAACCGGCAACACGCATGCCCACCAGAGAGCCATTTTTTGCAATTGTTGAATGCGACATTAGTTTCGTTTCACATTCGTAATGTATCAGGAATATAATGCGATTTTCTGGAATTCGCTGGGTATGTAGACAAGAAAAAGGGTTCTGTGGCTCACCGCAATGAATCAGTAGAGGATCAGTAAGTGAGATGAACTAGATTTTGTAATAATTTTCTGTTTCGGCTTCATACTTTCATTTTGATTTTTGTAAAAAAGTTATTCCATTACTGAACGTAAATAAAAAAAAACTAATAGTATGAGTAGATAAAAATAATAACCTATATGATATATTTTTTCTACGACTATCAAAACAGTTGAACATGAATAATATATACAGTCATGAATTCATTTCCCAAGAAACATACATTATGTTTATAGTGGGGAAAAAAGAACATTTATATAAATGAAAAGCAAATTAGAGTAAATGAATCGCAATACTTCCAAACATCACTAATATAAATTCACAAGTATGCAAAACTTACGATATTAAATATTTTTTCAAATCTTCTTTGAATTTCAGTTTGCCACAAACTTTGAATTATTTGGAAATTCGTTTCAATATGTTATGCCTTGAAAATGAATCGATTATTAACCTAAACTTGTTTTCATTTTCATAACTGACAAATTGTTCGAATGTTTTGTAGAATGGTTATGATAGTTACTAACAGGTTTGAAGACCAAATTAAAGTGAGAAGTTAATATGACACTTTACCCCCACCCATTGCCCATATCTATTACCCAGGGTCGGCGTAGGGTACCACGGTCATACTACCCATAGCCGGCATAAGGTGCTTTAAAGGTGAAAAATACGATAATTTGCATATGTTTCCGACACATTCTCTTTCCAAATATGAATCTTCATCCAAGGTCACTATTTTTCAGTCACATATGATTATGAAATTATCTTTCCACACCTAATATCTTGAAAATTGCATTCGTCACCCTGGTATATTAATCATAGAATAACGTATAGTATGCAATTCGCCTGGAAAACTCATTTCTGCAACAGGTTTTTCAGTGGACAATGCAAGTCCGAATCAATACTAATCAATTGCTAGTGATATTCGTTTAGTATTAGAGTGATTGATTTTTGTCAAAGTTTTTACTTTTACTCTGAATCTGAGAAATTCGTTAACTAATCATACACATTATTCAGCATATTTTACTGTTTCTAATTCTGTTTTTTTTTTTTAGCTAGTATGCCCTGATTCAAATATTGGTGTGAAGTCCTTCAATGAATTCCTAAGCTAAAATTACAAATTGACGCAAGTCATTGAAAAAAACCCGAATTATTTCAGCCATAACGAGTAGCAAATTTCAATAATGTTAGTAATCATAGTTGGTTCTATTGTTTGTTGTTCCTTCCATTGTTCGTGAGGTATGTTAACCCCGAACGTGACAAATTGTTCTGATCGAGGCACGTACATTCTTCGCCACTCATCCATGCTGACGACTAAATATGATTTCTGATTTTCGGTAACAATGAAATTGATGATTCTTTCTACGTACGGCAAGAAATATTCCTGGCACCAAGATTGTTATTCGATATTATCAAGGAATTGAGTGTCACTACTGAAAACCAGTCCATTCTCTTGCTAATAAACTATTGGGTATTTGAAAAATATTCGGTTAGTAAGATTAGTACCAATTTACCTCTCCTGAAGATGCTTTTTTTATATGCAGATTGTTTTTCTCTGAACTGAATCGAGAAGCCTCAATGAATGTTTTGGTGCCGAACTCCACACATGAGAACTATATTCCAAGACAGGTCGTAACTGAACCTTGTAGATTATCAGAAGCTGACGAGAAGTGAGGTATTTCTTCGCACGAAACAGAAATCCAAGTTTCTGAGAAGCACCTTTAGTGATCGATCTCACATGGTTTTTCAATGAGAGATTATTACTGATCGTAATCCCTAGCATAGAGATACTTGACTTTGTAGGAATAATTACTCCCGACATCCGAATACTAGACGATGATAGATCAGCTTTCCTTGAGAAGAGATATGCCTGGGTTATCCTAGCATTAAAATCCACCAAGTTCATGTTACCCCATTCTATTATTTTTTAAGTCATCGATGATTTTATTGACGTGGATGTTTCTTTGAATTTGTGTTTCTCGAGCTGGTATGGGGACTCTGGAAGAGAAACTAGTATGAAGAGTACTGTCGTCCGCAAAACTATGTACTGAACGAGATGTTTTCTCGAGCAAATCATTGATAAGAAGCAGAAACAAAGTGGGCACCAGAGCTGAACCCTGTGGAACACCTTCATTCATTGGGAGAATATCAGATGATACTCCATCAACAACCACATACAGAGAACTATCAGACAAGAAACTCTTCAACAAAGCACACAACTGAGGAGGCAAACCATAAGACGACAGTTGAAAAAGACGATAATAACAATATTTTGAAATAATTTTTCTTTGTTGTTAGAAATGAAAATTCAATGAAATTACAGAAATGCCTTTTCTATTAACCTAAAATATTACCTAATTACCAATTTTCGACTTAACATAATTCAAGTTAGCAAACCCAAATGGTTTCTCACTGTATCTCTTGAGTCGATTGAAAGAGATGAAATCCCAGTAGCATTGTTCTGACAAATGTATGTATAAACATAATTTACGTAATTGAGACTCCTAATTTTTTTATCGATTTATTTTCAATTCATGTATAATCTACCTACTTGATACTTCATTTTCATATTTATTCATCACCTATATATGATTTCTCATCGACCAGTCGAACATATTAATACGGAACAAGAAATGGAGATTTTTTTCAATTGCAACACCAAAATGATATTTTCGCACTCAACTTTCACACCAGAGGTTCCAATCTCATCGTTTATTCTATTTCATGCTACACTTTGTGACGGTAGCTCTGAAAATCTTCAGCGAAATACTCATTCCTCGTACCACAGAAGACACTTAAACGCCCGATACCATTGAACCTCTCACAATTTATTCCTATAACTCTGGATTAATACATGTGTAATAATAATTCAGGCGATAAATTAGAATGGTACGACGTTCATCTGATATAAGTTAGCAGTTTTTCAAATCGAATGAATTGCCTTGAGAACTAAGTACCGAGAACGGAGTAAACGTGTTCCAATGTTACGAGCATCTTGGTAAAATCTCTAGGAGTACGACTAGTACGAGGCTTACAATATCTTATTACAGAAGGTATAGCTGTTAATTTCCACACTTCTACAATATACGATTCAGGAATGGAGACCGTCACAGTGGCGGAGGATAGGTGGAATAGCCGGGACAATGAGTGGAAGCCCTTTAATTTCAAATTGGATGGCACTCGGTTACCTACAGCTTATTGAAATATGAGAAGCTATCAATAACTGCTCCTTCAAAGACTAAGTCTGTATCATGTATCATCAGAATGTGTTTTTTCTAAATCCTGTTTTCGTTAATTCAAAAAACTTGCCGTACATTAGCAGAATTGATTTAGAGATAACTCAAACCATTCCTAAACTATCAACTTCATAAATATTACATGTTTCAACTGATGTTTCGAATTGATGAATTTGAAGATCAATATCAAGTATTCTCGATGGTTAGCCTGAATTTTTTGGAAGGATTTTTCTTGTTCTTCAAATTAATAATCGACTTGATTTTCGAGAAAAATTTTATATAGTTGATTAAACGAAAAAACAATGCAGCATCAATCCGAAATATGATAATACAGGCTATTGCTCGAAACCAAACAGTTCCTTTCTTACTCAAATATTAGCCAATTACGCGTCATCTCGACATTTTCGAATAAGAAAAAATTGTTAACTTTAACTATGATAAATAATTTCTCAGAACCAAAGAATTTCTTTCTCATCTGAATATCAGCCAATTACGCGTCATATCGAGATTCCTACTAAGCAAAAAATAGTTAACTAGTTTCCCCAATCTGTGATAAATATGTATTCTGCTAGAGTGCTATGAATGTACACATTTGATTGTGACAAAGAGCAAATCATTGATATATTATAATAAATATGAGAAATAAAGTTAGGAAATTGCGGTAATAATGTCGAAATTTTGAAAGTAGCTTCACTTATATTTCTACTACGGTCAATGGTGTTGTGAAGAACGTATCGATAATGTAAATATGTAATGTAGATATGCAGACTTTCATTGCCTGAAATAAATCAATAAATTTGATAAGAGAATTCCAACGATATTCCATCACTTAGGAAAACAATATTTCTGAACTGGAATTTGCACAAAAATAAATTAATTTTGTTTAATTTTGGTTTATTTTGTAAAATTATTCCTAATACATTCGACGTCATTTTTTATATCAGATAAATATATTTTCAACAAAATCCAATACTTCAGTGCGGTAACCAATTTTCAAATCAAAGAAAATTGATAAAATCACAATAACAAGATCTTAAGGTTTTTTTTATTCCCTTGACACATTTCATATTGAAAATCTATTTATTCGAAATAAAAAACATCACGTCTCCCGTGTTAATCCCCAATAAATTGACATTTTTAGTGATGTAAATGTATATAATGGATCCCTATCAAAATAAAACTGTAGATCAATAACGAGAATTATACTGCACATTGAATTTGTATTATCACTCTCAAAATTTCAATTGTTATTCGAAGCTGAGTTATCAGATTAGATTGTCAGGGAGCCAGCCCATGGCCTGATTCTCTGCGACCTTTTAAGGTCTACTGTGATGCTCTTTGGTTGTTAGAGCTTGCTGTCTACCTTAATCCCTTTGATGAGACTCCATAGCCTTGACAATGAGCCCTTCATATAGATAGCAGCCTCTGGTTTCTCTTCCCCGACTGTATAGATAATATTCTGAGTATGAAGAATGTTGGGAAAAATTGTACTTTGACGTCGTTGCTACAATTTTCGAACCTCTTGAGATATTACCACATAAACAATACATTTTCAAAATGAGCTCTTCAGAAAAATTTTTTAATTGTAGACAAGAATCAAGTGAAATGATAATTTAGATATGCTTGAATTATCCATGATTAATTTTCAAAGTGCTTGAAATAGGATATCATGAATGAATAAATTTCTCAATCAGTTTTCTGTTGAAAATCTATAGTCCAAGAACCAGGTACTTTTTTTCTGCAATCTTCTACAGAATTGATATTCTTGTTGGAAAATGTTCGGGGGTGTCCCCTGAATGTAAATTAAAGTTGGCGGGACGGGGGGGGGGGGGGTTGAGCTTCAGCTGCCATCTTGGAAAACACGTTTTATCGAATATCTCGTGAACCGTGCATCGTACGATAAAAACAGTAAGGATCGTTTTTGTAGATAATGAAATGAAACTTTTTTTTGTATAAAGCATAGGTTTTTATTTATGGCGCGCCAAACTTTACCATTTATACTGTTTCATCAACCGTTAACTATATATTTAGCAATAACCATGGTGGGAAAAGTTTGGCGCGCTATAAATGAAAACCTATGCACTATACAGAAAAAAGTTTCGAATAAAAGTTGAAGAGAATTTTATTATCTACGAAAATAATCCCTACTGTTTTTGTCGTACGATGCACGGTTCACGAGATATTTGATAAAACGTGTTTTCCAAGATGGCGGCTGAAGCTCAACCCCCCCTGTCCCGCCAACTTGAATTTATATTCAGGGGACACCCCCAAACATTTTCCAACAAGAAAATCAATTCTGTAGAAGATTGCATTATGAACCTACTTTTTTTGCTCTGGCTCTTGGCGTACTAGATTACTGAATATTTCGATATTTTTTCTGACATGGCATCTGAAATGCTTGCTATTTATCAAAAAAATCCACACTTTTGTACCGAAATCATCAAAATTGGTTGAAATAATAACAATAATATGTGATAAGATTCAATATATTCTCGACAACTTTTCACGAACCATTCTCAAAACTTCATTCCTTCACCTCATAGTTCACATTTGTGGCAAGCACTGTATTATCGAACAATTTCAACGTTCGCCTCTGACTGACTCACTTGGAACAGTTTATCTCTCTCTCTCTCTCTCTCTCTGGCCTGTTCAAAAATACGGTGGACGTCCTCAGAGTGGAGTCGGAACATAAACTGGAGATCTGTAGCCCTAAGTCAATGCCGCATTCACAACATTCTCCCTAATTATCACTATAAAGTAGGCATGGCGGCCAACAATTCCAACACCTTCATGGTACAACTCTTCGGTACCACTTCTCGTACCATCATCTAACTTACCGACTAATGTGCGATTCCGGAGAAGTGATTCGTTTTTGTTTCGCGGTCTTCTAACGCAAGTGTGAAAATCCATTGCTTTCTTTTATTTCGATGGTTTATTACTACCATACATTAGAGAGGTGATATATAATTACTGCAATTTCATATCAACGTAAGAAATGACAAAAAAAAACATTGGGAAATGTTTTTTCTCTGAAAAAATAAAACTTCTCTCATCCGTGAATAAATGTTACTGTGCCAAAAATTGTTACATGGATCAAACAACTCGTTAATTGCCAAACAGACTGTTGGGACTGTGAAAGAAAACCTGAACCTAAAAGAAAACGAATGTATAATGTAGTTGAGGAATTTGTCTAGAGCACGTACACTTTCTCTGAGTTGAATATGACGTTGGTGACAGTTCATATGTCAAGTGCCTTGTGCTGTTCAGACGCTACTCATAATTATATCATACGACACGATAGTAGTTCTGTGTCACTAGTATATGATTGTTTAGAGAATATTCAAGCTTTTACGTTTAATGATTTATCACATTTTTGTTATATAATTGTTGATATCTTGAAAGAGAAAATGGAAATGAATCAGTATAGAACAGTCATTTGAAAAGGGGAAATCACATATAAAAGATTCATTGTTTATGTTATCCATACTACAAGGTGACGAACATAGTTGTCACAAACAAATGATCACTAGATTTCTCCTATGAATCAAATCCTGGACAACAACATCAAGATTATTTTTATCATCACACTCTTTTGTACCTTCATTCGATATCATGATTTTTACACCCTGTTAACTTGATTTATTAATTGATTCGACTTGAACCAGCACAAACAAATTTAGTTACCATCGATTTTATGACTTTTTTCTCTTACCACACCTGAATAGTTTTATCTTTTATAGATTTGTTCAATTTACTACATCTGATCTGAGGTTAATGGGTTTTATATTGATCGTAAATATTCATATCTGACAAATGCATGAATAACTAAATATAGTGTTATTCGAATGTCGAAATAGGGAAGTGCAGTCGACGCCAACTAAGATGATATTTTGATGCGCATAGTACCCGCCCCAGAAAATAGCTATGACTCACGTGGGCAGAGTCTTTCAACATAGAACGATTTTTTGTTCATGCACAGACTCATTTTAGTTGGCGTCGACTATATCTATATTTTAAATCTTCTTGAGGTATACGAATTCCTCCGCATTTACTGTGGACGAAATCAACAGGTAAGAGGAAGCTGTATGAATTTTATATAATCTTCAGTATAGTAGTAGTAGTAGTTCAGTATAGTGGCAGAAACAAAAATACAAAAGTGATTGATATTGAATATTGTAAATAATTATTGAAATCATCGATCTCCTTGAGTCACACATTTGAAAGAAAGGCAGTCAATATAGGTCTATATTCAATGATCAACTAGCGATTTCTGTCTTTGAAGATTCTCCAGTCCTCACTCAACAACCTCCACCTCCTTCAATAACCCCTTCGTGTCCGAAATAAAACGTTATCGGTTTATCAGCCATTTTGTCAAACACATCAAAAACAACAGCTTTTCATTCCTTTTTGAAGTCGGTCTCTCTTCCCAGGGGCAGTCCATTATCTGAGTATATGGTACTCACCCACCATAGCAGATATATTTCATTAAATCTCATTAAAGAAAAAGCCGTAATATTTCAATAAGTTCAACAATGCTGTCATGAGATATGATTGGCATGTCAATTCGTTCATTCAAAACAAGCAACAAACAATTTCCAACCTCCAAATAGACGAACAACATTAAGAAAGAATGACAATAATGACATTTGTTAGGAGCATGACTTAGTTATAATCTTAACGAACTCAGTTGAGACAGCACAGACCTCTATACCAGCTTATAGGATCAGTATAATAATTATTGAATCTACCAAGGAACAAAAATCATCCGCCGCGAGTGTTTCATCAAACATACACCGACAGTAAACGGAATTTCATTTTTATGCTGTCTCAAGTGACATCGTATTGACTATACTTGAATGATTTTGATCAAAATAGTATGCAAACCTCGGCAAACGTATCAAATTTAAGGTCAGAAGCAATAATAGATAGTTCATGTTCCACCCATTTCGTCCCTAACAATGCTTAAATTTTGGCACAGAATGCATTATTCATATTTATTAACCTCGCATTTTCGGCGGTTGTGTTTGGTCCGCTTTCTGGAAAACGTATATGTATGCAGAATATTTTGAACTTGTATGTGCGCCGAGTTTGGGCAAAGATATATTCTTGTTCGTTTTACACACGGCTTCACTAAAAACGGAAACTACGTGCTGCAGTCAGATTGAAATAAATGACACTTTTGTAAGATCTGCATGCCCGGCCATCTCTGTAATCGATCCAATCGTAAAGCTCTCTCTGTCTATCGTCTTCGCCAGTGCTGTAGTCTCTGTTTATTTATGCGAGAGCAAAATTATTGATGATACGTTCAAGTAGGTGTCATTGCGATCAGTAACTTTACACACTATTAGCAATGGCAGCCGTTGAATCTTTCATTTTGTGCTCTTCAATCCTAAATTCCACATTACACCTTCTACTTGTTCCGTGAATTGGGGTAATATTATATTTGAAATTTTCACGACAGATGAGGTGAGTGAGAGATGAATCAGAACCTGTAAAGGGTGCAACATACAGAGCTTGGTAACAAAGAAATATATCAATACATCGCCAAAGAAAGCAGTGAATCAGGCTATGAGCTTCATTCTCTCACTGGGACTTTCCTTACTTGTAATATATAGTAGTAGTAATATATAGACAGAAAATTTCGTTACTCTATGAATGAGAATTATCTTGCTATTTTGTAAAGATATCGTATCACGAAATTTCGAAAACAGCCAGTAATATGGAGTCACTTCGGCAGTGGCGACATATCTGAAGAACTACTTGTCTACACCGTTTTCACTTTATTTTATCAATTCGCCAGGAGTTAGAGAGCAATGTGAACGCAGTGAATCTGGTCCATCAGAAATATCATATTGGGATTTTGATAATTACTAGGAGTTCAATGCTTATTAAAACTTTTGGGATCGAGCCGATCTGGCATTATCAAGAACCGTGAGGATGGAAGTGACTGTAGTAATCAACTTATTTTTATCAGTGCATATTTACGATCTGCACTACACCATTATGATATCTGTTGTTCAAAGGATCCAGCTCTCTCTTCTAGAATATTTTGTTGGCGTTCCTCATTACAAATATCACGAGTCATCTCAGTAATATACAATCGACTAAAAGATAATGTATAACAGCAGCCGAAAAGTATTTTGAGTATTTTAGGTAACTTCTATTCAGAAAACTTCACAATTTCAAAGGATACTATACTTTTCACCTATAATCATACAGCGTTATTTCGAGACTTCTAAACGATAATTTATAATAATTCGAAGGCAAAAACTGAAACTTTTTCAGTGGATTGCATCATTTTCAAATCGAAGGACGGTTTAGACACCACAAAAATGGTAATGGGTGAAATAGTTCATCTAGTTTTTCATGACAATTGACGCCATCAGAGAGATGGCAAATGAATCCTAATTCAGTATGTTATTTTGAAAGCGTCAGATTGCAATTACTCGTATTATTTCATTTATTTTTACGGCAAGTAGTCCCCCCAATTCATTATACCAAACAATATCGAAGACGGTGATATATTTACGAAAGAAGTAGTCCATGATCAAAGTGGAAGACCAAGTTTATTCAAAAAATGGAAACACGAAGTCATCTCCAGATAAATTTCTGTTTCTCATATAATAACACAAGTTGTGACTCGATATGTATAAAATGATTTATTCGGCACACGACACATTTGGATATTACTAATATCATAGTTATTTTGGATCCGTATAATGACAAATTACTCACGAATGAATCTTTTGGTGATGTGGAATGTGAAAATTCAAACAAAATAATCGTGAATTATTCTAGCAAGTGTTTCAAAATTACCGATAATTTTCCATGAAAGCATGTTGTCTGAAAACTGCATGAGTTTATTTTCATATTTTGTCGAAAGAGCCCGACTTCGCAAAAGGAGGGCTCTTTTAGCAAAATATGAAAATAACTGAATGCAGTTTTTTTACTGACAATATGCTTGAATGGAAAATTATCAAAGGTAATACCACGAGTCCTTCAAATTTAATCAATAAATTTTCATTTTCCACAAAAACTTTTTTATTTGCCAAAAATAAAAAAGTTTGAGTGTTTCGAAAATGAAAATTTTTCTTATTAAATTTGAAGAACAAGTTGTATTTGGAAAGGTTAGTTCTTGAACGAATAGAAGGAAGAACAATTTAATTGATCAGTATTTCATTTACATAAGAAGGAACGGAGAATAGGTGAAAATTTTACAAATTTGAAATGTCTAACAACGATGTATGCCCTCTATGATCCAGAAGAGATATGATGCTTACGTATTGAATATGATAATGCTTGCCGACGATACCAAGAGATGGCGTCACACCTCTCATTGTAAAAGGTTCTTATGAAATAAAAATCGCGCCAGAAGGAACATAAAATCATTCGTTATGTCGTTGTATCAAAATCTTCATACAACAGTTCCTTCTCATACAACAAAAAATGAATTGTATTTGATAAAAACTAATTGTACGCCATCTTCATTCGAGTTAAGGAAACCTTAAATATTTGAATCGGTCGTTCGCAATATCTGTCATGAAGTTGGGGTTATGAGCTATTTACGTGTTTGAGTGTTCATTGAAATGTGTTATGTTATTATTATGCTGAAAGAGTGAAAAGTGAATGACTATTAATAATAAGGTAGTTACCTTACCGCTTCATGATAATTTACATAAATATGAGCCAGTTCAATAGAATCGACGCGGTAAACCTCATAGTTTTGACAGTTCAAAGGTAAACGACGTTTTATCGAA